>JBBBDQ010000403.1:3740000-4130000 GCA_037127315.1 Ascarosepion bandense
CTGTCTGTCTCAGACTGGCCATATGTAACTATATATATTCCAGTCAGTATATATATATATATATATATATATCACTCTGTTCATTTTTTATATCCATCAGTCTGTTCATATCTGTTTAACTCGACTTTTTCATATCTATCTATCAAGCTAGCTAGCTAGTTCAACATGGTCACATCTATCTAAATGTCTATGAGTCTACACTATTTACATTATTCGGGCTATTGTCCTCTTCTTTGTTGTCATTTGTACCACGTTTCGGCCGTCGTACGCTCTAGCCTTCTTAAGGTGTTAAGAATTTCGAACCGAACCCGTTTATACGATCACTGGGGTATGTCAGTCTCATTTCTTCTGCGAAGCCCAACTTGGTAGGCATGGGTTATCTCCCTCTAACCCGACTACGTTAC
This sequence comes from Ascarosepion bandense, assembly GCA_037127315.1. NCBI lineage: Eukaryota > Metazoa > Mollusca > Cephalopoda > Sepiida > Sepiidae > Ascarosepion > Ascarosepion bandense. The sequence continues at coordinate 3,740,405 of JBBBDQ010000403.1, forward strand.
TTGCTCACCATTGCTGTAGCCTGGTATTGAACTCACAACTAATTGGGTCAAGTCACTGGAACTAACCAACGTCTATATCTACTGGCCATGTGTCCTTAAGGAGTTCTCTTCTTTGTAGGCCTTAATAAATTTTATCTTTTTGTTACCTCTCCTAAACCCTGTTCAGACATCTTTTTGCTAAAGCAGTGTAGGTAGGTTATGAGCCCTTCCCTCTGTCACACTTGCTATCAATATTTTCTGTGATTGTTAAATTTTTCAAGCCTTCTTTCTATAGAAATCTCTGCCTGATGTCAAGTTTAAATCTCTGTTTTGTCATCATTTTTTTTTCAAATTTCGTGATTGCCCATACGTTTGGTGTATGGTATTTTCACGTCCCTTTCTAGAATCACGTGTCTTCTTCATCACCGAAGAGATTATCCAGTATTCTCTGCCACATAGGAGGAGCAATATTACATAACAGATCAATTCTGTTTTCTTCTTTTTAAAAAAAAAATATTATTTCCTGATTTTTAATACTTTATTTATCTTTTGGAGTGTATCTTTCAGTTTCCAAATGCAATTGGTGTTGAGTCCTTTCTTCTCGCTTTCTCCAACTTCTGTAGGAGTTATTTTAATTTCCTTTCTGTATCTGGAATCAACACTGTTTCACCTGCCTATCTAATGTTAAACAAAAATGAAAGAAAAACTTATCTTAGCCGATGCGTCTTTTTCTTCTCAGAGACTTTCTCAAGGGAAATATGATGATTTTATATTTTTCCAAAGCTCTTATAGATATTATAAAAAAAAAAATATTCATAACAATAATAATTCTGAAGTAAGTTTATAGTATTTACATTATTCGGACTATTGTCCTCATTTTTGCTGCGATTTGTACGACGTTTCGGCCGCTGTACGCTCCGGCCTTCTTCAGGAGCTAGAAATTATGAAGAAGGCTGGAGCGTACAACGGCCGAAACGTTGTGCAAATAGCAACAAAGATGAAGACAATAGTCTGAATAATAGTAGCAAATTGCAGATTATAAAGTTTTATGTTCCTTTCCCTTTTTCGGTAGGTTGGCCACAGGGCGAGAAAAGGAATAAAGAAATAGTACTTATGGCAGACAGTGTCCATATTGTTGTTGTTGTTTTGTTTGGCGGCGTGGAGTGAACATGAAGAAAAGAAAATTCGAAATAAACGCGAGACGTGACCGAGTCAACTTGAAGTTTCTTCCTTACATTATGAGATGCTATCAGATACCACTCCCATTCTGACTCATTTTGACCGGTCAAGAGATGTCGGGTAAGTACTATGTGACCGGCTTTGGTGGGGACTTTCTTCTTTAGGTGTGAAAAAACGTCATATATGAATTTTCTATTTCTTATCCAGTCAGGATCTAGTATTTTACTTTTCACTCAAATTTGCCTTGGTCTTGGTTTTAGTCGTTTGAAACTGATTTTGCTGGTGTGCATATTTACTTTGTGTGTTTTAGTTAATTGATGGATGATATACGATTTGTATCCAATAAGATACACATGCATGAAATATTAAGCATTGAATTGTATCCTCTCGCGTTCATGAACTTGACGCGCTAACCTGATAATTATTTATGAGAATTCCTATACCAAAACATTTTGAAAAAAAAAACAATAACATTTCTACCTTTGTATACAAATACTTGTTACAGAATAAAATCGTTACATTTGCCTTGATAAAGTCCATCAGAGGACGAAACAATTGGGCTGAGATAGGTTTACCTTTTGTCTTTATTCATTTTGTTGTTTTACAAATATAATCTATTTCTACGTGTTGTCAGTTCTTTAATATAGCAGTGAATGCTGGGCAGTATCATCAAAGATGAAGGAAAAACTTGAAGCAACTGAAATGTGGATCTACAGAAGGATGCTGCGAATATCATGGATCGACGAGGTCCTAGAAATGATAGAAACAAAAAGAAAATTAATAGAGAATCAGGAAGAGACAGCTGAAGTCTCTAGGACGTGTAATAAGGAAGGAAGGCAGGCTTGGAGAATCCGATACTAACAGGCCAGATAGAGGGAAAAAGAGACAGGGGAAAGCAACGGATAACATATTTGAACGACCTGATCAGGTGGATGATGGAACGACGGTTGCATGGTGTAACAGGAGGTGTGCTAAGCGCCACCAGGGATAGGGAGACGTGGAAAGTCATGATCGCCTACGTCCTGAAGGGACAGGGCACATTGAAGAAGAAGAAGAAAGCTTTACATATCTTATGATGTTAATATTATGGCAACCTGGTTAGTCAGTTAGTTAAGTGCCATACGGGATACACGCTTGGGCGATTTGGTCTCGAAAGAGAGATGACTGACTGGGCAGAAGATTATCCCGCAGTAGGTTGCCATTGCTTTCTACGGTAGACTGGTTGACGACCAAGGCTATAGAACCCAATCTGTCCTGGAGAGAGAAGAGATAGATTATATTACATTAAGTATTGTTGGGGGATCAGTTTATTACATCTTAACAATAGAAAACTGATCCCCCACTTTATGCCCAGGACAAATTTTAATTATATTTCCAACTATTATTTTCAGTCAGTCAGTTAAGTGCCATACGTGATACACGCTTGGGCGATCATGTCTCGAAAGAGACATGACTGACTGGGCAGAAGATTATCCCGCAGTAGGTTGCCATTGTTTTCTGCAGTAGACTGGTTGCCGACCAAGGCTATAGACCCCAATCTATCCTGCTATTTAACCCATAACTCGAAGGAAGAGACGGATTAATACCTTTCCCAAGGGTATTTACGCGTAATGGATTCAACTGGAATTCGAACTCGGCTCCCCGGTTTTTCGTTCCGAGCCGATATCCACTGTACATAGGAGTACATAGGAGTTATAATAATCTCTTAATGTAGTTTGAATAAGTTCATACATCACTCTTTAAATAATTAATCCTTAATTTCCTTTTCATTTTTTTAAATATTTGTTTTATTGTGTATGTGTGTCAGTTTAATTCCTTATTGAAATATTTCAAAGCAACATCAAATCTACTCAATATGACTAAATTAAGGATTCTTTTAAAAATACCACGTGCTGTAAGCTTGGATGTGCTTGTGGCGATATATTTACAAACGCTGAATTATAAATCGAAGAACCTAGTTCTAATTCAAGTTAGGTTTGCTATGGTCACTCACTCGCAGATATCGTTGAAAAACGTATGAATCCACCTCTCTATCACCACCCTCCCCAAATTCTTAAAATCTAAAAATATTTTCTGGCTTTAAACAGCCTAATAATAAAGAGTTGATAAATCGTAGAAAACGAATTAATCAATGAAATACTGATTAGCTACACAAACATGTCTTTTGGATTTATTTAGATTCTCTGAAATATATATGTACAGAAAGCCGAAAAGTGAGGGATGCTTTTATATATTGATTTTAGTATAGAAATGACCCCCAAATTTATACCCACTTTATACATTAGTGTTTTTTATTAAATTCTGATTAGGTATGAATCCATTTATTTTTTTCCAGCTATGGGTTAATTAGTAAGACTGCCATCTGTAAACCATTATTATATACATCCATTAAAAATTCTTAAAATCTAAAAATATTTTCTTGTTTTAAATAACCTGTAAAGAGTTGATAAGCTGTAAAACAAACGATATCAGTAAATCAATCTAGTTTTGAGTTCCGAAGGAAAATTAATTTTATGTTTGTCTGCCTTTTGTCTCGTCTTGTTTTCAATGTTTAATTTCGCCTACCATCACCTGTGAATTTTTAACAACTTATTTACCTGTTTTTTTCTCTCATTTTTATTCCTGTTTAAATATTGCTTTTGAAAGATGCCAAACGAAACAGATAAAAATATTGAATTGTCTTTTATTTTGAAAAGAATAAAAAATAAAACATTGAGATAAGTTCCTGACATCTCAAAACTTGACAGGACACTGACATCATTTTTTAATATATGGTTTCTGTTCTTGAAACAATAAATTTGAGACAAGTTATTAACATTTTCTACTCTGTCCGGGCGCTCAAATATATTACTTTGGGAAGTTGCTAGCAACACTATGACCTTGAGAGGTCATTAACATATACAAAATTATTTCGATATTAATGTTTCTTAATTTAATGTGCTGTTATTAACATGTTAACTTTGATAAGAGTTATTAACATAAATGCATATTTCGTTTTTTTTTCTTTATAAGTTTTTGTGTAGTTGCTGTTGTTGACACTATGAGTTTTTGAAAGGATATTAAAATATCCAACTGTATTTGAATGTTCAAATGTCCTCTTCTCGTTGTATTTACGTTGTTAACACTATCAATTTGAAAAGAGGGACTAAAATATTCAACATTATTCGAATGTTCAAATGCCTTCTTTGAAGATTCGTTGTTGTTAACATTATAAATTTGAGAAGGACTATACAACATTATTCTGACGCTCACAAATCTTGTTTCAGATAGAGTAATGCAGAAGAATGTGTACCTGTGTTTCATAGACTATGCAAAGGCTTTCGATAAAGTACGCCACAAAGACTTAATAGAGATGCTCGACAACCTTGATATATTCAGGAAAGACATTATTATAAACAATAACCTGTACTGACAGCAAACCGCCTGTATACGGACCGGAACCTAGTCCAGCAGATATACAAAGATAGAAAGGGGTGTAAGATAAGGATGTGTCTTTTAGCCAGATCTATTTAACCTTTATAGCGAGGCAATTCTGGGCACCTCAAGGTTGTGTAAGTGTTATGAAGCTTGTCTGGCTGGAATCATTACAAATGAGTAGTGAGTTCGATCTTCACTGGGTGTCACATACTTTCGGCCTTGTGCCACATCTAAGCTGTGCTTAGAAAATCACTATAGTGAGGCAATTCTCAGAAAACAAGAATTCCAGCCAGGATTTGTCATTGGCGGCCACAATCTGAATAATATAAGATACGCAGCTGACGCCATCCTGATATTAGACACAGAAAGAAAAAATGCAAGACTTCATACAAAAGGTAGCTAAAGAATGCGAAAAGAAAAGGACTAAACTGATATATTCCGGAAAGGAATATCAGTATAAAGATAAGTAGAAGAATGGTACTCGACACAGGAAATAGATATAACGGATTTATTATATAAATGTACAATTAACAATAAGATATAGATAAGCAATCAACGAGCAGGAGCGGAATAAACTATCAAATAGAGAATGCCTTCGCCTAAGACGTTTGTATTTACTAGCCATCCCACGCAAAGCCAGGTGTGACACATGGTCATTTTATAGTGGGTATTCCCGGCCATATAGTCGGGCCAAAAAAATGTCTGTCTATTTTTACCGAGTCGTGGTTCTACCCTTCGGCGGAACTACGACTGGGTTTGTGCTCTCTGCACGGAAGCAGAGAGCGCCCTCTACCCGAAGGCAGAGTGCGCCCTCTACCCGAAGGCATAGAGAGCTGACAGTGTCATAGCGTCGTCAGGCGAGTGCCTAAGACGTTTGTATTTACTAGCCTTCCCACGCAAGGCCGGATGTGACACATGGTCATTTTATAGTGGGTATTCCCGGCCATATAGCCGGGCCAAAAAAATCTCTGTCTATTTTTACCGAGTCGTGGTCCTACCCTTCGGCGGAACCACGACTGGGTTATTGCTCTCTGCTCGGAAGCAGAGAGCGCCCTCTACCCGAAGTCAGAGTGCTGACAGTGTCATAGCGTCGTCAGGCGAGTGCCTAAGACGTTTGTATTTACTAGCCTTCCCACGCAAGGCCAGATGTGACACATGGTCATTTTATAGTGGGTATTCCCGGCCATATAGCCGGGCCAAAAAATCTCTGTCTATTTTTACCGAGTCGTGGTTCTACCCTTCGGCGGAACCACGACTGGGTTATTGCTCTCTGCTCGGAAGCAGAGAGCGCCCTCTACCCGAAGGCAGAGTGCTGACAGTGTCATAGCGTCGTCAGGCGAGTGCCGAAGACGTTTGCTCTCTCTTTGGTTGTCACCGTCCTTTATAGTCTAGAGCATTCCATTCTCGGAGATGGCAGGATGTTCCACCATAACATAAACATAAACTACAAAAAAACTAAATTTTTTTTAATCATTTCACCCCGAGCAAAGCAGAAATGCCACTGATGAGCGGGGGGCTACATAACTGTAAAAAGATTAATTAGAAAAGAGTGAGGAGTACAAACTAGTTAAAAAGGAACAATAGAAAGCTGAGAATGCAGGTGCGATGACAGATACATAGGTGGAGAGAAAGGGAAGGTTATACAGGGGTGGGGAGAGAGCTAGAGTCCAGTGGTTAGTAGATGAGGTTTGACTTTGCATTTAAATTTCTGGAGGTTGTAGCCGTCAGGAAAGCAAGAATATGGGAGCGAGTTCCACAGGCGGGAAGTGCGAGATAAGAAGCTGCAGGAGTAGAATTGTCGTCTGCATTTGGCTAACCTGACTGTGAATGGGTGGGACCCAGTTGCATGGTTAACAGTCGAAAGAGGAGCCAAAATGCTAATTACAAGTCGGGGATACTGAAATCAAGCAGGTACATAAATTTAAATACCTGGGAAGTGTTCCAACAGAGGACGGAAAGTGCGAGACTGATATTCAAAGGCACATTGACATGGCCAATTTCAAAATTTAAGCAAAGTATCGAGAGACAGGAAGATTTTCTTGGGAAAACAAAAAAGAGAGTACTGGATTTTTTATATGATGTCTGTCTTTCAATATGGCTGCAATATAGCTGCAGGAAAGACTTGAAGCAACTGAAATCGAACTCAGCACCCTAATTTCGCATTCCGAACCGATATCCACTGCACCCCAAGGCACGTCTTTATACAGGAAAGATTCCTTAATTTTCTCACTATTTGTTTCACTGACTTTAAAACATTTTATACTTTCATTAATTTAATTATCTTCTTTCTGCAATTAATGTAATCTGCTTTTATATTAATTTTTTATATATTTTTCAACTTCTTCTTCTATGTGCCCTGTCCCTTCAGGATGTAGGCGATCATGGCTTTCCATGTTTCTCTATCCCTGGTGCCTCTGAGCACGCCATCTCCTGTTACGCCGTGCAATCCTCGTTCTGTCATCCACCTGATTAGGTCGTTCAAATATGTTATCCGTTGCTTTCCCCTGTCGCTTTTTCCCTCTATCCGGCCTGTTAGTGTCAGATTCTCCAATCCCTCTTTCCTCATTGCGTGTCCCAGGAACTTCAACTGTCTCTTCCTGATGCACAGTATTAATTTCCTTTTTGTTTCCATTGCTCACATACTCGATCCATGAGATTCGCAGCATCCTTCTGTAGAACCACATTTCAGTTGCTTCAAGTTTTTCCTTCATCTTTGATGGTATTGTTCAGCATTCACTGCCGTATTGAATGACTGCCATCCAGTACTCTCTTCCTAGTTTCTAGTGAAACAGGCTTTAAATTAAGAGACGTTTGAGTAATTAAAAAAATTCTCGCTTAGCTTGGAAGGTGCGTATAGCCTATTTCAAAAACCTTTCTAGAGAGGATGTTTCCCCCAAAGCACCCAGTCTCCTGTGCTTTAAACAGTTTAACATGAGTAAACAGGTTCTAGTTATAACGTCTATATCCTTCACGTCCATGTCCTGTGTTACTCTAGCCAGGAGAACTTATTTCTGTAAGCTATAGCCGCTCAATAGACAGAAGAAAACCAAGGAGAACATGACAGTTTCTTTTGGTTTTTCCCTGATGACACGAAAGCTTCGATATCGGCTTTCCTCCAGAGCAGACCTTAGTTTCAATTCGAAGTTGCATTGCAAAGAAAATTAAGCAGTGAATCTCAACCAGTGCGTTGATAACCAAAAGGTGTTCTCACAATTGGGGGCTCTTGTCTAAGGGGATGTGCGTTGTGGTGCAGTGGATATTGACTCGGAAAGAGAGTGCGAGGTGCCGAGTTCAAATTCCAGTTGAATTACTCGCATTCACTTCCGCACAAATACCCTTGGGAAAGGTTTTAATCCGTCTCGTCGTTCCAGTTATGGGTTAAATAATAAAGCAGATTGGGTTCTATGGCCTTGGATGGCAACCAGTCTACAGCAGAAAGCAATGGCAACCTACTGCGGGATAATCTTCTGCCCAGTCAGTCAAGTCTCTTTCGAGATATGATCGCCCAAGCGTGTATCACGTATGGCACTTAACCGACTGACTGTCTGAGGGTAGAACTAAAATATCTACAGACAATACTCTGGAGTTTATAAGAAGACTCTTTTATTTATTTCTAACGACCTTTTATTGCTTCGTATTACTTTGATTAGCATTAGGAAGGTATTTATCGCTATACTGATTCAACTTCGGATTTCGGTGCCACCTTTTCCATTCTCCGTTATAAAAACTTCCGAGTGTCTCAAATTCGCATCTCAGCCTCTTGCTTTAATGAATAATCATAATAGTTTTATTCTTTTTTAAGTAAGTTACTAACATTCAATAACGTGTGTAGTTTAATGCGTAAATTTTGTTTCAAGTTTTTTTTAATCTGTAAACGTTTTTTTTTTAATTTTTTGTCAGTGCCACGTTCCTTCAGGAAAATAAACAAGGAAGTCCAGGAAATTAGGTAAATAAGATATCAAGTAGAATTGTTTTTCCGTCAGAATGAGTAGGGAAACGCGTTCGGCAGTCTACTGTTTGAGTGGAGATTGAAGTTGAGTAGTTTAATGTCTGGGCGCCAGGGAAGTAAGTGGCGTTGGAGAGGTAAAGTCACTCATATGATGGGCGCTGAATGGCTGAACACAAAGATATTGTTAGACGGGTGTAGAGTGAGAGCCCTATCAATACAATCAGAAGGTATGTCTAGAAAGCAAAAAGAAGGGGAAAATTAAGGAAGAAGACATAATTGATTGAGTTTCATGTTGTATGATGGAAGCACATGTGCAAAATATCAAGGGAATCATTCGTTTTCTTTGGGAGATGCTAATAATAATGGTTGACAATGTTTCATCCAATAAAAACGAAGATAGAATTTTATCCGTATCTAAAATTAATAATAATTGTTGAAAACGTTTCATCTACCAAAAAAAGATTAAAGTAAATACTAATAAAAAATTTAATACTAATGTTTAACAATGTTTCATCCAATAAAAACGAAGATAGAATTTTATCCGTGTCTAAAATTAATAATAATAGTTGAAAACGCTTCATCTACCAAAAAAAAAAGAAAAAGATGAAAGTAAATACTAATAAAAAATTTAATACTAATGTTTAACAATGTTTTATCCAATAAAAACGAAGATAAAATTTTATCCGTGTCTAAAATTAATAATAATAGTTGAAAACGCTTCATATTTACCAAACAAAAGAAAAAGATGAAAGTAAATACTAATAAAAAAATTAATAACAATGTTTAACAATGTTTTATCCAATAAAAACGAAGATAGAATTTTATCCGTGTCTAAAATTAATAATAATAGTTGAAAACGCTTCATCTACCAAAAAAGATTAAAGCAAATACTAATAAAAAATTTAATACTAATGTTTAACAATGTTTTATCCAATAAAAATAAAGATTGCAATTTATTCGAGTCTAAAATTAATAATAATGGATGAAAGGGTTTCAGCTAGCAACAAAAAGTATAAAAAATTCATACTAGCCAAATAATATTAGTAATTAATGATTTTTATAATAACACTGATGAAAGTAATATCGAATCAAAATTCTTGATAATGGTTGACAAAATTTCATCTAAATTCGTATGTCTTGGTAAAGAATGTTGATTTTTTTTGTTCCAGATCATTCTTCTACTAATTATTAACATCTTTATTAGTAGAATATACGCCTGTACACTTGCATTTGGCAGGTAAAAATTAAGCAGATTGATTTTTAGCCAGGTGACTAAATAACTTTGCTCGCCATTGTAGAATAAATTAACAATTGACTTTGAAGTCAAACTAACTACCATTTTAACCAGGCTGATAGACCAAAAACTCAAATGGCTAGTTCTGAATATTTTATTCTAGTCGACTGCTTTCAGTGAATTTATATGCAAATGATATCGGTTTTAGCAAGCATATTGACTTCCCTAGTTTCCAGCGCCTTCTACCGGTGAATATTGTTAATAGGCAATTTAGCCAATCGAATCTTTTTATTCATATGGTTTTAACCAGACGACGTCATTTACCACTTAATTTACAAATGATTGCAACTGAGGAAGAGAAAATGTGTTGTTATCTAGCATTTGTCACGTTCGTCTCTTTTGGGAATAATTTTAAATCTTCATATGAGCATCATCCTTTTATGATATGGATGACCATTCTCTCTAAGATTTTCTGCTCTTTGTAGTTCTCAGTAAAGTTTTTAGTAAACCCCTGTTCTTCTAATCTTTTAACCAAGTTGTTTAGGTAGTCTATGTGCTGTTTTCTTTAATCTTTATTAATTTCAAACCATTCTGTGAGTATCACATTTTCGTATATCACTTTTTCATTATGTATCTTATATATTTTCAACTGTCTCTTTTTCTAACTATAAATAGCCTTTTTGTTTCCATTTTCCACAAAATTACGTCGTTACTCACATAATCAGTCTATAGAATTTTCAGCAACTTACTGCAAGCGATTTCTGTTGTCTGAAGTCTTCTGTTCATTTGTGATGAGATTGTCCAGCATTCACTGCCATATAAGAGGGCCAGTATAACATAGCAGTTCAGTACAATTTTATTTATTTCTAACGATTATTTAACTGTTTCGTATTACTTTGCTTAGCTTTAAAAGGATATTTAAAGCTATCCTAAAACGACTTCGGATTGCGGTGCCACCTTTTCCGTTCCCTGTTATAAAACTTCTAAGTGCCTCCAATTCGCATCTCAGCCTCTTGCTTTAATGAATAATCAAAATAGTTTTATTCTTTTTTAAACGAGTTACAAACACTTAATAAGGTGTGTGGCTTAATGCGTAAATTTTGTTTCAAGTCTTTTTTAATCTGTAAAACAGTTGTTTTTTCTATTTTGTCAGTGCCACGTTCCTTCAGGAAAATAAACAAGGAAGTGTGCGATGGAATGAGAGAATTCCAGCATGAAAAGATGTCGCTCAGATTTAAAAAAAATGAAAAGAGATATTTTTTTCATAATCGTCTAACCCCAAGCAAGACAGTACTGCCACTGGTGCTCAAGGGGCTACAAAATAGGAGAGTGAAGAAAGAGGAGAACAGGTCACAGTAGGTATTGGAGAATGGGTAAGAGAAGGACTGGAACACTGGTGTCAAGAGAGCTGCGTTAGAGGCAAGTGTAAGGGGGAGAAGAAGTTTCGAAGTCAAGTAGATAGGAGATCACCTGTGACGTTGGATTTAAACTCTTGAAGATCGTAGCTATCAGGGAAACAAGAATACAGGAGGAAGTTTCACAGTTGGGAAATGCGAGAAAAGAAGCTGTTGCAGTAGAGGTATTGGTTACATTTGATTGTTTTCATAGTAAAAGGATGAGACGTCGTTGCTAGTCGTAAATTCACGCAAGTGGGGACACCGAAGAGCTAAACTTGTCTGAGCAGAAGCCTTGAAAGTATTTGTAGAAGAGACAGGGAAGTCACATCTCGTCGGTGGGAGAGAGAGACTGGAGTCGAGCCACCAGGTCAGAATCGACTACATTGCAGATTCTTCTTTGGATTTTGTCTAAAACCCCAAAGTGGAGAGCAGGGGCGCCGAACCAGATATGACAGCAGTATTTAATGCACAGGCGGATGGTAGATTTGTATATGTGCATGTTGGACTCAGAAAAGAAAAAGCACAGGGCCCCGACATTCTTAGCAGTAGATTTAGGGATTAATTTAATGTAGTCGTTATACTTAAGGCCAGCTGAAAAACTGAGGCAGAGGATGCGCAGTGTATTGCTTTCAGGGAGACTAGCGTGATCCATGCTGATCGTGGGGAGAAAATATTGTCTATGGTGGTTAAAGGATAAGAACTTCGTTTTGGAAGTATTAAAATTTATGAGCCATTTCTTACCTCAGTCCACCAGTGACTGGAGGTTCTTTTCGAGAGCAGCAGCAGCAAGGTTTGTTTTGTCAGCGTCAGCAGATTCATTAGCGAGGCGGGAGTAAATGGTGGTGTCGTTAGCGTAGATACCTACTTAGGGTCTGATTACACCAGGGAGATTGTTGGTGAAAATTAGAAAAGGTGTAGAACCTAGGATATAGCCTTGATGAACACCTGCGTTTGTATGATACGATCTGGAAGCATGTCTGTTCAATACGACATTCATTACGCGATTCGATAGGGACGATGTGATTAAGTCAAATAAGCGTCCAGATATACCATAGCGCTGTAGCTTGCGCGGAAGGCCAGCGTTCTAACCTCTATAAAATGCTTTGGAGATATCCAGGGCAACAGCGAGAGATTCGCCGTCCTTATCAAAAGCCTAGTTTTAGAGATGGTCATTAGCCTCGCAGCGGTAGACCATGCTGTCTGTCGGAGAAAAGACAGTGAGCTATGTGTCCTGCTCGGCCGTTATAGCCCACAGGAATCACCACTTCGGAATTTATCGGCGCCAAGCGACTGACCATAATAGGCGTCTCTGCTCGTAATGAGTATAAGGAGATCCTCCGTGACGTTAAGATATTGTTTGCTGACATAATGAAGGAGCGTATAACAGCGCGCAAGTCAGGCTCCAAAGACTAATGTTGGCTCTGAAAAAGAATCAATAAATATGAGGTCTTCACAGCTACAGCGGAAGAGGCTGGGTGCTTTGCTTGCAGGTTCTCCTCTAAATCCTCTCTTAATTCGTCTGAAAGTCCACACTCTACTTCCTCTCTGGTCTCTAAAATAATTTCAAAACTTGATCCCCATAAAGAGAGCGGAGGTGACGGAATCCCAGTCTTAAAGAAATGTGCCCCTGAAATCTTTTCTGTCCTCTCTAAATTTTACAACTAGTGTCTCTTTGCTTCTTGCTTTTCTGTCTGCTAGAAGTTTTCATCTGAGGTTTCTGTTATTAAGAACTCGGAAGAACCCTCAGACGCCTCCATTTATCGCCGCCTACCAATTTTTGGCAAAGAAAAGAAAGAGAGTAGAAGGTGAAGAAGAAAAAAAAAACGAAAATAATTGAAAAATAGACAAAGTTATGCAGATATTTTTTTTTAATCATTTCACCCCGAGCAAGGCGGAAACGCCACTGATGTGCAGGGGGTTACATAAATGTAAAAAGATTAATTAGAAAAGAGTGAGGAGTACAAACTAGTTAGAAAGGAACAATAGAAAGCTGAGAATGCAGGTGCGATGACAGATACATAGGCGTGGAGAAAGGGAAGGTTATACAGGGGTGGGGAGAGAGCTAGAGTCCAGTGGTTAGTAGATGAGTATTGACTTTGCATTTAAATTTCTGGAGGTTGTAGCCGTCAGAAAAGCAAGAATACGGGAGCGAGTTCCCCAGGCGGGAAGTGCGAGAGAAGAAGCTGCAGGAGTAGAATTGTCGTCTGCATTTGGCTAACCTGACTGTGAATGGGTGGGACCCAGTTGTCAGTCTGGTTGCACGAGTAAACACCTGTTGAGGAGGCATCAGTGACTTAAGCTCGTCCGAGCAGAAGCCATGAAAGTATTTATAGAACAGACAAAGGGAGGCCACATTTCGACGATGGAGAAGTGGCTGCAGTCGAGTCGCCAGATCAGTACCTATCACGTTACAGACTCTCATTTGGAGCTTGTCAAGAACACTGAGGAGAACGGCAGGGGCACCTGACCATAAATGGCAGCAGTACTCCATGCACGGACGGATGGTAGACTTGTATATTTGCAGGATGGATTCAGGTGGAAAAAACATCCTGGATCGACATAGTGACCCAATCTTCTTAGCAGTAGATTTTGCAATGGATTCAATATAGTGGTTCCATTTGAGGTCTGAGGACAGGGTAAGTCCGAGGAGGCGTAAAATATTACTCTCCGGGAGAATCGCTTGGTCCATGCTTATGGGAGGCAGGAGAGGTTGCCTGTAAATAGAGAGGAAATGGAGCAGAAGGCAAGAGAGATGAAGACAATGGAAGAACAACAAAGAAACGATATATAATCGCAAAGAAAGAGAGTGGAAAGTGAGGGCGAAGAAGAAAACAAGGAGAAAATGAAAAATAGAAAGAAGGAAGATAGCGTGATATAGAAAGGAAATGGAGTAGAAAGTATAAGCGAATAAGAACATGGGAAAAGAGATATAATAGTGAAGAAAGGGGACAGGGGGAAACATCTATCTAAACTTATATATAAATGGAACTTTGTCTGTGTGTGTCTGTGTTTGTGTGTGTCCTTACCTATAGACTCCGAAACGGCTGAACCGATTTTCTTGAAAATTTACACAGTTGTACTAAAAGCCTCTGCAGGTGTTCTTAGTTAGGTTTTGTGTCGAGGTACCCCCAATAAATATCGAAAATCGATAATCGAAAAAATCGGGTTATAAAAGAAGTGGTCCGATTTTAATCAAATGTCATACACTCATAGACAAAGACATAACAAAGGATATTTAGAAGTTTCAAGGTTGAAGTTCGTACAATAGTGCAGAAAATCGATAATATATATATATATATATATATATATATATATATATATATATATATATAAGCAAGATGTTTGTGTGTGTGTGTCTGTTTATCTGCCTGTATGCCCTTTTATTTTAGTTTTTGCTTCAGGTTTGACTCTAAGTAGGTATAATTGTAGTTCTTAGTCTCAGCCATGATACCATTTACTCAGATGACTTATTTAACCCTCAAAATTCAGTTTACAACGAAAAAAACTTATTTGATATCGATACCAGAAAATGAAAATTTGACTTACATCCATTCATTTTTCTTTCAGTCTACGGTTTCGCTTTAACTGGAAACAACTATTGCTTTTTAGTCTTTCGTGCCAACGTCCAAATCAATTTATTACTTCATAACAATATAAAACTGATCCCCCACTTTATGACCAGTAGAAGCCTTAATCATTATTCCAACTATTATATTCAGTCAGTCGGTTAAGTGCCATACGTGATGAACGCTTTGGACAATCATGAAATCTCGAAAGATTATCCCGCAGTAAGTTGCCATTGCTTTCTGCAGTAGACTGGTTGCCAGCCAAGGCTATAGAACTGAATCTGTCCTATTATTTAACCCATACCTGAATGGAGAGAGATAGATTATATTACATTATTATATTAAGTATAATTAGTGGGGGATCAGTTTATAACTTCATAACAATAGAAAACCGATCTCCCACTTTATGCCCAGTAGAAGCCCAAATTATGTTTCCAACTATTATTCAGTGCTGTGAATATCATGGATCGAGCATATGAGCAATCATGAGGTTTTGGAAAGAATGGAAACGGAAAGAAATTAATAATGAGCATATGGAAAAGACAGCAAAAGTTCCTGGGACATGCAATGAGAAAGGAGGGCTTGGAGAATCTGATACTAACAGGACAGACAGAGAGAAAGAAAGACAGGGGAAAGTAGTGGATATCATATTTGAAAGGGCTGACCAGGAGGATGACCGATCGGGGGTTGCGAGCTGTAACAGGAGAAAGCGTGCTAAGAGCCACAAGAGATAGGGAGATCTGAAAAGCCATGATCGCCTACGTCCTGAAAGGACAAGGCACATAGAAGAAAAAGAAGACGTAAGGAGGAGGTCAGTCAGTCAGTTAAGTGCCATACGTGATGCACGCTTGGGCGATTATGTCTCGAAAGAGACATGACTGACTAGGCAGAAGATTATGCTGCAGTAGGTTGCCATTGCTTTCTGGTTACCAGCCAAGGCTATAGAACCTCCCCTGTCCTGTTATTTAACCCATAACTTGAGGGAAGAGACCGATTGATACCTTTCCCAAGGGTAATTGCGCGTAAGTGAATGCAACGAATTCAACAGTAATTCGAACTAGGCTCCCCGATTTCTCGTTCCGAGCCGATATACACTGCACCACAACGCACATACTATTTTACCCATAACATGTGGGAGAATAGATTGTTTTATGCCTTTTCTTAAATGCATTTGTGTAAAGTTAAATACAACAGAATCATAATTTGAACTCGAATCGTTTTAACTTTGTGTCTCGATATCCGTTAAAATCTCTTCACATCCGTTACTGCACTTAATTAGAAAGAGAGAAACCTTTCTCTACAATTAGTAGTTGCTAATTTCTTTAAAAAATATCTCTTCCGTTAATTATTTAATCAATCATACTTTTCCATAAGTACGCTTCTAAACCTTTGGGCGTTTTCGTTATACAGAGACTGTACTCTGTGATCCATCGATAATTAGCAGTCAAAAAACCTGACAGTTATGGGTGAAAATCAACGGCTAACGCCTCGTTCATTCGAAGCTTTCAATAAAATTCTACGAAAACGACGCTGATTTTTATTCCATCTTCTGTTTCTTTATTCGTTTTCCAATAACAAATGCCTATTCATGCGGGCAAATAACTTTCCCTGTTATTTTTATTGGGGCCATGTTCCTTCGCGTGTGTAGATGCCCTGTTGAAAGTCTAACTTGGGATTATTCATAAAAATCCCGTTGCAATTTTGCTGGAAGGTAATTCGCAACCATAGAACTACAGTTAATAATAATCTCACATTATTTTAAAAATTGTTCACCAAACACAAGTCTCAAGAGCCACTCAAGCTAGAGGTTCACTGATAAGAAAAGTAACAATTAAATCTAGATGTGAAGAGGTAATAATGTAGTGATCAGGGAAGCACCCACTTGGGAGACTGTTCAGCCTAGTAGCGATTCTTACGAAGAATCTTTCTGAATGAAACTTCCTCCTTGCTAATTGAAAAAAAGGTTTGATTTATATCTAATGTAAGTAACGGTTCTTCTATGGAGGTAAAAACTGGTTGAATTAAGGAATGTATTGCCATAAAAAAAGTAGCAAGATTTTTACGACGGCTTGTTCGTGAGAAAGAGTTTATTCATTTATTTATTTACTAGCAGTGTAGCCCGACGTTGCCCGGGTGTAATGAAAGCTTTAAAACTAATCCATGATCCTGGAACTCAGACTCTTTGGACGTTGGCACGAAAGACTAAAAAGCAATAGTTGTTTCCAGTTAAAGCGAAACCGTAGACTGAAAGAAAAATGAATGGATGTAAGTCAAATTTTGATTTTCTGGTATCGATATCAAATTTTCTGCACTATTGTAAGAAATGCAACCTTGAAACTTCTGAATATCGTTTCTTATGTTTTTGTCTATGAGTGTATGAAATTTGATTAAAATCGGACCACTCCTTCTTTAACCCGATTTTTTCGATTATCGATTTTCAATATTTATCGAGGGTACCTCAACACAAAACCTAGCTTAGAACACTCGCAGACGCTTATAGTACAACTGTGTAAATTTTCAAGAAAATCGGTTCAGCCGTTTTGGAGTCTATAGGTAACACAAACACACACACATACACACACTCACACACACACAGACAAATTTCCATTTATAAAAAGTTTAGATTTTTTTAAAATCGTATCACCGCGAGCAAGTCAGTAACGCCACTGATGTTTAGGGGCCTACATAGGAGTAAAACAATAGATAGGAGGAGAGTAAAGAGAAACAAGAACCAGTTAAGGATGGGAATACATGTGTGATAACAATTTCAAAGGTGGAGAGAAAGGAAAAGATAAACAGGGTGGTGTAGAAAGAACTAGAGTCAAGTGGTTAAGAGATGGGTATTGACATTGCATTTAAGTTCCTGGAGGTTGTAGCTGTCAGGAAAACAAGAATATGAAAACGAGTTCAACAGGCGGGAAGTGCAAGAAAAGAAGCTGATGGAGTAGAATTTTCGTCTGCATTTGGTTGATGTAACTGTGAATGGGTGGGAGCCAGTTGCCAATCTGGTCGAACGAGTAAATTCTTGTGGAGGGGCACCAGTGACTTAAGATCCTTGGAGCAGAAGCCATGAAAATATTTATAGAACTGACAAAGGGAATGTTGAAAAGTCATTTATCATCTACAAGACATCGTAGACGCTGTCAATACTTTGACGTGAACATTGCTTAGTTTCTGCTCATATATGGAAACCTTCCGGTTGTATCTGGCTCTTGTAACGATAGAGAATAACTTGAGGCGTCAGATACTTAATGGCGTAGTGCAAGGCATAAGTCAGTTTCTCAGCATCTTTAACGATAGATCGTATATGTGAGTGCCACTTGAAGTCTAAGGTGAACTTAAGCCCCAATAGACAAAGAGGCTTCTTAAAGGAGCAAACATTCATCTTGACAGGACAAAATTCCGGGACTGCCAGGTGATGATGGATGCCTAACACTAAGATTGACAAATGTGCGAAATGCGTTTAGCAGTCTAGTCCCAATGCCAATTTTAATTTGTCATCAGTTTCTCCTGTGAGAGGAGATATCGATATCACTGTTCCCCAAACTTCCCTGGGGCAAAAAGTATACAGGTTTGAATATCACTTACCTATAATATTTGACAATACTTTTTCTATTCCCTGCCACAACTTGACACCCTAGTAAAAATAATCAGTCTCAACTGGCAACGTTTACGCTTAGAGTTCATGAGTAACATTTTGTATTCTTGAAATATAGAGACACTCGGTGACAGAGGTTGATGCACAAATATTGACAGCCAGACTTGTAGCAGTAAATTGGCTGGAGCTCTCTGACCCCTTAACTATCGTTCAGATCTGTAACAAGAACAATGGTATGAATATGTAAAGAATTATACAATTTTAAGGAACGCAAAGTGTTACGTCTTAGGATAAAGTTCTTCTTTTATGGTCCGTGTCCCTTCAAGACGTAGGCGAGCATAGCCCTCCACATCGCCCTGTTTCTTGTAGCTATTTTGTTTTGTTATTTCTCCCAAACCCTGCCTGACAACCATTTGCACGAGCCCATCAAGTATGTGACGTGCTGTTTTTTCCTGCCCTTCTTTTCCTCTATCTGTCTCATGAGTATCAGATTTTCCAAGCCCTCATTCCTCATCACGTGTCAACTGTCTCTTTCTGATGGTAAGTATAATTTTCCTTTTTGTTTCCATTCTCTCAAAGACATTGTGGATTCTCATATGTTTAGTCCATGGCATCCTCAAGATCCTTCTGTAGAGCTACATTACTATTGCTTCCAGTCTCTCCTTCATCTTTCAGGAGAATAAACAAAGAATATAAAATGAAAGATCGATTGTATTTTAAATACAAAAAAGATTTATTTTTTGTCTTACCTTGTTTGTTGCAGGTGGATAAGAAAGGAATAAAATCAGTTCATGTTTAGTTTTAAAACTAAGACGTTTCGTGGTTGTGCGCTCAAAATCGGCTAACGCTTCTTTGAATCAATGATTTCCTAGACGGTTTCAAATTGTTGCCAAAACTAGATTTTGAAGAAGTTTTTTTAAAACTATCTTAAAGTCAAATTGTTGACGTCTTTTTTCGATCAAGAATTATGCATAGTTTCAAACAGTGTTGAGGCAAAGAGACCCCTGTTTCATCGGTTCAACTTGATTTTGAATTGTGTAATAGAAAGTATCAAATGCTGGACAGTATCCTCAAAGATGAAGGAAAGATTGAACAGCAGAAATGTAGTCTTAGAGAAAACGAAAACGAAACATACTTAGTATCAGGAAGAGATAGCTGAAGATTCTCGAACAAGCAACGAGGACAGACGGTTTGGAGAATCTGCTACTCACAGGGTGGATAAATAAAAAGAGAGATAGAGGTAAACAGTGATTGATGAGCTTAAGCAAATAGATAGCAGAAATAACAACGTATCATATATTAAGAACAACAAAAACAGGAAAGGGTAGAGGGCCATCGTCGTCAACGTCCTGAAAGGACACAACACATTAAAGAAGACAACGATGGAAGAATGAATACATAACATATTGATATTAACATATTTTAATTGCTTTGCCATAAACACGAATGTAATTTTGATACTGGCTGGCTAAATGGGTAATATCTGTCTTTTCATTCTTCTTCTTCTATGTGCCATATCCCTTCAGGACGTACGCGATCATGGCTTTCTACGTCTTTTTATCCCTGGTGGTTCTCAGCACACTTTCTTCTGTTACCCCATCCAAACCTCGTTCTGCCATCAACCTGCTAAGGCCCTTCAAATGTGTTATCCGCTGCTTTTCCCTGTCTCCTTTTCCCGCTATTTGAGCTGTGTGTATCAGATTTTCCAAGTCCTTCTTTCTCATTACATGTCTCAACTTCAGCTGTCTCCTCCTGATGTTCAGTATTAATTTCCTTTTCGTTTCCATCCTTTTTAAAACCTTATCATGGCTCACATGCTCGATCCCTGATATCCGCAGCATCCTTCATGTTTTTTCTTCATCTTTGATGGCATTGTCCAGCATTCACTGCCATATTAAACATCAGGCATCACATAGCAACCCAGTACTATCTTCTTTGCTTCTAGCAAATTTTCCCTGTCTCTTAATACTCTGCTCAGCTTCTAGAATAAATCCTTGACTATTCCAATTCGCACAACACTTCCCAAGTATTTAATTATTTTTCCTTATTGATTTTAACATCCTCTACCTGCAATTGCCATTTTAGGTTCCTCCGTTTGCTGATAACCATACATTCGGTTTTCTTGTAGTCTTTTCTTTTGACTTTCTTCATCTACCATTTTTTTTTAATCGTGTCACCCCAAGCAACGCATTCCACTGCCACTATAGCGCAGGGGGTTGCATAGAGGGATTGGATATAGGAAATGTCAGAAGGAGGGTGATAGACGACGAGGGTGATAGGGAGAGAGTTGGAGAGAGTGGGTGTGAGTTAGTGTGTTAGGAGGTGTCTATTGACCTTACATTTAAACTCCTGGAGGTTGTAGCCGTCGGGGAAACAAGCATGCGGTAGGGAATTCCACAGGCGGGAAGTGCGAGGAAAGAAACTGTTGGAATAGAAATTGCGGTTACATTTCATCGGTTTCACTGTAAAAGGGTGGGACCTAGTTGCCAATCTAGTATCTCGTGCAAATTCACATCTAGGGGGCACCAGTGATTTAAGTTCGTCAGAGCAGAAGCCATGAAAGTATTTATAGAAGAGGCACAGGGAAGCCACGTCACGCCGGTGAGAGAGACACTGCAGGCGGTCAGCCATGTCGGTATCAATCACATTACAGATTCTTCGCTGTATTTTGTCAAGAACCCCGCGGAGAATAGAAGGGGCACCCGACCAGATGTGGCAGCAGTACTCAATACACGGGCGGATGGTGGATTTATATAATTGCAGGATAGATTCAGGCGGAAAGAATTTCCGGGCCCTGCATAGAGAGCCGACTTTCATAGCTGCGGATTTAGCAATGGTTTCGATGTAGATATTCCACTTGAGGTCCGCTGAGAGTGTCAGGCCAAGCAGGCGTAGTGATTTACTCTCTGGGAGGCAAGCCTGAAGAGGTCTTGTAGTTTTCTTTCCGTGTCAGCTATCATTTTTACAAGTATATGTATATGGTATCTCAGCCATACTTTGTATTAACCGTTTCTGTACATAGGATGATTTAGCATTTTGTGGCCGAGTAGGTACCGTCGTTTTAAACTTATACATTTTCTATTAAAGCAATTTTTCTGGAAAATGGGTTTCCTCAATTCAAATTTAAAGCTCTTTCTAGTAATGATGGCTAGATCCTTCCAACCCATTTTGTTCTCGGTAGTGTACGTTGTAGTGCAGTTGATATCGGCTCGGAACGAGAAATTCCAGTTGAATTCGTTGCATTCACTTACGGGCAAATACCCTTAGGAAAGGTATTAATCTGTTTCTTCCTTTCAGTTAAATAACAGGACAGATTGGGTTCTATAGCCTTGACTGGCAACCAGTCTACCGCAGAAAGTAATGGCAACCTACTGCAGGAAAATGTTCTGCCCAGTCAATCATGTCTCTTTCGAGACATGATTGCCCAAGCGTGTATCACGCATGGCACTTAACTGACTGAATGAATGCAATAGTTGATAACATAATTAAAATTCGTACTAGACATAAATTGGGGGATCGGTTTTTTATTGTTATGAAATAATAAACTGATCCCCCCACTAATTATACTTAATATAATAAGGTAATATAATCTATCTCTTCTCCCTCCAGCTATGAGTTAAATGGCAGGACAGATTGGGTTATATAGCCTTGTCTGGCATCCAGTCTACCGCAGAATGTAATGGCAACCTACTGCGGGAAAGTGTTCTGCCCAGTCAGTCATGTCTCTTTCGGGACATGATCACCTAAGCGTGTATCACGTATGGCATAAAAACGACGGAGTTTTAAACATCAAGATATTAATTATGTCGTTGTTTTCTTTTTAATATTTTTATTCTTTTTGCCGTAGTTCTTGTTAAAATCAGCAAGTGATGGGGTTTCTGTTATTCGGTACAGTTTTTGTTACTGATCGTGTAGCGCCAGTCCACGAGGTTCAGAGAAAGATGGTTCTCTGTAAGACCCACAAGAATAATTTGCTCGGGGTCATTTTAAAATTAAATCTGGCGTAGAGTGTTTCATTTGAAATATCGTGAATAATAAGCCTATCTTTATTCTTTACGGTGTTTTTCTTATATTTCAAAATCGATGCAGGTAAACATGGTTTCCTTTTCTCTGTAAAAATCTTTGGCTTCCCCAAGGGTTTATTTAATCATATTCAGATTGCACAAAAAATGAGGTTACAGATTTTTTTTTTCGAAAATTTATCTTATTTAATGTTGGAGAAGTGTATTTCTGCAGGTGAAAAAATATTCCAGTATTTTCAATACACGATGTATTATCTTCTTTTCTGTTTTTTTTTTAATATTTCCGTCAATGCTTTCTTAATACAGTATATTTTCCGAAGAATTTAAGCTACTCTAATACCGAAGAAAAAATTTCCTCTGGCAGAGAATCAGCATTTTCACTTAATAATGAACGAACAGAATAGCCGCTAATCCGGGACAGCTTTCCAGTACCTATCGTGGCCTGTTCTAAACGATGTTATGTTCATCATGAGATCAACACGAAGCTATTCTGATGTATTTGAAATAATTCTGAAATTTATTAAATAAAATACATTTATTCTATTTCCTTACAGTGCAAGTTTAAGTAACGCATGAAGAAACAAAAACAGAAGGTCGGTTCTCTGTGCAGGGCCAGGAAGTTTTTCCCGTCTGAAACAATCCTGCACATATATAAATCTACCATCCGCCCGTGCATTGAATAATGCTGCCATATCTGGTCGGGTGCGCCAGCTATCCACTTAGGGGTCCTTGACCAAATCCAAGGAAGAATCTGCAATGTGTATCCCAACTTGACAGCTCGGATACAGTCACTTTACCACCGGCGCAATGTAGCTTCCCTGTATTCCTCTTCTACAAATCCTTTCACGGCTTCTGCTCAGATGAACGTCGCTCACTGGTACCCCCACCACCATACACCAATTTGCTCGAGCCGCAAGATTAGCAACTAGGTCCGACCCTTTTACTGTGAAACCAATAAATTGTAAACGCAAATTCTACTCCCTCAGCTTCTTCTTTCTCACTTCCCGCCTGTGGAATTCACTTCCGTTTACTTGCTTTTCCGAAGCTACAATTTTAAAGAATTCAAATGTAAAGTCAATAGTCACATCCTATCTCAGTAACTTGAATCCTCTCTCTCTCTCTCTCTCTCTCTCTCTCTCTCTCATGCTCCTTTCTTCGTCCACTATACTTACATCAGTATTTTCATCCTTCCCTTACCCACTTCCTGACACCCCCTGTAACCTGTCATTTTTTCTCATAACTTACCTTCTATGTAACCCCCTGCTCAACGATGGCAGCAAAAAACGCCTTGCTTGGAGTGACACGATTATAAAAAATATGTTTATTATTACAGTCAAAAAGATAATAGGTGTTGTAAATTCACATTCGGTCTGATTTAATGGATTCGTTTTTTACGGATTATCAACATTCTGCATGTTTTCTAAAGCCAGAAAATATGTTTATGTAAAAAACATTTTTTAAAGATAATAATGTTCAGCGATTATTATTATTAATTATTACTAATTAGCCTCTAACTGAAAAGAGGAGATATATATTCATTCGGTTTTTTTTATTAACAATTCGGAGCCATTATTATTACATCACTCAAAAATCCAAGCATACAGTTCCTGGAATTCACAAGTGGTCACCCATCTAGGCATTGAGCAAACCCGGCATTGTATCAACGTGATATGGCAAGAACCCTCAATCGGTCAGATTTCTAATCAAACCTTATCAATGAACATTGTAATTGTGAGATTAGCCATTCGAATTCCGACCAAACATTTGAGTTAACACCTCACTCAATAGATCCTGAGCATGAAATATAAATGGCACTACTAATAAAAATCCATTAAATTTTATGAAGTACTAATCTTCAAATTGCACATGACAAAATTTAGAGCCTAATTTTCTAGGCCCTCATTCCTCATAATGTGTCCTAGAAATTTAAACTCTTTCTGATGTTATGTAACATCGCTCAACATGTCTCGGGCCTGACGTATAGATGGCGCTATATTAATAAAAAATCCACATGATTTTTATGAAGTACTGCCCTTCACATGGCACGTTACAAAATTTGGGCCGAGTCGGTTTATTAGTTTTCAATTTACAGTTATTTAAGTGAAGCAACTGTTGCAAATTTTCAAAACAATGAAAAAATCTGAATTTCGTGTTGATAAAACGTTGCTTTCTGATGGGTAAATACTGTTCAAGCAAAGCAATGGCTTGATAAGCAACAACAAAAACAAAAGTTACTAGGTGGTATGCTTACTTTAAACGCGGTTGTACAGACACAGATCATGCTGAACTCTCAAAATCGTTAGTTGTCCTGGAAAACAGCAAAGAATTCAACAAACTCGTTTTGGTCGATCATAAATTGAAGATGCGTGAGATAGCACAGGAGTTGAACAAAACAGAAGGCAACGTATTTAGCATTTTGCCTGAACATTTGTCAATGAAAAATCTGTGTTCAATGTGGTTTCTGCGTTTGCTCACAGTCGACGATTCAGGACGTTGTTTGCAAATATTTCAACGCAACAAGACGTTTTTGCGTAAATATGTGACAATAGATGAAAGATGAATCCACCACTTTACTCCAGAGTCAAATCGACAGTAATCTGAGTGCTTAACAGCAGGTGAAAGCCGCCCAAAGCGACCAAAACGCAAACTTCAACAGACAAGATTTTGGCCTCCGTATTTTGGGATGCGCAAGGAATTTTGTTCATCGATTATCTTGAGAAAGGAAGAATCATCAGTAGCGAATATTTTATAGCATTATGGGTGTATTTGAAGTTAGAAATCGCTCCAAAACGACAAAAAATGAAAAAGAAGTGATCTTTCACCAAGACAACGCACCGTGTCACAAGTCGCTCGCAACGATGGCAAAACTATGCGAATTGTACTTTGACTTGCTTGGCATCCACCCTGTTCTCCAGATCGGGTCCCAAGTGACTACTGGCTGTTTTCAGACCAAGGAAAGAGATTTAGTTTCAATGAAGAAGTGATCTCGGAAACAGAGGCGTATTTTTAGACCAAGGACAAATCGTTCTACAAAAATGGCATCGAATTGTTAGAGAAGGTTTGGAATCAGTGTATCACCTTAAAAGGAGAAGAAGAAAGTCTAATTTTCCCTAAACATTGTTGTTTTATTAGTTAGGCCAGAGATTTATTGTATGATGTGTTACTTTCTTTTAAAATTGCCGGGAAAATAGGTTTCTTAAATCTATTTACACTTATTTACTTTCTCAGTTGTTGATAGGAGGTTTTCTTTGGTAATCCACTCTCGGTTTGAGTTCTCCTTCTTACAATCATTGACCTTTCTTGGTAAATCTTGTGTTATCCTAATGTGGTATATTTAATAAAAAAATGGCGATGAAAACTAATTGAAAACGGCTCCACGATATTGATTTTCTAAGAACAGCTTACATGAGGTAAAACATGGTTTATCACGTGAGAATATGACTCACGACTCTGTTGTAGCGAGACAAGCTTGCTATTACATGACATCGAGGGTGCCCAAATCGGCTTGACAATATGCAGAAAAAAATATAATTTAATATCCTCAGTGTCACCCTCCTCTGCGAGAATGGGTTTGCATAAACATAGCAATCACTTTAGTCACATGGGGTCCTAGACAACGAAACGCATTACACGTACGATAAATACAAACACTACCGGCCATAATTATTAGGCCACCCCAGCTTTTTAAAAAAATGATTTATTTCATACTAGTTTTAGTATTGATTTTTACTTTTGTTAATTATATATATATATATATATATATATATATATATATATATATATACATATATATATATATATAGTACCGGCCATAATTATTAGACCACCCCAGTTTTTTTTTTTTAAAGAAAACTATGTATTTCATACTATTTTTAGTATTTATTGCCAAGTGGATAATTCTAAATGGAAATAGAATGGTTCTTTTGTTATTATTACTTGGCAAAATTTTACAAGGCAAATGGCGACAATTTACCCATCGCACCCTGTAGATTGAAACTATGCATTTCATACTATTTTCAGGATTTATTGCCAAGTGGATAATTCTAAATGGAAAGAGAATGGCTCTTTTGTTATTATTACTTTCCAAAATTTTACAAGGCAAATGGCGACAATTTACCAATCGAGCCCTGTAGATTGAAACTATGTATTTCATACTATTTTCTGTATTTATTGCCAAGTGGATAATTCTAAATGGAAATAGAATGGTTCTTTTGTTATTATTACTTCCTGCAATTTTACAAGGCAAATGGCGACAATTTACCAATCGAGCCCTGTAGATTGAAACTATGTATTTCATACTATTTTCAGTATTTATTGCCAAGTGGATAATTCTAAATGGAAATAGAATGGTTCTTTTGTTATTATTACTTGGCAAAATTTTACAAGGCAAATGGCGACAATTTACCCATCGCACCCTGTAGATTGAAAACTATGCATTTCATACTATTTTCAGTATTTATTGCCAAGTGGATAATTCTAAATGGAAATAGAATGGTTCTTTTGTTATTATTACTTTTCCAAATTTTACAAGGCAAATGGCGACAATTTACCAATCGAGCCCTGTAGATTGAAATCCGTATTTCATACTATTTTTAGTATTTATTGCCAAGTGGATAATTCTAAATGGAAATAGAATGGTTCTTTTGTTATTATTACTTTCCAAAATTTTACAAGGCAAATGGCGACACTTTACCAATCGAGCCCTGTAGATTGAAACTATGTATTTCATACTATTTTTAGTATTTATTGCCAAGTGGATAATTCTAAATGGAAATAGAAATGGCTCTTTTGTTATTATTACTTTCCAAAATTTTACAAGGCAATGGCGACAATTTACCAATCGAGCCCTGTAGATTGAAACTATGTATTTCATACTATTTTTGGTATTTATTGCCAAGTGGATAATTCAAATGGAAATAGAAATTTGTTCTTTTGTTATTATTACTTGGCAAAATTTTACAAGGCAAATGGCGACAATTTACCAATCGAGCCCTGTAGATTGAAACTATGTATTTCATACTATTTTCAGTATTTATTGCCATGGATAATTCTAAATGGAAATAGAATGGTTCTTTTGTTATTATTACTTGGCAAAATTTTACAAGGCAAATGGCGACAATTTACCCATCGCACCCTGTAGATTGAAACTATGCATTTACAATACTAGTATTTATTGCCATGGATACCCTAAATGGAAATAGAATGGTTCTTTTGTTATTATTACTTTTCCAAAATTTTACAAGGCAAATGGCGACAATTTACCAATCGAGCCCTGTAGATTGAAACTATGTATTTCATACTATTTTTAGTATTTATTGCCAAGTGGATAATTCTAAATGGAAATAGAATGGTTCTTTTGTTATTATTACTTTCCAAAATTTTACAAGGCAAATGGCGACAATTTACCAATCGAGCCCTGTAGATTGAAACTATGTATTTCATACTATTTTCAGGATTTATTGCCAAGTGGATAATTCTAAATGGAAATAGAATGGTTCTTTTGTTATTATTACTTGGCAAAATTTTACAAGGCAAATGGCGACAATTTACCAATCGAGCCCTGTAGATTGAAATTATGCATTTCATACTATTTTCAGGATTTATTGCCAAGTGGATAATTCTAAATGGAAATAGAATGGCTTTGTTATTATTATCAAAATTTTACAAGGCAAATGGCGACAATTTACCAATCGAGCCCTGTAGATTGAAACTATGCATTTCATACTATTTTCAGGATTTATTGCCAAGTGGATAATTCTAAATGGAAATAGAATGGTTCTTTTGTTATTATTACTTGGCAAAATTTTACAAGGCAAATGTATACAATTCTTAACAATCGACTCCTGTAGATTGAAACTATGCATTTCATACTATTTTCAGTATTTATTGCCCAGTGGATAATTCTTAAATGGAAATAGAATGGTTCTCCTTTGTTATTATTACTTGAAAATTTACAAGGCAAATGGCGACAATTTACCAATCGAGCCCTGTAGATTGAAACTATGTATTTCATACTATTTTCAGGATTTATTGCCAAGTGGATAATTCTAAATGGAAATAGAATGGTTCTTTTGTTATTATTACTTGCAAAATTTTACAAGGCAAATGGCGACAATTTACCAATCGAGCCCTGTAGATTGAAACTATGTATTTCATACTATTTTCAGGATTTATTGCCATGGATAATTCTAAATGGAAATAGAAATGGTTCTTTTGTTATTATTACTTGGCAAAATTTTACAAGGCAAATGGCGACAATTTACCAATCGAGCCCTGTAGATTGAAACTATGCATTTCATACTATTTTCTGGTATTTATTGCCCAGTGGATAATTTAAATGGAAATAGAATGGTTCTTTTGTTATTATTACTTGGCAAAATTTTACAAGGCAAATGGCGACAATTTACCCATCGCACCCTGTAGATTGAAACTATGCATTTCATACTATTTTCAGTATTTATTGCCAAGTGGATAATTCTAAATGGAAATAGAATGGTTCTTTTGTTATTATTACTTTCCAAAATTTTACAAGGCAAATGGCGACAATTTACCAATCGAGCCCTGTAGATTGAAACTATGTATTTCATACTATTTTAGTATTTATTGCCAAGTGGATAATTCTAAATGGAAATAGAATGGTTCTTTTGTTATTACTTTCCAAAATTTTACAAGGCAAATGGCGACAATTTACCAATCGAGTACCCTGTAGATTGAAACCTATGTATTTCCATACTATTTTCAGGATTTATTGCCAAGTGGATAATTTAAATGGAAATAGAATGGTTCTTTTTGTTATTATTACTTGGCAAAATTTTACAAGGCAAATGGCGACAATTTACCAATCGAGTCTCTGTAGATTGAAACTATGCATTTCATACTATTTTCAGGATTTATTGCCAAGTGGATAATTCTAAATGGAAATAGAATGGTTGTTCTTTTTGTTATATTACTACAAAATTTTACAAGGCAAATGGCGACAATTTACCAATCGAGCCCTGTAGATTGAAACTATGTATTTCATACTATTTTCAGGATTTATTGCCAAGTGGATAATTCTAAATGGAAATAGAATGGTTCTTTTGTTATTATTACTTGGCAAAATTTTACAAGGCAAATGGCGACAATTTACCAATCGAGCTCCTGTAGATTGAAACTATGTATTTCATACTATTTTCAGATTTATTGCCATGGATAATTCAAATGGAAATAGAATGGTTCTTTTGTTATTATTACTTGGCAAAATTTTACAAGGCAAATGGCGACAATTTACCAATCGAGCCCTGTAGATTGAAACTATGCATTTCATACTATTTTCAGGATTTATTGCCAAGTGGATAATTCTAAATGGAAATAGAATGGTTCTTTTTGTTATTATTACTTGGCAAAATTTTTACAAGGCAAATGGCGACAATTTACCAATCGAGCCCTGTAGATTGAAACTATGTATTTCATACTATTTTTAGTATTTATTGCCAAGTGGATAATTCTAAATGGAAATAGAATGGTTCTTTTGTTATTATTATTTTCCAAAATTTTAAAGGCAAATAGTGACAATTTACCCATCGCACCATCTAGATTTTATATATATATATATATATATATATATATATATATATATATATGTATATTCTACCGGCATAATTATCAGGCCACCCAATTTTTTTTTTGAAATTATGTATTTCATACTATTTTCAGTATTTATTGCCAAGTGGATAATTCTAAATGGAAATAGAATGGTTCTTTTGTTATTATTACTTTGAAAAATTTGAAAAGGCAAGAAAGCAAAGATGAACTCGCCCGAAACAGTTTAAATTTTCTTCATTCTTTCATTGATGAAACTGCAATAAAGGTAACTATTAAATATTTATAAATTCATTTGATGCACATGTTATTGTGCCGTATTAACAAAAGAACCATTCTATTTTCGTTTAAAATTATTCACTTGGCAATAATTACTAATAGATTTTTATATTGACCTTTTTTAAAAAAGTAAACGCCGGACCACTTGTGATTCTAAACCTGTTAGTTATCTTCACCTATATATATATAGTACTGAGCAAAAGTGTTAGAACAGGAACTATTTTATTTTCTATGAGACATATTGACAGAAAATAAACAATTTAATTAAAGTAATTTTATTTGATTTACTCAACAAATGCTTCAACAAGAAAAATACTTGTTACAAAATAAATTCAATATTTAGTATAATAGACTTTTGCTTTGATCACAGCCTTCATTCTGTCAGGCATTGACATCACAAGGTTCTTCAATGTATCGCATGGTATCTCTTACCAAGCAGCTTGTATTTGTTTCAAAAGTGTGTCTTGCAAAGTAACATTAGATTTATCAATTCGAGAGGGGGGGAATAAAAATTGTCAGTCATTTCCAGGGATAATAGAATAATGAGTAGTTTCAAAATAACTTGTTTAATAGAAAATAGCAAAAATTAAATATAACTACTTTTTAATACATCTTTTTTACACCTAGTTTGAAATAATCAATATTTATTAGCAATTTACTTGGCTTTTCATTCTGTATTTAAATTTTAGTGAGTTTTTTAGGAAAATCATCCCTGTTCTAATACTTTTGCACACTACCGGTAGTGTGCAAAAGTGTTAGGACAGGGGTTATTTGAAACTTTATTTTGATGCCTCATAAAAGATGAAATAGTCCTTGTCCTAATACTTTTGCACAGTACTATATATATATATATATATTGTCATCCGCAGACAGATCTGTTTCGCCGTATCACAGCTCATCAGTACAGTTAGACTCCTATTGCTTTATAAATTGCTATATATACAGGGTGCGATAGTTAAAGTGTTGTAATTTTTAATTGCGCGTTTTGGTGTTTTGTGTTTATGATTTGTCGACTGCACCATTTAATGGGGTCAGTTGGGTACCGTCTGTGAGAAAAAGGGCACCATGATACAGTTAACTTCGCCAGAAATTTAGAAACGTAATGCTGTACTGCTTAACATTTAAGCCGGAAGCCCCAGTGTGAACAATACGAGTGTTTGGTGCAAATCTAAGGACAGTATATAGGATTCAAAAAGAGTTTAATGAATCTAATGGTGATTACGAATTGCAACCCCTCGATTATTATCTGTGAGGCACAGTTAAGCAAAAGACAAACAAAAGTCGCTATAATATCAAAGATGAACTGAAGGCAATGATTATAGCAGCATTCACCAACTTAATAAAGGAGATCGTCCAGAAGAGACGCATGAGATTCCGAACTCGTCCAGAGGCCATAGTTTACGCCAATGACAATTTTATTGAGTGAATTTGCTCTTTAGTATTTTGAGGTTTTTGTATTTTTAGTGAATATATCTATTAAAATGAAATATCAGTTTTGCGTAACTTCAATGACAATTTTGGTCAGCTTATTAAATATTATTCTTGGAAACCTAAACTATTTACATTCCATCATCGCCAATCGGAGCCAGAAGTATCACCAGTACCGATGAAATTATCTTCCCCCCCCAGAAACTCCGCACCCTTAACGCCTATTGGCGTTGAAACTCAACTCAAACCTCTAGTGGAACCTGTACATAACTAGATTTTCTTGAAAAATGTTCGGTTTCCTGTCAGTTAAGTGCCATACGTGATACACGCTCTGGGCGATCATGTCTCGAAAGAGACATGACTGACGGGACAGAAGATTATCCCGCAGTAGGTTGCCATTGCTTTCTGCGATAGACTGGTTGACGACCGAGGCTAGAGAACCCAATCTGTCCTGGAGAGAGAAGAGATAGATTATATTACATTATTATATTAAGTATTGGTGGGGGATCAGTTTATTACTTCTAAACAATAGAAAACTGATCCCCCACTTTAGCCCAGTACAAATTTTAATTATATTTCCAACTATTATATTCAGTCAGTCAGTTAAGTGCCATACATGATACACGCTTGGGAGGTCATGTCTCGAAAGAGACATGATTGACTGGACAGAAGATTATCCCGCAGTAGGTTGCCATTGCTTTCCGCGGTAGACTGGTTGCCGACCAAGGCTATAGAACCCAATCTGTTCTGTTATTTAATTCATAGCTGGAGGAAGAACAGATAGATTATATTACATTATTATATTAAGTATTAGCTGGGGATCAGTTTATTACTTCATGCCAACATAAAACCGATCCTCCATTTTATGCCCAGTACAAATTTTAATAATGTTTCCAACTATTATATTCAGTCAGTTAGTTAAGTGTCATACGTGATACACGCATTAGGCGATCATGTCTCGAAAGTGACATGACTGACTGGGCAGAAGATTATCCCGCAGTAGGTTGTCATTGCTTTCTGCGGTAGACTGGTTGCCGACCAAGGCTATAGAAACCAATCTGTCCTGGAGAGAGAAGAGATAGATTATATTACATTATTATATTAAGTATTAGTGGGGGATCAGTTTATTACTTCTTAACAATAGAAGACTGATCCCCCACTTTATGCCCAGTACAAATTTTAATTATATTTCCAACTATTAAGTCGGTCAGTTAAGTGCCATACATGATACACGCTTGGGCGATTATGATTCTTTCGAGACATGACTGACTAGGCAGAAGATTATCCCGCAGTAGGTTGTCATTACTTTTCTGCGGTAGACTGGTTGCCAACCAAGGCTATAGAACCCAATCTGTCCTGTTAATTAACCCATAACTAGAGGGAAGAGACGGATTAATACTTTTCCCAAGTGTATTTGTGCGGAAGTGAATGCAACGAATCCAAGTGAAATTCGAACTCGGCTCCCCGGTTTGTTGTTCCGCGTCTGATATCCACTGACTTGGCGGACTTGGTTCATTTCTTCTGTTAGACTTTGCCTTTACAACATTCAAATCAGGCCGAAATTAGGTTTTCTGTCGAGCAAGAAAGACCAAAATGAAAATTAGTCGGAATAATAACTGATGTAAACTTGGACGTGTTGGTGGTATAATGAATAATGGCACGGAATTGTTAATTGGAAAGCCGAGTTGCAAGTCTAGACAAATTTGTTAAATTCATTTACGAACGAACCTTGGGAAAGGTATGAATCATGGCCACAAAGTGAGGGATCACTTTATATAATGATTATAAAAGAGAATTGATCCCCCACATTATTCCAACATTATAATTTATTTGTTTATCAAATTCTGATTAGATATGAATCCACATTTTTTTCATTGCTGATTAGTTACACAGGCATGTCTTTTAGTTGTATTTCGTCCGTTTCATGTGTCGTGTCCCTTTTGGACGTAGACAATCATGGACTTCCACTTGGCTCTGTCTCTTGTTGCTCTCAAAAATATTCTCAAGCCCATAAATCTAGAATATAAATGGTGGGAAAGTAGCATGGCCACAAAGTGAGGGATCACTTTATATACTGATTATAAAAGAGAATTGATCCCCCACATTTTGCCAACATTATAATTTATTTGTTTATCAAATTCTCCCGCCAATTATGGATTAATTAATAATATTTGTACCACAATTATTATCTGTGAATGTAAGATAAAAATCATTTTTGGTGTCAATCTGAGGACAGTATATAATTTCAAAAAGAGTTGGATGAGTCTAATGGTGTTTACGAAAGTCTCTGGAGTAATCACTAGTGATGTCGACGTTATATCTCCATTCATCTTACCACAGTGCCTCAGGCTAAACATGGAGGTCTGCATAAAGTGCATTGAAGAGGCAGTGCTGCTCTAGGTCAAGAGGGTGGCTGCTGGAAAACACTATATTTAGCAACAGGTCTCAGCACTATGATACGCAAGCAGGAGAACCCAGCTTTTGGCAGTAAATAACCTGTAAAGGTTGATATGTTGCGAAACATAAACAACAAACCGACCAAAATAAAAGTTTAGAAATAAAACTTTTCCCTTGCCTTGATTATCGAAAATTTTATTATCATATCACTGCAAGCAAAGCAAGAATATTCTGAAGGCACAGTGAGTCACTGGGTGCGAAAGAATATCAGAAAAAGTAAAGCATTATTCAGGAGGAAGGGCAATAAAAGAACGGGATTAAAAAGACGATTGATATTGCATTCGAATTTTTGAGGATCAAACTTGATTGGAAATCAAGAATCCCGGAGTTCCACAAACGAGATGTGTGAGAAATGAAACTGTTAGTATAGAACTTTTATCAAACCATGTAATAAAAAATAAATCAACGGAAAAACAAAATTCTATTTTGATTCAAATCATTCAGTAAGTTGGGAGAAAATTAAAAATTATATTTAAAAATAATAAATTACAAATTTATAGCTAAATATTTTCGTTTATGGGTTGGGGATTATGGAAAGTAAAAGAAAAAGCAGCAAAAGAAAAAAATATATTCCATCAGAAACGCTTTGTATACAATGCTGTTTTGAATTGCGAAAATCTATGACGCCCATCCATACGTTGGTATATGAGTAGATCAATAGATTCACCATGCGTAAGATATTATGTTGAAGAAAAAAAAAACAAAACAAAAAACAAAACAAAACAAAACTGCAATAAAAAAAAGAAAACACAGACACACAGATATATCTTGGTACAAACATGTTTGACTAGCTAATACGCACGTCTTATTCACATAAACATTTGAATCTATACGAATGATTATGCAAAGAATGAATACGAGACGCAAAAAGAGAAAGACGTTAACAAGAAAATCTTAGAGGAAAAACAAAGATAGAAAGAGAGAAAGAAAATGCAGAGAGTGACAAAATATGATAGTGAGAAGAAAGAAGGAAAGAAAGAAATAATTAGAGGAATAATTTCTAGAAATACAAAATATATGAGTGAAAAAGAAAGAAAGGAAGAAAGAAAGAAAAATGAACGAAAAAAAATCAAAGAAAGAAAGTAGTTTGATATAATAACGAATTATTAAAGCAAACAAACATTCTTCTTCATGTACTGTGTCCCTTTTGGACGTAGGCAATCATGGACTTCCACTTGCGTCTGTCTCTTGTTGCTCTCAAAAATATTCTCAAGCCCATAAATCTAGAATATAAATGGTGGGAAAATAGCATGGCCACAAAGTGAGGGATCACTTTATATTCTGATTATAAAAGAGAATTGATCCCCCACATTATGCCAACATTATAATTTATTTGTTTATCAAATTCGGATTAGATATGAATCCACATTTTTTTCATTGTTGATTAGTTACACAGGCATGTCTTTTAGTTGTATTTCGTCCGTTTCATGTGTCGTGTCCCTTTTGGACGTGAGCAATCATGGACTTCCACTTGGCTCTCTCTCTTTTCGCTCTCAATATTTTTTCTCTTGGTATCTCTTCTAAACCCCTCTCCCCCATCCATTTGATCAAACCTAACAAGTACGTCTCACGCTGCTTTCCCCTGTCTCTCCTTCCATTTATCCGACTTGTGAGTATCTAATTCTCCAGGCTCTCCTTCCTCATTACGTTTCCCAGGAACCTCATTTGTCTTTTCCTGATATTAAGTATGAGTTCTTTTCTCGTTTGCATCCTTTCCAATACCTCATTGTTGCACATGGTATTCTCAGCATCCTTCTGTAGAACCACATTTCTGTCCGTTCAAGACTCTCCTTCATCTTTGATGAGATCGTCCAGTATTCACTTCCATACAGAAGGACAGAATGCATGGTCATCAGTAAAAAAGGCAGCCCAATATTTCAAATACAGACCGAGGATATTAGAATCAAGCAGGTACAAGAATTTAAATACCTAGGAAGTGTTATAACAGAAGACAGAAAGTGCGACACGGAGATCCGAAGGCGAATTAACATTGCGAAGGAAGCATTGCAGAAGTTGAGTAAAGTATTAAGAAACAGGAAAATTTCGCTAGAAACAAGGAAGAGAGTATTGTTTGTCTGTTTTTGAGGCTTAACGACCTATCAATCCCTATGGGATCATTTAAGGTCATAACCAATGATTTTTGGGTAAGGTTATTTTTACGACATTTTTCTTTTTCACGATTCATTGGGATTTGTTTTTAAGAGCAGGGTCCCCAAGTCCTACCCTTGTTATTTAACCCATAACTGGAGGGAATGGACGGATTAATACCTTTCCCAAAGGTACCAGTGCTTAAGTGAATACAGGGTATTCAACTGGAATTCGAACTCGGCTCACCGATTTCTCTTTCCCAGCCGATATCCACTGCACCACAACGCACATCCGTCACTATACGCTTACAGCACCTGGTATTCCCAAGCGGTCACCCATCTAAGTACTGACCAGGCTCAACGTTGCTTAACTATCGGTGATCGAGCGAGAACCGGTGTATTCAACGTGATAGGCCGTAAGCCCGAAGAGAGTACTGGATAGTTATGTGTTGTCAGTTCTTCAAATATGACAGTGAATGTTGGACAATATCATCAAAGATGAAGGAAAAACTTGAAGCAAATGAAATGTGGTTCTACAGAAGGATGCTGCGAATATCATGGACCGAGCACGTGAGCAATGATGAGGTCTTAGAAATGATGGAAACAAAAAAGAAATTAATACTGAGCATCAGGAAGAGGCAGCTGAAGTTCCTGGGACGTGAAATGAGGAAGGAGGGCTTGAAGAACCTGATACTAACAGGCCAGATAGAGGGGAGAAGAAACAGGGGAAAGCAGCAGATAACATATTTGAAGGACCTCATCAGGTGGATGATGGAACGACAGTTGCATGGTGTAAGGAGAACGTGTGCTAAGAGCCACCACGGATAGGGAGACGTGGAAAGCCATGGTCGCTTACGTCATGAAGAGGCAGGGCACATAGAGGAAGAAGAAGATAGAAGATACTGCATTTCCCTTTCCGTATCTGCTATCAGCACCGTGTCATCTGCGTATTATACAGTGTCGTGACTGTGGCCGCTAATGACGAATCCCGGCAAAATTGGGCGCACCCCCCCCAAAAAAAAAAGACAAAAAAGAAAGAAAACTAAGGAATGATAAAAGGGTAGAGTAAATAAATAAGAATAATAGAAAAACTAAATTTTAGGTGTGAAAAAAAGAAAGAAAGCAATTGACAAAAAATATTAAAGCAAAAAAGAAACCGAGAAAGAGCAAAAAATAAACAACCAAAAAACAAACAAAAAACAAAACAAAAAAAAAAAACAAACTAAAAACAAGAAAGAACAAGAAAATAAAGAGTAACTGAGTAAAATATAAGTGACAACGAAAGAAAAAAAGATCTTAATACGAAAAGTTAATGGGTGTATTATCAAAAAAAAGTTAATGGGTGTATTATCAAAAAAAAGTTAATGGGTGTATTATAAAAAAAAGTTAATGGGTGTATTATCAAAAAAAAGTTAATGGGTGTATTATAAAAAAAAGTTAATGGGTGTATTATAAAAAAAAAGTTAATGGGTGTATTATCAAAAAAAAGTTAATGGGTGTATTATAAAAAAAAGTTAATGGGTGTATTATCAAAAAAGTTAATGGGTGTATTATCAAAAAAAAGTTAATGGGTGTATTATCAAAAAAAGTTAATGGGTGTATTATCAAAAAAAAGTTAATGGGTGTATTATAAAAAAAAGTTAATGGGTGTATTATGAAAAAAAAGTTAATGGGTGTATTATCAAAAAAAGTTAATGGGTGTATTATCAAAAAAAGTTAATGGGTGTATTATCAAAAAAAAGTTAATGGGTGTATTATCAAAAAAAAGTTAATGGGTGTATTATCAAAAAAAAAAAAGAAAGAAGAAATGAAAAAGAGAAACAGATTAAAAACCTTTGGAGCGAAAATAAAGAAATAAACAGAGACA
Organism: Ascarosepion bandense; assembly: GCA_037127315.1. Classification (NCBI taxonomy): domain Eukaryota; kingdom Metazoa; phylum Mollusca; class Cephalopoda; order Sepiida; family Sepiidae; genus Ascarosepion; species Ascarosepion bandense. The sequence continues at coordinate 3,778,445 of JBBBDQ010000403.1, forward strand.
AAATAAAGAGATGATAGAATAAAACATAAGAATTATAACAAGAATGAATGAATGAAAGAAGCAAAGAAAGAAAACAGTTTAATAGAATAACGAAATATTGGAGAAAACAAGTAACTTGAGCAAAGTAAGGGAAAAAAGAATGACAAATGTTTAGAGAGGAAAGGAAACCCGGAGAATGATAGCAGTTTTCAAGTGAGAAAGAAAGTTAAAAAGAAAGAAAGAAAGAAAGAAAGAAGGAAAGAGCGAGGTGGCGACAGGGTGTCACAAGGAAACGATGAAGCCGAATATGGATGGAATATTTGGAACGCAGTGCCAAACCAAATTATCGATGCTGGAGACTGGTGACGGTGGAAATGTCTTTCTCGCGTTGCTTTCCATTTCCAGAACGGGACACTTCCTTTGCTGAAAGTAAAACGAAGCTGACCATTTTCTCTGGTCGTATTTCAAGACACCTGTCTAGACAGCAAATTATACTATCTCAGCGGGTTTATAAGCTACTTACGTGGCGAGAATTAATGCATTCGTCTCATAATATCTAAGCAAGATCCCCTCAGCTTGTCTTATTAAAAGAGGCAGTAGTAAACAGGCAGACGGTGGTGCTTATATTGTACAGAGAGCTTCGATCAGGGGAAAAGAAGAATCCTTTTTGGTTGTACACCTTCAGTTCTTGTGGACAAATTGCTGAAATCCTAAAATAAGGCAATCATTTACTAATCTAGCCGAGTGATTAGAACAGTTGCTTTCTAACAGGGTTCGAATCTCACATGGTCTGTTTATCCAGCGTGCAGCACATCTGCAGATTTTCCTGAAATCCATACCACAAATTGACCCAAGCCTTGTCAGTGAAATTGGATAAATAGTACTCTTTGGAAGCCAACGATTCTGACCGGGGGTTAAAACATACTGGCATTGACAAGTAAATGATCATATCAGATTATATGCTCACTCCTATAAACTGTAACTAAGACTTCCTGAGCACAAGCCACGGATGGGCTCTATAGTCACCGAACAAATACAAATCTGCCTGATCAGACGTCCGCAACAGGGATTGGCTGACCGTCCTTGTAGATAGACATCGTCGGATACTAGCGGTCAGTTATTATTATTATTATTATTATTATTATTATTATTGGCCAAACCGCAATTCCTACTCCAACAGCTTTTTTCTCGCACCTCCCGCCTGTGGAATTCCCTTCCACATACTTGCTTCCACGACAGCTGCAATCTCCCGGAGTTTAAATGTAAGATCAATAGATACCTCCTAACACACTAACTCGCACCCATTCTCTCAAACATCCTTCCTACCCGTCTATCACCCTCCCTTCCGACATTTCCTACATCTAATCACTCTCTCAGCACCTTCCCCTAAGTAACCCTCTGCACAATAGTGGCAGTGGAATGCCTTGCTCGGGGTGAAATGATTAAAACAAAAAGAAGACAAAAACCAAGAAAGAATAATCCATTTTTTTGTACTTGTTTTTGCATTATGAAAAATATCAACAAAAGCCCATATGTTTTAAGATAGCTCTGGATTTTGAAGAATAGTAAAAAAAAAAAAATCTTTTCGTACCCACTCCTGCGTTGTGATGTAGTGGATATCGGCTCGGAATGAGAAATCGGGGAGATGGGTTCGAATTCTAGTTGAATTCCTTGCATTCACTTATGCGCAAATATCATTGGGAAAGGTATTAATCCATCTCTTCCCTCCAGTTATGGGTTAAATAACAGAACGGATTGGGTTCTCTATCTTTGACTCGCAACCACAGAAAGCAATGGCAAACTACTGCTGGATAATCTTCTGCACAGTCAATCATGTCTCTTTCGGACATAATCGCCCAAGCGTGAATCACGTATGGCACTTAACTGACTGACTGACCTCCTCCTTACGTCTTCTTCTTTTTCTTCTATGTACCTTGTCCTTTCAGGACGTAGGCGATCATGGCTTTTCAGATCTCCCTATCTCTTGTGGCTCTTAGCACGCTTTCTTATGTTACAGCTCGCAAACCCCGTTCTGTCATCCTCCTGCTCAGGCCTTTCAAATATGCTATCCATTGCTTTCCCCTGCCTCTCTTTCTCTCTGTCTATCCTGTTAGTATCAGATTCTCCAAGCCCTCCTTTCTCATTGCATGTACCAGGAACTTTTGCTGTCTTTTCCATATGCTCAGTATTAATTTCCTTTTCGTTTCCATTCTTTCCAAAACCTCATGATTGCTCATATGCTCGATCCATGATATTCACAGCACCTTTTTCTAAAGCAATTTGCTGGCTTACTTCGGACAAGAGCAACTTTATCTTCTACAGCACTTCCAAGACAAGGTAGCTAAGAAAAGCGAAAAAAAGGGATTGACTATACAGTGTAAGAAGGCAGAATGCTTTGTGGATTCCGGGTGTGGAACCGCACAAAATGAACGAAGAAACATATTTGAGATAGAAAAATACGTTATATTAAACGTAAATATACAAAGTGGAATGCAGGTTAATAATCCAGTAATACGATTAGTAAGGAATATATACAAACAGGTCTGTGAAGTGAAGCTGTGCTGGATTTAGTATGTCCGTGTAATACTATTCTGGCTGAGTGGAGTTCAGAGCTACTATGACTACTGACACGGTATTCTCTGTGTAACTTCGGTATCTCTCGGTAACTTATGGATCAGTCACTGTTCACATTCGGTACTCTAACGGATCTCTACGATGTCTCTCGGCTCTGACGTATCTGACTATGGCATGAGTATATACTAAAGTCAAGTCCATTATCATAGCAAAGGAGAGATCCCAAAACATTATGTGCAGTGTATATATATATATATATATATATATATATATATATATATATATATATATATATATATATTAACATCTCGTGACTTTGCACTACACATGAAGGAATTCTAAAACAGATTAACACACATAATAAAAAGCTTCAAAGAAAACGATCAAATTTCCTTCATTTTAATATCTCGTGACTTTACACTACACATGAAGAAATTCTAAAAACTAAAATGTTCTGTTAATCTTTTGAAATAATTTGTGAGTTTCTTTGTGGTTGGCAACACTATTTGTTTATAGATTCGTAATTTAGAATAAAGCTCATTTCGTCTTTTTGCCTTGAAAAAATCCATCACAGGATGAAACGCGTAGGCGATTTAAAATACAGTTTTTCCTCTTGTCTTTAAACATCAGAAGTGGTTATATTAAACGTAAAGATACAACTGGGACGCAGGTTAGTAATCCAGTAATACGATTAGTAAGGAATATATATATATATATATATATATATATATATACAAGTCTTTGAAGTGAAGCTGTGCTGGATTTAGTATGTTCGTGTAATACTATTCTGGCTGAGTGAAATTCAGAGCTACTATGACTACTGACACGGTATTCTCTGTGTAACTTCGGTATCTCTCGGTAACTTACTGACCTATTACGGTACTCCTAACGGATCTCTACTGTCCTCTTTCGGCAGAAGTATATGTCTACTCAATTTGAGGCCATTATCATAAAATCCCACAACGTATTGTTGTCAGCCTGCAAGAGAACCCAGAACGGAATTTATAAATCGCAGATGACAACAACAAACGCGTAAAAACAGTTTATCTCTAAGAATTGATAAAACAGAGGATGACAAATGTGATACCGAGATCCAAACAGGCATAGGATTGAAGAGAAAATGTATTCCATAAGCGAAACAAAGTCCAAAGAATCAGAAGAATATCACTTGGTTCAACGTAAAGTGATATCAATAATCTTGTATGTGATATCCATCTTCTTATATAGCTGTGAATGCTGGACAATTTAGCAATCAACTGAAGGCAATAGTGTTGTAATCTTAAAAGGTTACTGCCTGAGTAATCCCTAAAACGGAAGTTGGGAATAATAGTATATCAACAAGTGCAAGACTCGCGCGCTGCATGAAGTAGATACACTGCTGGTTAGTATTATCACTCTGCATTTACCGCCTCAATTAAAGTGGCGATTTCAAGCCGTTAAGCTCAGCCAAAAATATCCCGTAGACACTGTGGGTACTTGTCTATTCACCGAAGACCAGACTTTACTCTTCGGCAAAACCTCGTCTGTGTTACTCTCCGCAATAAGCAGCGTAATTGTAGCGCTAGTTCTTAGTTAATCTATTTATCTAATTAATAACACTTATTTTGTGTATGTTGTTCTTGTTTTACTAATAGAGTGTTTTGAACCTACCTTCTTGTTTCGTGTCTTACTTCCGACCAAACCGTTCACTATAACCTTGTGGCGACTCCATAACAATTTGGCGACGAAGATCCACGACAAAACCCTTAAAGAAAATGGCAATAAAAAGAACAGAATCAGAAACAGACACTCAAAAGAGAGATAAGAGTGCGATGGTCACCCACATTCTGAGAGGAACTGTCACGTTGAAGAATAAAATGAAAATTACTCTGTTACTACTCAAGGTTTCTTTAAGATTGTAGCTATTTTTTTTCCTAATAAATGGTCATTTTATGACTGGCATTTGTTCAATTTTTGATAAACCCCTCTCTAAAAATTGGACGCTATGCCCTAATGGCTTAATAGTTTCAGTACCCTAGTTTATAAGGCGTTAATAAAACCAAGGAAAGCATAAAACTTACTAATTATTCAATCTAGAGTGTGGATACAAACCATTGGTCTAGAATGTAAGTTTTATATTTTTTAACATAAACAACGTGGCCTGTAATCTATTTGAATCGTAGCAAAACCCAAAATGCATAAAATCCAATAAATGACACAGGTCAACAAGGTTTTTGTTGCAAAGACACAAAACACCTTTTTTTAGCTAATGTTATGGTGCCGATTCCGAAAATGACCTTAGAGTTTCATGGTTAGCCACCGTATTGAATGTGCTGAAATTGTTCACTTTCAGAAAAAATTGATTTACGATCTTGGCTGATCATAACATTTAGTTGATAAAGGTCGTAGAAACAAATCAATTTTTAGATCAATTTATGTCTGCTACGTGAAATAAACTACTTTCATGAGAAAAAATATGAAGGAAAAATTTCAAAATAGATTTACGGATTTTTAAAAATTTATCACCAAAATTCATATTAACTGATAAACTTTATTAGTAATAAACTTTATCAGTAATATGCTAATATGAGTATTAATGTTCATTTTGTACACAGCCATGTAGATAAATTTGTGAATAACTGCGACGATGTGAGTGATGAGCAAGGAGAAGGATTCCATCAGGATATCAAAGTAATGAAAGATAGCTACTAGGGACGGTGAGACAAAGGAATGATGGCTGACTACTGCTGGTGTATCAAAAGGGACTTAAATAACGCGTAACATGACAGACAATCGAAAAGGAGAAAAAAATTACCATAGTTCTTCTTTTATATGCCATGTCCTTTCAGTACGTAGGCGATCATAGCCTTCTACGTTTGCCTATCCCTGGTGGCTCTTAGCACGCTTTCTTCTGTTGCAACATGCAACCCTCGTTCCGTCATCCACCTGATCAGGTGTAGTTAAAGAGTAAATTTCTGTTCGGTTTCGGTTCCACCGCTCGCTTCACTCGTGGGTTTGAAGCTTCCAGAGAAATATAAACAGAGTCTTAATTCAATGCTCTCTCTCAGTTGCGCACGTCATCAGAGTCACAGCAAAAACTGCCAGCCATTATCTCAGACCCTTTTTATGGACAAAAAGCCATTGCCGACGCACCAATCATCGCCGTCGGTCTCATTCTCACTCAGCATAAAATGACAGGTCGAAGAATATTCCTTTCTTTGACCAAACTAGCGAGGACGCAGCTGACGAGACTACGATCTCTCTGGCGTGGGTTTATGAATGCATACATCACAACACAGCAGCCCGACAAGCAGAACACCTTGGACGCTTTGGCTCTGCTAAGTGTGAATATTTATCGTCACAGCAGGCCCTTCAATTATGTTATCCGATGCTTTACCCTGTCTCTATCTATCCTGTTAGTATTAGGTTCTCCAAGCCCTTCCTCACTGCATATCCAGGAACTTTAGTTGTTTCTTCCTGATGCTCAGTAATAATTTACTTTTCGTCTCCATCCTTTCCAAAACCTCGTCATTTCTCACATGCTCAGTCCATGATATTCGCAGCATCCTTCTGTAGAACCACATTTCAGCTGCTTCAAGTTTTTCCTTCATCTTCGAAGATATTGTCCAACATTCACTGCTATATTGAAGAACCGACATCACATAGCAATCCAGTAGTCTCTTCCTTGTTTCTAGTTAAATTGTCCTGTTTCTTAATACTTTACTCAACTTTTGGAATCCTTCTTTCGCCATGCCAATATGCCTTCGGATCTCTTTCCGTCTTCTGTTAAAACACTTCCTGGCATTCAAATTTCAGTACCTGCTTGATTTTAGAGTCCCTCACCTGTAATTGGCATTTTGGACTGCCCCTTTTACTGGTGACCATGCATTCAGTTTTCTTGCAGTTTATTTATAGTCCTTTCTTTTCACTTTCTTCAGCTACCTTCTGTAGGAGGTCTTGTAGTTTTCTTTGCTTTTAGTTTATTAAATAATTTGACGTAAATATTTGTTAAACTTGATATATTGGATCGTGTTATTTTTAAAGTCTTGGGGTCTGATTGTTATGAAAAATAGTATTTCTCAATAAGCAGACCAATATTTGTTGGTTTATATACGAACTGAGAGGGTTCTATGATTTTACTTCATATTCGCATCGCTCATTATAATATTATAATATACCGGGGTGTGCACTACAATTTGGAAAAAACAACATTACGGGAAAAAAAATCTGTTTATTCAGGATGACAAGTATTTAGATGACAAATTGCTTTATAACATTGTTGTCTGATCTTTTCTCTACCATTTTATTCAATCCAGCCCCACTCCAGCTTCAATCACAGCCTCCACACAAGGCCGGAACCTCCTACAGGCGTTGGTCACCTGTTTTCTGGACAAGCTGGCCACGGCCTCGATTATGGCAGTTCTCAGGGAGTCGACAGTATTGTGTGGACGTTTGTTTGACTGTCTCTCAAGTACGCTCCCTAGGTAATAATCGTAAGGTCTGGGCTACTAGGGGGCCAGAACTCCTTTGACCAGAACATGTCCAGATTCTTGTGACACCAAGCCTGGACCAAACTGGACGCATGAGCAGGAGTTCCGTCCTGTTGGAAGAGCCATTGCTTCCCTGTAGCTAACTGAACAATCCATGGTTTCACACATTCTTCGTGACATCCAGATAGACCTCCTTCATCGATAAGGACCTGAAGCTGCTCCAGGAAGTTCTTGTTTCTCTAGTGAACCTCGGATCGGCCCTGTGTTTTTCTATGAGGATTCATAGAATCACCCCCAGGCTCACCAGACTCTTTGAAGGTCTTGGCAATGTTGTACGGCGTGCGACCACAACGTAGGGTCACAATAATTGCAGTACGACGCTCGAGTTCACTGGACATTTTGCTAAATTTGTTCTTAATTCAACAGACTGTTATCACACAAATCGGAAACAAGAAAAAATATATTTAATATGGTTGGCAATTTATGTCAAGTTAAAGTTAGTCAGGATTGTTGCCCAAACCCTTGTATACAGAAATTTTTTTTTTTAATCATCTCACCCCAAGCAAGGCATTCCACTGCCACTATTGCGCATGGGGTTACATAGGAGAAGGTAAAGACAAGGAGTGGTTAGACATAGGGAATGTTAGGAGGAAGGTGACAGATGAGTAAGGATAGCGAGGATGAGGATTTTCCCCCAAAATGAGGCATTTCTGTACATCAAAAACAGTAAGTAAGAAAAAGTAGGTCGTTTTCAGATTCAGCGCCTGTAGATAATCTAAAAAAAGGTTTGGTGTCTCAACACAATTTTAAAAATTGTTGACTAGTGTTATTAGATTAGAATATCAGAATATTTTACGTTTTTTTATGTTTACAGGAAAGTTTATAACATTAAATAAAATAGACTTTTATGTAATGTCTGCAGATATATACCTCTTTTGAAATTTCCTGAGTATCAAGTTGTCGATAGAATTATTTACACCCACAGAATCCACTTCCGTGTTCAAATGCTTTTCTGATATATTTTAAACTAAAAGCAAGTAGCACTGATTTCAATTCAGATTAATTTAACTCTAAATCAGCTATATTTTTCTCAGATAACGTTTCAGAAAAGTATATTTTATTTTTAAAATATTTTTGAAAAATTAGAGTTATGTTATGTTGACAGATTTGTCAATATGAACCATTTTATAGATAATTATGAAAAAGATTTCCACTTGGTTTAAAATCAATTTGAAATACAGAAAAGTATTAATTATTGGAAATATTAAATTTGATCTAAAAAAAATCACAAACAATATGGAAAATATTGCACCAATGAGATGTGCATAATAAAAAAATAGGAAAATATAAGAATCATAATATATATATATATATATATATATATATATATATATACTAGCAGTATAGCCCGGCGTTGCTCAGGTGTAATGAAAGCTTTAAAACTAATCCATGGTCCTGGAGCTCAGACTCTTTGGACGTTGGCACGAAAGACTAAAAATCAATAGTTGTTTCCATTTAAAGCGAAAGCGTAGATTAAAAGAAAAATGAATGGATGTAAGTCAAATTTTGATTTCCTGGTATCGATATCAAATAAGATGTTTTCGTCGTAAACTGAATTTTGAAGGCTAAATAAGTCTTCTGAGTAAATGGTATCATGGCTGAGACTAAGAACTACAATTATACCTACTTAGAGCCAAACCCGAAGCAAAAACTAAAATAAAAGCGCTGAAAAAATACAGATATATATATATGATCATGAATCTCACCATTGTCGGTGGTTGTTTATTATTATCGGAAAGAGGATGCGAATCCACGTGTATAAGTGTTCGTGTTATTTTTTTGTGTCGCCATTGTTTTCTACTATTCGGACCCAACGTCACTGCATAGATAATAGTACCAACGAAAGACGATTCATTTTCCTACATAGTATGTATTCACCAATGTCCTAGTACCACGCCCATGAGGTATGTTGACAAATCGTTTACGATCCAGACCCACGCTCCTAATTTCGCAAAACTGGAAATTGGCTGAAAATATATAACGGGTTGAAATTAGCCTCCCAACTGAAATTGTGAATAACGATGTCTTGCGTTTGGCTCGTACAAAGTTGTGTAACCAAGGATTTGAGCGTACTGGCGTTATTCACACTTCTGTTTATGCCAAATTTGGCATTCTTTCTCCAGAGAACCTTTAACTGAAGTTCGCTAATAATAGTTTCAGCATGTCGTGCTTGGTTGGTTTCTAAGCCAACACAGATGAACCTAAGCTGGAGTCTGCTAGCTAGCCTAAAAGACGAGTCTGTTCTGAAAACAAGTATCTGATCATTATATACAAATATATATTAAATTAAATTAGGATGTAGAAATGCAGACAAAGTTTTCAATTTTACGCGTGGAAATGTTTCATGAAAATAGATTTGATAAAAAATAGATTCAATGATATATTTCGCCATTGAAGGTTTCTGCAAATCCCAAAACGAAAGAGTGGAATGGGTGTATGAGTATTTTTGCATATGTTTAAATTGAAATATACCCACAAATACAGCGTATCTATCGTTTTGAGATCTGATGGAGATTTCAATGGCGAAATGCATAATCTATTTTCTATCAAATATATTTTCATTACTCTCTTGGAAAATTAGAATTTTTTCGGTATTGCTACATCCTAATTTAATAACGTTTATTTACATATTTATGTATTTATTTTCATGAAACCTTCCACTTGTCATTTTTAATAAAAAAATAAATAAATAAGTATATATATATGTATATATATTATTAATTATACTTTAGAACATGTACAAACTATAAACTACAAAATTGTACATTTTGGTTCAAGACTGAAAGATTAATAATAGTTAATAATGATGGTAACAAATAATAATTATAATAGTTAGTAATGATATTAATAAATAATATTACTTAAATTTTGTTTCGACATTGAAAGAATAATAATAGTTAATAATGATGGTAACAAATAATAATAGTTAATAATGATTGTAATAAGCGTTTGTTAGGACATTTAAAAGAAACACCACTTCCTTTCATTTTTGAAATGTTTTGGTACGAGGTAAGAAGATATTACAAAAGAGGGGAAAAAAGAAAGTGGGGAAAAAGATGAGAAAACAAAACGATAAATCAAGAAATGGAAAAGAAAGAGGAAACGGAAAGCCCCACAGGAAACCATAAAAGCAAAGAGGAAAACAAGAGAGAAAGCAATTTCCATTGATTTTTTACTCTCAGTGATTTCTCCCTTGGTCCCCATTAGTAGCTAACTGATGAGACATTGTCTTTTCAATATCGAAACAAAATGTACAATTTTGTAGCAGTTTTTAGTGTGTACATGTTCTAAAATATAATTTATAATAAATATCAATTGCTCTGCTTTTATATTGAGCACTATTTTAAATTAATATTTTGAAAGTTGCAATTATTTTCTTCGTTACTTATTCATTTGGATCTATCTATCTATCTATCTATCTATCTATCTATCTATCTATCTATCTATCTAATACCGGCCATAATTTTTAGGCGAGTCCAGTGTTTTAAAAAATGATGTTTTTCATACTCTTTGTAAGTACTTATTGCCAAGTGAATAATTGTAAATGAAAATAGAATGGTTCTTTTGTTAATGCTTCAAAATGCATCAAATTAATTTATAAATATTCAATAATTACCTACATTGCAGTTTCATCAGTAAAGAAAGTAAAAAAGTTTAGAGTGATTCGGACTAATTCATCTTTTCTTCCTTGCCTTGGAAAATTTAGCAAAGTAATAATAACAAGAGAAACATTCGTTTTTTATTTAGAATTATCCACTTGGCAATAATTAACTACAAATAGTATGAAATACATAATTTCTTTTAAAAAATTGGGATAGCCTAATAATTATGTCTGATAGTAATCAGTAATGAATTAGAGCTCCCTAACTACTGGCGTTTGAGACATCATAGGCTTAAAGTCTGCCTCCCTCTAACTATCGCCGATAGCTCAGAGATGGAATCGCCGACTGACGTCAATTCGGTCGGGTTTCAATCCTGGATTAAAAGCAATCGGATGTCTAACCGTACTGATGAGCTGTGATACAGCAAAAGAGATACGACTCTCTCTCTCTCTCTGTATATATATATATATAGTCATCCGCAGAGAGATCTGTTTCGCTGTATCACAGCTTATCAGTACGGTTAGACTCCGATTGCTTTTAACCCAGGATTGAAACCCGACCGAAATGGCGTCAGTCGGCGATTCTACCTCTGGGCTATGGGCGCTCGGTAGAAGAAGGCAGAATTTTTAGCGTGTATATTATCATTATATACGCCCAATAGCCAGAGTGCTTTCATTCATGACTGAATTCGTACACATCGTAGTTTTCATTCTGATATTCATGAATGTTTATTGTTTGAAATTTTCTATAGTGACGTCTTGTGTTACGACTATTCGTTACACGGCTTTTCCAAGAAAATAAATGCGATTTTTTAATCTTACAGAACATATACAATCACTCTACTGATCACACCTCCTAAAATTATTCGCAGTATAGTTGGTCAAATTCTTTTATCATGCACAACATAAGTACCTTTGCACAACTCTATATAGCGATGAGCTTGCCTTTTGAACTGACCTTATCTAATTTCTTCATGACATATTTAGAAAACGTCGTCTTCAATAATGCTACCAAGCTTCTAATATATAATTCCCTTTCGCATGCTTGCTTCCCCGACGGCTATAACCTCCAGGAGTTTAAATGTAAGGTCAATAGACACCTCCTAACACACTAAATCTCCCATTCTCTCCAACTCTCCCACTATGTACATCCTAACTCGTCTATCGCCCTGTGTAACCCCCTGCGCTATAGTGGCAGTGGACTGCCATGCTTGGGGTGACATGATTAACCCTCTAGGGCCATTCGTATCATATTTGATACATTATTTCCCTATAAGGAAACATTTGGTATTTCCCTATAAGGAAACATTTGGTATTCATTGACTGAGCAGTCAGTACTGCTTTCATTTGAAATTTATAAAATATTTCTCTTAAAAAATTTTTCAGGAAAATATTTCTTTCAAGGCTTGTTTTCATACTGTATCAAATATGATACGAATGGCCCTAGAGGGTTAATATATATATATATATCCGTTCTATAGCCAATATCTTCATATGAGCAAAAAGCCGAAACGAAGCAAAATCTTAAAGAAAGCTTTGTGATTATCACTATCTTATACTTTACTTATGAATATACTAATAAAACACCTTTCCTGAAGGTGTTAATTGATGCAGTCATAACTTTAACACGTCTTTTCAGAAAATCACACTGACGGAATCTCGCGTTCACTGCAAAAGCGTTCTCGTGAGTAATAAACATGTTATAAAAACATTATTTAACTGGTCAAAACGATCTCTTCGTCGGACATATTGTCGTATAAGGAACTAAACCGTATTAAACTAACTCTAATCATAAATGAATTCCAAAACCACGTCTTCGACGAACAAATAAGCTTACTCTTATTAAAATGTAGAGTAAATAACGGAAAAAACACCTCACAGATGCAAAGAAAAAAAAAACATGCACACTGACAATGAGCTAATTCTATCGTAACCAGATGTATCCGAATAGTAAAAGAATGAAAAGCAATTCCTAATGTAATTCGCCGATACATATACCGAAATTATCCTAAAATCTATCAACCATATAAAACTTAAAAAAAAATAATCTGAATATTATCAACTCCTCGGAAACATTCCTATTGTGCAAAAATAATGTTATCTATGAATTCTCATAACATAGACAAGATTGCATTTTTAATATCATTATGAAAAAAAACTGCATTAAATTCGTACATCTGGCAAGCTAGCAGTACATTCTCTGGTAGATTGACAGGTCATCTGTCAAAACTCAGTGCAATCTGTGAGCATATCGATCAGCACTTCGCGAACTACCAAAATTCAATTATCATCTTAGGACAAATATGACTACCTAATGAAAAATATAACAGAGCACCCAAAAAAGTCTACAAAAAATAAAATGCAATTTACACTAGCAGACGGTATCCTGATCTGCATATTACATATTTAATGCGCCTGCTCGTGCGCGCGCGCGCACACACACACACACACACACACACACACACACACACATATATGTGTGTGTGTGTTAGTATATATATATACACACTATCAGCCATCAATATTAGGCCACCTCAGTTTTTTAAAAGAAATTATCTATTTTCAGTAGTTATTGCCAAGTGGATAATTCTAAATGAAAATAGAATGTTTTTTTATTGTTATTATTACTTTGCAAAATTTTACAAGGCAAGTAATCAAAGATGGACTCATCCGAATCACCCTAAATTTTCTTCATTCTTTCACTGATGAAACTGCAATACAGGTAATCATTAAAAATTTATAAATTCATTTGATGCATATTTTATTGTGCAGTATTAACAAATGAACCATTCTATTTTCTTTTACAATTATTCACTTGACAATAAATACTAAAATATAGTATGAAATGCATCATTTTTTAAAAACACTGGGTCGCTTAATAATTATGGCTGGTAGCGTGTATATATATATATATATATAGGAAAGAATATTAAAACGTTTTGAGTTTGAAAATGTGTTTTTTTTTACAGTATTTGTTTTATTTTTGCTAATAGTAGAAATAAACAAATGCTGTCAAAAAACACATTTTCAAACTCCAAACGTTTTAATATTCTTTCCTATACATATTAAGACAGTATACGTGGATCATCACTATGGTATATATATATATATATATATATATATATATATATATATATATATATACTCCAAAGTTTTGTAGACCGACCCTTATGGAATTATTCCGTCAATATATCAGGGGTATCATGCAATTGACTGCTTTTATTTCTTGATGCAAAGTTTTATATTTTATTCGTACAAGGATCTTTTTATAGTATATGTGAGCGTGTCTGTACATTCGTGCACGTGCGAGCATATATCTGTAATGGCGTAATCAGCTATATGAAGCATGTCGCTTTTTTTCACTTTGCTTTCGTTCTTTAACCTTTTTGATTTTATTTTCTTTGAATTATAGCCATTTTGACTTCCGCTTTTTTTAGAAACATACTTCCGTTGTTAATTCTAGATGTGTATGTGTGTGTGTGTGTGTGCACGTGTGTGTGCGTGTTTTAATTTTTTGTTTTTTTTTGCTGTGATATCACTCCTGATAACCATTACACATGACATCAACAGAGACTATTTCAAACTTACAGCTTTCTAAAGAATACAAGGATGGTGACAATCGAACTCTGCCTACACTACAGACACGACTGTTACTATTCAAAATTTCGAACATTTGTTTTTTAATCATATCACCCCGAGCAAGGCGATAACGCCACTGATGTGCCGGGGGCTACGTAAGAGTGAAAAGATTAGAAGAGAGAAAGCAGGAAACCACATCCTAAACAGGGAACAAGGGATGAACCTCTACACCTGTTCAATAGACGTGGGTGGAGTGTGAACCGGGCAATAGTTTAGTCTATCTACTCCAATTGAAAAAAAAATGTGTAAAAGATTGGAAAAGAGTAAGAAGATTGGAAAAGAGAAAACCGGAAACCATATCCTAAACAGGGAACAAGGGATGAACCTCTACACCTGTTCAATAGACGTGGGTGGAGTGTGAACCGGGCGATAGTTTAGTCAATCTACTCCAATTGAAAAAAAAGTGTAAAAGATTGGAAAAGAGTAAAAGATTGGAAAAGAGAAAACCGGAAACCACATCCTAAACAGGGAACAAGGGATGAGCCTCTTCACCTGTTCAATAGACGTGGGTGGAGTGTGAACCGGGCGATAGTTTAGTCAATCTACTCCAATTGAAAAAAAAAGTGTAAAAGATTGGAAAAGAGTAAAAGATTGGAAAAGAGAAAACCGGAAACCACATCCTAAACAGGGAACAAGGGATGAGCCTCTTCACCTGTTCAATAGACGTGGGTGGAGTGTGAACCGGGCGATAGTTTAGTCTATCTACTCCAATTGAAAAAAAAGTGTAAAAGATTGGAAAAGAGTAAAAGATTGGAAAAGAGAAAACCGGAAACCACATCCTAGACAGGGAACAAGGGATGAGCCTCTACACCTGTTCAATAGACGTGGGTGGAGTGTGAACCGGGCGATAGTTTAGTCTATCTACTCCAATTGAAAAAAAAAGTGTAAAAGATTGGAAAAGAGTAAAAGATTGGAAAAGAGAAAACCGGAAACCATATCCTAAACAGGGAACAAGGGATGAGCCTCTTCACCTGTTCAATAGACGTGGGTGGAGTGTGAACCGGGCGATAGTTTAGTCTATCTACTCCAATTGAAAAAAAAAGTGTAAAAGATTGGAAAAGAGTAAAAGATTGGAAAAGAAAAGAAAACCGGAAACCACATCCTAAACAGGGAACAAGGGATGAGCCTCTTCACATCATGTTCAATAGACGTGGGTGGAGTGTGAACCGGGCGATAGTTTAGTCTATCTACTCCAATTGAAAAAAAAAGTGTAAAAGATTGGAAAAGAGTAAAAGATTGGAAAAGAGAAAACCGGAAACCATATCCTAAACAGGGAACAAGGGATGAGCCTCTTCACCTGTTCAATAGACGTGGGTGGAGTGTGAACCGGGCGATAGTTTAGTCTATCTACTCCAATTGAAAAAAAATGTGTAAAAGATTGGAAAAGAGTAAAAGATTGGAAAAGAGAAAACCGGAAACCACATCCTAAACAGGGAACAAGGGATGAGCCTCTTCACATGTTCAATAGACGTGGGTGGAGTCAAGATCTTATTTGAAAATTAAAAAAATACAGTACAAAATCCATAAATGCTTTGCCTTATTGCTTTTTTTTAATAACAATCCTAACCAAATTTATAAAGCCTTTGAATGGTCTCAATATTGGCTGAAATAGGATTTATTAAAACTAATTGTCAGCTGGAATAAGACTTAACAGTACTTGTCTTAAGGATGAAGGTATTTTGCCACAATTAGTATTTACCATATGTCCACTAGGGCAAATACCCGAGGTGGATGCGGCACTAGGCCAATTAAAGCAAAAAAAAAAAAAAAAACTACAAATAAACTTTAAGAAAACTGAATGGTCATCAGCAAAAGGTGCAACCCAAAATGCCAAACACAGGTGGGTGATACCAGAATAAAGCAGGTGCAAAAATTTAAATATCTAGGAAGTGTTCTAACAGGAGATGGAAAGTGCGATACAGAGATCAGAAGGCGAATTGGTATGGTAAAAGAAGCTGAGTAATGTACTAACACACAAGAAAATTTTACTAGAAACAAAGAAAAGAATGCTGGATTGCTATGTGATGTCAGTTCTTCAATATGACAGTGAATGCTGGACAATATCATCGAAAATGAGGACAAAACTGGAAGCAGCGGAAATGCGGTTCTACAGAAAGATATCGTGGACTGAACATGCAAGCAACGATGAGGTGTTGGAAAGAATGGCAACCAAAAGGAAATTAATACCGAGCATCAGGAAGAAACAACTGAAGTTCCTGGGACACGCAATGAGGAAGGAGAGCTTGGAGAACCTGAGACTAACTGGCCAGGTAGAGGGAAAGAGAAACAGAGGAAGGCAGCGGATAACATATTTGCAGGGCCTGGTCGGGTGAATGACGGAACGGGGGTTGCCAGGAGTAACAGGAACAAACATTCTAAGGGCCACAAGGGATAGGGAGACGTGGAGGGCCATGATCATCTACGTCCTGAAGGGACAGGGCACATAGAAGAAGAAGAATTGATTAAGGCATGGTATGGCTCTTGTCTATTGGCTCTAGACGAGATTCTACCCTTCGGTGAAGCCGTTTCTGGATTCCTCTCTGTTGGGAGGCAGAGGGCTGACTTGTTGCGTTTTGCTTCAGTTGGTATTTACCACATCCCGCAGATACCCGAGGTGGTTGCGGCACGAGGCCAATTAAATTGGGACATCTGAGCCTTGAAGCTTGGCCAAAAATATCCCGTGCACTTTATTTAACGCATGGTCGAGCTCTTGTCTATTCACTCCAGACAAGGCAAAGAGCTGATCAAGAGAGAGTTAATACTTGTGGCTTTTTGCCGCAATTACTACAAAACATTTGAGTGCATTACTTATATGTAAGAAATAGATTATTTCAGTCTGAATAACAGTTAAATAAAATTAAGTCTAATTTACAAGAGCCATTATGGGTATTTAAATCAACGAGTTATTTCTAATATTAAGACAACAGATTCAGTCATAATGCGTCTCAAATAATTTCATTAATTAAATACCAATATAGACACCTCCTATCACACTAACTCCCAACTATTCTCACAACACTCTCATCTACCCAACCCTCATTCTCAGTATCCTTACCCGCCTATCACCCACCCTCTGACATTTCCTATATTTAATCAGCCTTTCTCCACTCTACGTAGCCCCCTGCGCAGTTGTGGCAGTGACATGCCTTGCTCGGGGTGAAACGCTTATAAAAAAAAAAAAAATTATTCAAGTTTTAAGTTCATGTTTGCTTTAAAAGTGTCAATGCCTTTATCCACATGAAACTTGCTTATATCAATAGTCTGACTTTCTTACTAATACGAGCCAATGAAAACGTATACATATATATGGATAAGTAGTTATGGTTTTATCTTTCGGAAAAAAGCTAATATTTTGTGAGTTAATGAAAATATATGCATTGACCCTGTTATTGTCTAAACAACACCAATCATCTTTTATGGATATTGATGTTCTTTGATTGTAGATTTTATTACGAAAACCATATGCAGCTTCTCTGATCCTCCGTGACATTCAATGGACCCTGCACGCATTAATGTTCCGTTATTTTACTTCATTTCTTTCGGCGAGGGAGTAAATTTTATTCTTCAACGAATTATTCCAATCCTTATTGATTGTCCCTTTCACCATTTTCTATTCTCGGTATCTGTATTGCTGACATTACTATTGGCTGGTTTTTATTGATCCATATTTACTTGGTCGTTGTATTCTTATTTCATATGCAATGCAGAATGTCTCATAATATGCGCATACATGCACAGATACCAAGAGACATAAGCACCTCTGTGTGTGGCTATTGGCAAGTTATCGGATTAACTCTTAAAAAAATCTAGATAATTATTCTAACGAAATTTCATGTTATTCCAGCTGAATTCTTTGCATTCACTTACGCGCAAATACACTTGGGAAAGGTATTAATCCGTCTCTTCCCTCCAGTTATGGGTTAAATAATAAGACAGACTGGGTTCTATAGCCTTGGCTGTAAACCAGTCTACCGCAGAAAGCAATAGCAACCTACTGCGGGATAATCTTCTGCCCAGTCAGTCATGTCTCTTTTGGGACATGATCACCTAAGCGTGTATCACGTATGGCACTTAACTGACTGACTAATTCGAATCAATAATCCTCCGTGGTGAAACGTGGCTTTTGGCGACTCATCCGGTAGGTCTTAGCAAGAACCATCGTGAACAGGTTAAGAGGCTCATCGCTTGTTCCCTGTTTAGGATGTGGTTTCCGGCTTTCTCTTTTCCAATCTTCTCACTTTGTTTTTTTTTTTCCGGGCGATACCTATCGCCCGGTTCACACTCCACCCATGTCTATTGAACAGGTTAAGAGGCTCATCCCTTGTTCCCTGTTTAGGATGTGGTTTCCGGCTTTCTCTTTTCCAATCTTTTCACTGTTACGTAGCCCCCTGCACATCAGTGGCGTTACCGCCTTGCTCGTGGTGATACGATTAAAAAAAAAAAGATTTGATCCCAGTTTACGGGCTTATTCTTTAAAATAATTGCAACCTTAACATGAGATACCATCCCGGGTTAGAGTGGAACTGGGTATAGTAGTAAGTAAGAGGTGGTTTGACGGTCCCGAAACCCCCCCCCGATCAGAAGTATTCTTGTAGGATGTAATTTATCGTAATACCCAGGATGAGCAGATTTTATACCTTCTCCGTTTTCTAATGCAAAAAGGCTTTGAATTCTGATTTATTTAAAAATATAAGCTATCACTAGATTCACAAGAAATACAAATATTTTCTCCCTTCTGAATAAAATAACGGTAGTATTTTATTCAGAAGGGAGAGAAGTAAACGCAGATGTCTCGTACCTCTGAATTAACGCACTGTTCAAAATTCAAACGCATATGTCATGATAATAACCAATGGAAAACATTATTGACTGGGAATTCAATTCTAGAAAAGACAGAAGAACATCATTGACAATCACAGTCTTTTATCTCTAAACGGCATCGCATGACTTTATTGTGTGTCTATGAATAAAGCCATACACATATTTTAGCATTTATCTTTTTGAAAAAGATATTATCATTTGTTAGTATCTATCTATCTATCTGTCTATCTACTTTAGTCTGTTCATATCTATCTATCTATCTATCTATCTATCTATCTATCTATTTTAGCCTATCTATTTTCCTATCTATCTATCTATCTATCTATCTATCTATCTATCTATCTATCTATCTATCTATCTATCTTAGACTGTTCATATCTATCTATCTATCTATCTATCTATCTATCTATCTATCTGTCTATCTATCTATTTTAGCCTGTTCCTATCTATCTATCTATCTATCTATCTATCTATCTATCTATCTATCTATTTTAGCCTGTTCATATCTATCTATCTATCTATCTATCTATCTATCTATCTATCTATCTATCTATCTGTCTATATATCTATCTATCTATCTATCTATCTATCTATCTATCTATCTATCTATCTATCTATGTATTTTAGCCTGTTCATATCTATCTATGTATTTTAGCCTGTTCATATCTATCTATCTATCTATCTATCTATCTATCTATCTATCTATCTATCTATCTATCTATCTATTTTATTTTATGTTCATTCTATCTATCTATCTATCTATCTATCTATCTATCTATCTATCTATCTATCTTAGCCTCTGTCTATCTATCTATCTATCTATCTATCTATCTATCTATCTATCTATCTATCTATCTATTTTAGCCTGTTCATATCTATGTATTTTAGCCTGTTCATATCTATCTATCTATCTATCTATCTATCTATCTATCTATCTATCTATTTTAGCCTATTCCTATCTATCTATCTATCTATCTATCTATCTATCTATCTATCTATCTATCTATTTTAGCCTGTTCATCTATCATATCTATCTATCTATCTATCTATCTATCTATCTATCTATCTATCTATCTATCTTAGCCTGTTCATATCTATCTATCTATCTATCTCAGTTTGTTATTATCTGTGAACCCCCACCGCCACCGATTCTTCGCGTTAACGGCAAAAAAAAAAAAAAAAAATGGCGACTGATCGATAGTCGATCATTTATTTCTAAACCGGGCTCTACCCACGTTGTGCTTGACTGATCACAAACCCGGACTTCGTTGAAAGTCGCCAAAAATCTGCTTCATCGATGCTCCAGAAAAAGCTGGGGGCCACAATAAAAAAAGGAAATCTTTGTTAAATTAACAACAAGGAGTTTATATACATATCTTCTGTTCAGTACGCTGTTTGGTTAGAGATTATCACACTTGCATGGAGACAACTATAAATCCAAACCCACGTCTTCTACAGGATGTAACATTTATCTAAGCTGGTTGAAGTCAGGCTGAAGTCAGAGTTTCTTTTAAGGCAGCCAATCATGTGACATCACGTCGTGTCAAATCGCTCCAACTGTTTTTTCTCCACTGACTCATCTGCTTATATTGAGTTTCGGGGTGGTTGTCACGAACTTTGGGTAGACTTAGCATTTTCAGATGACCAGTAAGAGACCCTCCTCTTGGTTACTTGAGCAACAATGTCTCCTTTCCTCGTTCTTATATATCTCCCTTTATTCTCAGCGTTGCGAAATTCCACAGAGAACCAGCAGGCTTTATTTCCGGGAATTTTGTCTCTCTTTCTTTGCGGAAGAAGGCTGTCACTAGGGTCATAAAATTCAATATGCCCTTAGGCAAACCTGTTCCGTAGGCAGCTGCCGTCTCTATCAATGGTCGTTTAATTTTTCAATAGAAGGAAACTTACTTCTCGCGATAATGGCTTTGCCGATTTACTGCGATATGAATCTAACTGTCATAAAAAAAATGTTATCTAATTTCTTCGGGTAGTCTAAATAGTTCTCCCGTCTAGTAACGGTGGCCGAACAAGAAAAAAAGAAAGAAAGAAAGAAAGAAAATTCAATTATTATCTCTTCATTCTCTTCTTCCTTTCTCTTTCCCCATTTTTTCTTTTATGTTGTTTCTATCAAGCAAGGTTTAAAGATCCGTGGATATCCGCTCGGAATGAGAAATCGGGGAGCCGAGTTCGACTTCTAGTTAAATTCATTGCATTCACTTACGCGCAAGTACCCTTGGGAAAGGTATTAATCCGTCTCTTCCCTCCAGTTCTGCGTTAAATAATAGGACAGATTGGGTTTTACAGCCTTGGCTGGCAACCAGTTTACCGCAGAAAGCAATGGCAACCTACTGCGGGATAATCTTCTGCACAGTCAGTCATGTCTCTTTCGAGACATGATCATCCAAAGCGTGTATCACGTATGGCACTTAACTGAGTGCATACAGTAGTTGGAAACATAACTAAAACTTCTACTGGTCATTAAGTGGGGGATCGATTTTCTATTGCACTGAAGTAATAAACTGATCCCCCACTAATTATACTTCATATAACAATTTAATATAATCCATCTGTTCTCACTTCAGCTATGAGTCAAATAACAGGACAGATTGGGTCCCATAGACTTGCCTGGCAACCAGTCTACTACAGAAAGCAATGGCAACCTACTGCGGGGTAATCTTCTTCCAGTCAGTCATGTCTCTTTCGAGACATGATCGCCCAAAGCGTGTATCACGTATGGCACATGCCTGGCAACCAGTCTACATCAGAAAGCAATGGCAACCTACCGCGGGGTAATCTTCTGCCAAGTCAGTCATGTCTTATTCGAAACATAATCGCCCAAGCGTGTATCACGTATGGCATTTAAGTGACTGACTGAATATAGTAGTTGGAAACATAACTAAAACTTCTACTGAGCATAAAGTGGGGGATCGCTTATCTATTGTTATGAAGTAATAAACTGATCCCCCACTAATTATACTTCATATAATAATGTAATATAATCCATCTGTTCTCACTTCAGCTATGAGTCAAATCGCAGGACAGATTGGGTCCCATAGACTTGTCTGGCAACCAGTCTTCATCAGAAAGCAATGGCAACCTACTGCGGGATAATCTTCTGCCCAGTCAGTCATGTCTCTTTTGTGATATGATTAAAAAAAATCCTTTTGACTGATGCTCATGCTCTTAGCTCTTTTGTTATAACCATTTTTTCCTTCTACGTAGACCCGCGGAGGGTTTTTCGACACGAGTATAGTTATAAATTTGTTTTTATATACATATAAATCCTTCTACCGAGCGCCCGTAGCTCAGAGGTAGAATCACCGACTGACGCCAATTCGGTCGCGTTTCAATCCTGGGTAAAAGGCAATCGGCTATCTAAACGTACTGATGAGCTGTGATACAGCGAAACTGATCTGTCTGCGGATGACTATATATATTAATCGTTATGCTTTTGACCACGTACAAACTACAATCTACTACAAAATTGTACATTTTGTTTCGACATTAAAAATAAACAATGTCTCATCAGGTAGTTCATAATGATAGTAATAAACGTTATTTTCCAAAAGAAAATTTAAAAAGCTTACTTCCTTTTATTTTCGGAAAACTTTTCGTACGAGTTAAGAGGATATTAAAGAAAGAGAGGAAAAAGAAAGAGGGTAGAAAAGATGAGAAAGCCAAAAGGGAAAACAAAAAGGGGAAGAAAGAGGAACGAGAAAGACACAGGAAATAAAAAGCAAAGAAGAAAACAAGAGAAAAAGAGCCTAAAAGAATGATTCAATGGAAACGGGTCAGTGAGAGAAACCGCAAATTTAGGCAGGAAGTAAAATATAGACAGATATATATATCGGTCACGGGACGTCTGGGTTTAACAAAGAGGAAAAAGTGAGAAAATGTACATAAAGTTAGGGAGACAACAGATGCGGCAAAGAAATAAAAATTTTAAACTTTTCTCGGAACTGAATTTTACAGAGCTACAGACGTTTGTTACATTGTTTAAAACTAAATCCTTTGGCATATTTTTTTAAAAAAATGATAACATCACATACACAAACATAGGAATTATTCATAAAACGCAAATTTAAAAAAACAGAAAAACATAAACTCATTAGCGCTAAAAAATTTTAATTGGAGAAGAAAAATATTCTTTTTTATTTTTACATTGACCACTGTTTCAAATTAATGCAACGTTGCAAATATTTTTTCGTACCTTATACATTTATATATATATATATTAGTCGTCCACATACAAGCCTGTTTCGCTGTATCACAGCTCATCAGTGTAGCTAGACGCATCCACTTGCTTCTAGCCGGGATTGAAACTCGACCAATTTGATGTCAGTCGAAGTCGCTACTCCCTAAGCCATAGGCGCATGGAATAGGAGAAGGGAAACCGAGAGAACTCGATTCATTTCTGAAGAGTCAAGCATATAGCAGAAGTGGATCTGTTTTCAAAATTTTCTCCTCCAGAGAGCTCAATCATAATGAGAGCATATATATATATAAAACAAATTCCGATGTTCAAATTCGCTGAATGGCCATTTCCACGAGAAATTTCTTGTTATCAGCAACGAATTATATATATATATATATATATATATATATATATATATATAGCATATAAAGGAAAACTCAACCCGTCATATTACTTATAAACTGTAGTTCATTTCAATGAGCTTAAACTGCTCATCTCATCAGAGCCTTTGACAATATTTCCTCCATCTGGCATACTGCTGGAATTAACAAATTACGATGTAGAAATATTTACATATATATATATATATATATATATATTTCTACATCGTAATTTATTAACTTTTTCTTACATAATTATATATATTTTCATGAAACTTTTACACTTGTAAATTTTAAATAAATAAATATCTATCTATCTATCTATCTATCTATCTATCTATCTATCTATCTCTCTCTCTCTCTCTCTCTCTATATATATATATATATATGTGTGTGTGTGTGTGTGTGAGGTTAGTAGCACCTTTTACAGTTTCTTCCTTTCTTTTTTTTTTCATGCCACATGCTCGTGTACTTATGGAGTTCGTAACATCCTTTGTGGTTTGTTCTTCGTGTTTACCATTTTTATCTCCGCAATAGATTTTGGTATTCCGTCAGTAGGCGTTGGATTTAATTCTTTTTCTGTTGCTGAATCCAATGTAGTTTTATTCTACTCCTGGCTCGACTTGACTGAATGCGTATCATCAAACGGCACTTACCTTTCGAGTTGTTGCATACTCGCCAAACAATCACTAACTGACCCTTTCTTTTGTCCTGGATATCTCAATATTGCGACTGTTGCAGCAATAATTACCAGTGTACCTACCAGGTACGGATGTAAGTTGTGGTGCAGTGGATATCGACTCGGGACGACAAATCGGGGAGCCGAGTTCGAATTCCAGTTGAACTCCTTGCATTCACTTATGCACAAATACCTATGGGAAATGTATTAATCCCTCTGTTCCAGTTATGGGTTAAATAATAGTACAGATTGGGTTCTATAGCCTTGGCGGGTGACCAGTCTTCCGCAGAAAGCAATGGCAACCTACTGCGGGATAATCTTCTACCCAGTCAGTCATGTCTCTTTGGAGACATGATCGCCAAAAGCATATATCACGTATGGCACTTAACTGACTGACCTACCAGTGCCAACCAGCTTATTAAGATCCTTTTATTATCTTTCCATACTATACTTTCTTTTCAAAAAATATTTAATTTTTTTTTTTTTTTGGCAACATTTCAAGGGTAAATTCAGAAAACCTGCGCACTAGGACAGATTGGGTTCTATAGCCTTGGCTGGCAACCAGTCTACCACAGAAAGCAATGGCAACCTACAGCGGGATAATCTTCTGCCCAGTCAGTCATGTCTCGAAAGAGACATGATAGCCCAAAGCGTGTATCACGTATGGCATTTAACTGTCTGACTGAATATAATAGTTGGAAACATATTTAAAACTTCTACTGGGCATAATGTGGGGGATCGGATTTATATTGTTATGAAGTAATAAACTGATCCCCCACTTATTATACTTAACATAATAATGTAATATAATCCATCTCTTCTCACTTCAGCTATAGGTCAAAGAAAATTACAGTTTGGGTTCTGGCAACCAGTCTACCGCAGAAAGCAATGGCAACCTACTTCAGGATAATCTTCTGCCCATTCGGTCATGTTTCGAAAGAGACATGATAGCCCAAAGCGTGTATCACGTCTGACTGACACTTTTACCGAACTTGTGAGATGCTATACGCTGTTTTATTCTATCATTCTTTGTTTAATTTTGGACAGGCTTACATTCATTACAAGCAAAGACAGAGAGGCGTGTGTTGTAACCAGACGTGTCACTCCGGTACAGTCGGAAGAAGTGATACCCGCGGGCAATAACAACCGAGCATGCAGGTGAGACCCAAGGATATGAACGAAACTTAACTTGGAATTTCCTTGATGGAATGAAAGCATCGATTTCAGTTTTCACCTAAAAGGAGACCTCAGTCGCATTTTAGAAAGGGTAGCTAAAATCTTCGTTCCAAGGGACATCACGAAAGAAAACACGGAATGAGTACCAATTCACAAGTTGATAACATAAAGATATTCTGTTCTTGGCTTATCGGGGTGCAGAATGGTATACTTACAGACACCAGCACGTGGTCAGAGTTTCCAAGAAGGCAGAGGTTTATAGCATGACATGAGTCACAGACAGTAGTAGGACTCTGTTGGTCAGGGTTGACCATGAGTAGCATCCTAGTTGTTTGCTTGACTGGAGCATCGGCGTCTGCGACTGTAGAAACCGATGCAGGGGTGACAATGTTTGTTAGAGAAGTTGCATTTATGTTTTGTTTCTGGTCATGTCGAAGCTGTCATTTTGCTTCCTGCGGACACGACTTGTGTTAGTTGCTCCTCCCTTGATTTGAGTTGTGGGTTAGAGTTCTTCTCCATTTGGACCGGTTGACTGCTACGCTCTCCCATGTTGATGCACACATATTTCATATCGCGTTTTATGATGTTACGATACCGCAGTTGTGGCCGCCGAGTGGGTCTTCTTCCAGAGACGAGCTCTCCATACAGGAGATCTTTTGGAAATTCAACCGTCTGGCATGAGGGGGACATGGCCTAGCCAGCGGAGTCTGCACCGTTTAAAAAGTGTAAACATGGTAGGCAGACCGGCTCGAGACAGGACCTCAGTGTTGAGAATCTTGTCTTTCCATGAGATTCCCAATATACGTCAGATACTTCTCACGTGGAGGGTGTTCAGATGCCTCTCTTGCCTGGAGTACGTGGTCCATGTCTCACTGCCATATAGCCGTGTACTGATGACACAGGTGTTGTACACTTACATCTTTGTCTTCACTGATGTCACGATACCGATGTCACGATACCGCAATTGTGGCCGCCCAGTGGGCCTTCTTCCAGAGACCAGCTCTCCATAGAGAAGATCTTTTGAAAATTCTACCGTCTGGCATGCGGAGGACATGGCCTAGCCAGCGGAGTCTGCGCCGTTTAAGAAGTGTGAACATGGTAGGCAGATCGGCTCGAGACAAGACCTCAGTGTTGGGAACCTTGACTTTCTACGAGATTCCCAATATACGTCGGATACTTCTCACGTGGAGGGTGTTCAGACGCCTCTCTTGCCTGGCGTACGTGCTCCATTTTCTACTGTCATATAGCAGTGTACTGATGACACAGGCGTTGTACACTGCCAACTTTGTCTTCACTGTCAGTTTAGAGTTCGTCCAAACACGAGTTGTGGGGCGCGCAATGGTTTTGGCTGCCTTCCCAATTCTCTTGTCGAGTTCTATGTCCAGGGTGATGTTGTCAGTGATGGTAAAGTCAAGGTAGGTAAATTGATGGACCACATCCAGCTCATAGTCACTGATGGAGATGACTGGGGGTGCTGCGGTACCTTGACCCAGGACGTTTGATTTTTTCAAGCTAATGGTCAGCTCAAAGTCACTGCCAGCCTGAAAGAAATAATCTATCAGTGCTTGAAGTTCACGCTGGGTGTGGGACGCTAATTCTGTATCATCAGCAAACAAAATGTCTCTGATAAGACGTTTTTGTACCTTAGTCTTGGCTCTGAGACAGTCGAGATTGAAAAGCTTGCCATCTGATCTCGTATGCAGGTAAATCCCTTCCCCATGATTGTGTCGAATGCGTGCTTCAGAGGTAGCGCGAAGAAGACCCCGAAGAGAGTGGGAACGAGGGACACAACCCTGTTTGACCCCGCTGCTGAGGTAAAGAAAATCTAAAAGAGAAGCGTGTCCTTCAGGGTTACTTGGGAAACGCTTTGGGAAGTCCGTAAGAAAAGGGAGAAGAGCCTAATAACTGAGAAAAAAGAGAAAATTAAAAAAAAAATGTTTTATCTGTTTATTCTTTTTTTAATACATCATCTATACAATCTTTTCTTTCACTGTAATATTCTGCGCACTAGTAGCGATTCCGCCTTACTTGGGGTGAAATGATTAAAAAAATGTAGGAAAGAAAAAGAAGAAAAAGTAGAAGATGAACAAATAGGAAAAAAATAGGAAAAAACAAGAAAATTAATAAGAATAGTATTTAAAGAAGAAGAAGAAGAAGAAGAAGAAGAAGAAGAAGAAGAGTGCGTAGAGGACTCCAACGAATGACAAAAATAAGAACATTTATGAAACTAGTGTGTAGAACTGAAGACGAAAAAAAGGAGAAGAAGAAGAAGAATTCGTAGAAAATTCCAACAACTGACAAAAATAAAAAAAATATACAACTATTGTGTAGAATTAAAGTAGAAGTAAAGAAAGAGAAGAAAAGTATGAGAAGAAGAAAAGAAAGAGAAAAAGAAAAGAAAGAAGAATTCGAAGAAAATTCCAACAACTGACAAAAATAAAAAAAATATACAACTATTGTGTAGAATTAAAGTAGAAGTAAAGAAAGAGAAGAAAAGTATGAGAAGAAGAAAAGAAAGAGAAAAAGAAAAGAAAGAAGAATTAAGAAAATTCCAACAACTGACAAAAATAAAAAAAATATACAACTATTGTGTAGAATTAAAGTAGAAGTAAAGAAAGAAAGAAGAAAAGTAAGAGAAGAAGAAAAGAAAGAGAAAAAGAAAAGAAAGAAGAATTCGTAGAAAATTCCAACAACTGACAAAAATAAAAAAATATACAACTATTGTGTAGAATTAAAGTAGAAGTAAAGAAGAAGAAAAGTATGAGAAGAAGAAAAGAAAGAGAAAAAGAAAAGAAAGAAGAATTCGTAGAAAATTCCAACAACTGACAAAAATAAAAAAAATATACAACTAGTGTGTAGAATTAAAGTAGAAGTAAAGGAGGAGAAGAAAAGTATGAGAAGAAGAAAAGAAAGAGAAAAAGAAAAGAAAGAAGAATTCGAAAAAAATTCCAACAACTGACAAAAATAAAAAAAATATACAACTATTGTGTAGAATTAAAGTAGAAGTAAAGAAAGAGAAGAAAAGTATGAGAAGAAGAAAAGAAAGAGAAAAAGAAAAGAAAGAAGAATTCGAAGAAAATTCCAACAACTGACAAAAATAAGAAACATTATAAAACTAGAGTGTGTAGAATTGAATAATAATAATAATAATAATAATAAGTAGATCCCAACAGTGTGACAAAGAACAAAAAAACTGAAAAATATATTAAAAAAAAATAAAAACAAGTAGATGATAAAAGAATTAAAAAAATAAAACAATGAAAAAATTCAACGGAATATGAAGAAAGAATGAAAATAACAAATAAGGAACTTTTGCAATTTTGAGAACAAAACCCCGCCTTTTTTTTTTTTTAGTTGAGCTATCTGGGTTTTTTTTATTTTTAAAATAAAAATTTAATTTCAGAAAAATTTGAGATATCATATAATGTTAAGTGTTATGCTGCTAAATCATGATTCTGCCAGCAGGTTGGTTATTTGCATATGCAAAAGACATCAACAATAAAAGAAACTTTGTCACTTTACGGCATTGACTCGCTCAGAATTATTATGGCTCATTTCTCATAAATCTTTCAAACGCTTTTTCTTTCCTCGCACTTTCCGACTGTGGAATACTCTTCCAAATGATTGCTTCCCCGACGGCTACAATCTCCAGGAGTTTAAATGTAAGGTCAATAGACACCTCCTAACACACTAACCTGCTCCCATTCTATCAAAAACTATTCCCATCTGCCCAACCCTCATCCTCGCTATCCTTAATCATCTGTCACTTTCCTCTTGACATTCGCTATGTCTAACAACTCCTTCTCTTTACCTTCCCCTATGTAGCCCCATGCGCAATAGTGGCAGTGGAATGCCTTGCTTGGGGTGAGATGATTAAAAAAAAAAAGAAAAAAAAAAGGATATTTTTATGTCTATTTGTCCGTCGTTCTTGTTCATAATTCTCCCAATATTTATTCTCTATAGATAAATTCAGCTCACTCTTTTGTGATCGTCTCAAACAATGACGTAGTGAAAGAGCAGATACATTATGTATGTGTGTGTTTGTGTGTGATAGAAAGAGAACGAGAACGATTTATTATGTTATTGTGGTTTTCAGATGACGTCGTTATGCGCATTTTTACTGAGTGAACGTGACAAAAAAAAGAGGGGGGGGGGCGATTTGTTTATATCTCCAGCGGCCGAATAGAAAATTGATTTATTCGTAAGTGAATTTTTACTTTGTTTACACTATTTACATTGTTCGAACTGTTGTCATCGTCTTAGTTGCCACATTCACGACGATTCGGGCGTTATTCTTCTTCTATGTGCCCTGTCCCTTCAGGACGTAGGCGATCATGGCTTTCCACGTCTCCCTATCCCTGGTGGCTCTGAGAACGCCTTCTTCTGTTACACCATGCAATCCTCGTTCCGTCATCCACCTGATTAGGTTCATCAAATATGTTATCCGTTGCTTTCCCCTGTCTCTTTTCCCCTCTATCTGGCTTGTTAGTATCAGATTCTCCAAGCCCTCCTTCCTCATTGCATGTCCCAGGCACTTCAGCTGTCTCTTCCTGATGCTCAGTATTAACTTCCTTTTTGTTTCCATCATTTCTAGGACCTAATCATTGCTCACATACTCGACCCATGATATTCACAGCATCCTTCTGTAGAACCACATTTCAGTTGCTTCAAGTTTTTCCTTCATCTTTGATGATATTCTCCAACATTCACTGCCATATTGAAGAACCGACATCGCATAGCAATTCAGTACTCTCTTCTTTGTTTCTAGTGAAATTGTCCTGTTTCTTAATACTTTACTCAACTTCTGGAATGCTTCCTTCGCTCTGCCAATTCGCCTTCGGATCTCAGTGTCGCACTTTCCGTCTTCTGTTATAACACTTCCCAGGTATTTAAATTTTTGTACCTGCTTGATTCTAGTATCAAGTATTCTAGTAACTGTATTTGGCATATTGGGTTGTTCTTTTTTACTGATGACCATGCATTCGGTTTTCTTGCAGTTTATTTCTATAGGTTACGAATTTCTTCAAGTGATTGAAATTTCGAACCACATCTATCTATCTATCTATCTATCTATCTATCTATCTATCTATTTTAGCCTGCTCATATCTATCTATCTATCTATCTATCTATCTATCTATCTATCTAAGCCTGTTCATATCTATCTATCTATCTATCTATCTATCTATCTATCTATCTATCTATTTTAGCCTGCTCATATCTATCTATCTATCTATCTATCTATCTATCTATCTATCTATCTATCTATCTATCTATCTATCTTAGCCTGTTCTATATCTATCTATCTATCTATCTATCTATCTATCTATCTATCTAAACCTGTTTATATCTATCTATCTATCTATCTATCTATCTATCTATCTTAGCCTGTTCATATCTATCTATATATCTATCTATCTATCTATCTATCTATCTATCTATCTATCTATCTATCTATCTATCTATTTTAGCCTGTTCATATCTATCTATCTATCTATCTATCTATCTATCTATCTATCTATCTATCTATCTATCGTCAACTGGCGGAAATCGTTCAAGTTCCACGTGTCATGCCCATTCCAAGCTATCTCACTATCAATTGTTTACATTTAAATCAACCCGACAAGTTTTGTCTTCCTATACTGCAGTCAGGTATTGGAGAAAAAATACTAACACACAGGAAAATCTCAATAGAAACGAAGAAAAGAGTGCTAGACTGCTACGTGATGTCAGTTCTTCAATACGGCAGTGAATGCTGGACAATATCATCGAAAATGAGGACAAAACTGGAAGCAGCGGAAAAATGGAAGGATGCTGCGGATATGGTGGGCTGAGCATGCAAGCAACGATGAGATGGTGGAAAGAATGGCAACAAAAAGGAAATTGATACTGAGCGTCAGGAAGAGACAAAAGAAGTTCCTGGGACATGCAATAAGGAAGGAGAGCCTGTAGAACCTGATGCTGACAGGCCAGGTAGAGGGAAAAAGAGACAGAGGAAGGCAGAGGATAACATATTTGCAGGGCCTGATCAAGTGGATGACGAAACGGGGGTTACGAGGTGTAACAGCAGCAAACATACTATGAGCCACAAATGATAGGGAGACGTGGAGAACCATGATCGCCTTTAAGGGACAGGGCACATAGAAGAAGAAGTTAAAAGGTAAATAACTGATACTGAGATATCCAGAAAATGCTTGACACGTAGAATAAGAAACAGCTACCTCGATGAACGAAATAAAGTGCTTTATGCAAAATTCCAATGTGAACTCTGTTAATGCCATACGTGATGCACGCTTGGGGGATCATGTCTCGAAAGGGACATGACTGACTAGGCAGAATATTATCTCGCAGTAGGTTGCAATTACTTTCTGCAGTAGACTGGTTGCCAGCCAAGGTTATAGAACCTAATATGTCCTGTTATTTAACCCATAACTGGAATGAGGAGACATATCTGTGCGTAAGTGAATGCAAGGAATTCAACTGGAATTCGAACTCGGCTCCCTGATTTCTCGTTCCGACTGCACTACAAAGCACATCCACATTTATTCAGAATTCCAATGTATATCACATAAGAGAGGCCGGAGCATACTACACCTGAAACGTTGTGAATATAGCAACAAAGATGAGGTCAGTATTCCGAGGAATGTAAATAGCGTGAATAGTTACATTGTTGTAGTATGTGCGTCGATGTTCTTAAATCGTCGTGTTGGAATGTGTACCAGAAGGTTAATCTCTTAGATTGTAGTGTGTTCGTTGACAAACTACACAATATAAATTAATAGAAACAAACATGAAACGAATCATCTTACAATAAATGACCACATAGTAGATAGATCTATCTATCGCCCAGTTCACACTCCACCCACGTCTATTGAACAGGTTTAGAGGCTCATCCCTTGTTCCCTGTTTAGGATGTGGTTTCCGGCTTTCTCTTTTCCAATCTTCTCACTTTGGTTTCTTTTTTCTTTTTTTTTTTCAATTGGAGTAGATAGATCTATCTATCGCCAGGTTCACATTCCACCCACGTCTATTGAACAGGTGTAGAGGCTCATCCCTTGTTCCCTGTTTAGGATGTGGCTTCCGGCTTTCTCTTTTCCAATCTTCTCACATTGTTTTTTTTTTTTTTGAATTGGAGTCAGTACGGCTGTGAATGCTGGACAATATCATCGAAAATGAGGAAAAAACTGGAAGCGGCCGAAATGTGGTTCTACAGAAGGATGCTACGGATATCGTGGACTGAGCATACAAGCAACGACGAAGTGTTAGAAAGAATGGCAACAAAAAGGAAATTGATGCTGAGCATCAGGAAGAGACAACTGAAGTTCCTGGGACATGCAATGAGGAAGGAGAGCCTGGAGAACCTGATACTGACTGGTCAGATAGAAGGAAGGAGAGACAGAGGAAGGCAGCGGATAACATATCTGCAGAGTCTGATCAGGTGGATGACGGAACGGAGGTTGCCAGGAGCAACAGGAGCAAACATACTAAGAGCCACAAGGGATAGGGAGACGTGGAGATCCATGATCGCCTACGTCCTGAAGGGACAGGGCACATAGAAGAAGAAGAACTATCGCCCGGTTCACACTCCACCCACGTCTATTGAACAGGTTTAGAGGCTCATCCCTTGTTCCCTGTTTAGGATGTGGTTTCCGGCTTTCTCTTTTCCAATCTTTTCACTATTACGTAGCCCCCTGCACATCTGTGGCGTTACCGCCTTGCTCGGGGTGATACGATTAAAAAAAAACAAACATGAGAGTAATTAAAATTTAACAATAAAAAGATTTTATATATGCGACAAAAAATACAAGCATGTACAATTGAACTCTTGTAGTGAGTCACTAGTTAGAAAGAATAAGGAAGATTGTTCATGCAAAATTCATTTCAGCAAAAGTAAATATCTGAGATCTGACACTAAAATAAATTGTTGCGGTAAGAAAATTTGTGTGTGTGTGTGTGTGTGTGTGGTGTTCTATTGATTAGAAATAATTTGTCGAGAGTTATTGGCCTTTACCTGTTGGATTAATTGAATATGTGTATACAAGTATTCGTGAAGTGAAGAAATATTTATGGTGGGTTATCCATTCTTTTTCAGTTTATAGTGGAGAATCCGTTCTAGTGAAGGGTAGTTGTGTATTGTTGCAGATTAACGGAATTTGGCCCCGTTGTAGATAACCCACTATAAGTCATAAAAAGATTATAATTCAAGAAAAGCAAATTGAGTTGAAAAATAACATTTTATATATACACATATCAATTAAGGTTTTTACAATTAAAGTAATACATGAAGTATAGGTCCAACGGACGTTAAAATGTTCATGGCAATAAAATGCTGAAAAGAGAATTAATACTTAGGAATGTGGGAGCGTTGTAAGTAAGGAATGTCTTTGATATATCCGCTCCTTAGGTCAGTAAGTAGATTTGAGACAGTGAAAGATAAGAGAGGGAAAGGAGGTGAGGATAGTAAGCCGCTTGACTTGGTCAAGGGGGCTACTAATTACTCTCGTCTCTCTCGAGTCTGGGTCTGTCTGTCTGTCTGTCGGCGTTTTCTGTATTGGCTTTTTATTTCGAGTTTTTGGATCGCAGCAGATCATTTGTGGATTCACACTTGTATTTGCTTCTGAGCTTCCATTGGCCGATTTTCACAGACATGACGTAACTTCAAATCTTTCATGTCAACTGCTCTCATGAGCATTTTTTCCTGGTACCCCGTCTAGATGAATTTAAGCGTGCTACTGCATTAGAGTCTAGGTTCAATCATTTTACGTTTAAATAATTAAATGTAAATGTCACATCTACTCGAATAGTTTCTTTTCTCGCCAGTAGAACAACCGTTGACTTGCTTCCCTGATAGCTACACTCTGCAAAAATTCAAATGCAACGTCAATGGCCACCTTCTATCTCCTTGAATCGTATTCCTCTTTTATATTTTCTTCAATATCCCTGTACCCAGTCTTTTCTCTCACTGTAGATAAACTGCCTTGTTGGTCATTTTACTACAAAATGTATTGTTGGTCATTTTACTAATTGTTGGTCATTCTATAAAATTATATTACTCGTCATTTTACTATAAAATATATTTTTATTCTTTCATATATATATATATATATATATATATATATATATATATCCGAGTGAATATAGAATGAGGAGAGAAAAAAGAAAATTATATAGTATATAGTGTATAGTATAACTAGTGGCGGCAGTATCTTGTTTTTGAGGAAAAAATGTCTTTTTTTTTCTTGTTTAATACATCTGCTTAAATAAAGCAGAATTTAATTGAAAAAACATTATCAAATTACATAAGCATAGAGATTTTGTTAAATGTGTAAATTAAAAAAAATATCTACTGTATTTTCTAGATGATTTTTGTAATTTATATGCAAACTCTTCTCTTCACTGTGGTTGTTATTATAACATTTTGACTTTTGTGCCACCAGAGTTTCCTCAGCTGTAAGTTGATCAGTGTAAGCTACTGAGAATTTCGAATTGAACCTTTTATTTAATTTACAGGGATAGATTCTTATCGTTCCACTGCACACGGAATATAAAGTGAATAATAATAGTTTCTCCTTTGTACACTACCGGCCATAATTATTAGGCCAACCCATTTAAAAGAAAAATTAGATATTTCACACAAGTTTTAGTATTCATTGCCAAGTCGATAATTCTAAATGAAAATAGAATGGTCCTTTTGTTAATACTGTCACAATAACCTGTGTTAACTGGTGTTCGGTTTTTGTGCTCTCTTCCCCATGCTAGTCTCTTCTTCTTATATAGCATATGTAAAGAACAGGTAGAAAATAAGTGTCTTTAATTAAACATGTTTCATTTTAATAAGCTTCTTCATTTATTCTTTAAAGACGAATGATTTAAAATCTTTTGAAAATCAAAGAGACAGTATATTGATTGAGTTATGGTTTCCTGGCTTCTTTGTAAAATTTTGCAAGGTAATAATAACAAAAGAACCATTCCATTTTCATTTAGAATTATCTACTTCGCAATAAACACTAAGCATAGTATGAACCACATAATTTTTTTTTAAATGGGGTGGCCTGATAATTATGGCCGGTAAGGTAAGTGGTATGTTGGGTCTTAGCTGTAAATATCTGAATGTATGAGACAAACTGATGTGACTCGTTGGGATATTTTTCTTAGAAAAAGCGACAGAGATGAAAAAAAAAACTACAAATTTATATCAATGAGGAAAGCTGTAGGATTAAATATAATCCATTACAGGGCGGCATAAATCCTTTCTGAAGTCTGTCAACACTGGAAATAGAGAATTGGACATCTCTATAAAAGACAGAAAGGTAATACTCTACATTTGATCTGATCTGACGCTTGTGATGGTGAACCATCGAAAGTTGAGTCAACTACGTTCTGGTGCAACATCAGAAGCCAACCAATTTTTTCTAGCATCTTTAGCAATAGATTATATATTTGAGTTCCACTTCATGTCTGGATTGAACTTCCGTGTCAATAGGCTCCAAACAGTGACCGGAATTAAATGTGCAAAGAGTTATTGGGACTAGTGAAAATTTAAATTTAGCATGACAATCATGCTATTTTCAGTTCGTTTTTTTAATCACTGATTTAGTTGGTTGATTTTGTTTAGAGACATCTCAAGCTCTCACATTGATTTAATACAGGAATATAATTTTGTGAACACAATTTTGTGGCTTTAACTAAATATATTTTAAACGTAATTTTATGCCTTCAGTTACAGATAAACTGCCTTGTTGGTCATTTTACTACAAAATGTATTGTTGGTCATTCTATAAAATTATATTACTCGTCATTTTACTATAAAATATATTTTTATACTTTCATATATATATATATATATATATATATATATATATATATATATATATATATATCCGAGTGAATATAGAATGAGGAGAGAAATAAGAAAAATTTTTTCCGTACAAAACATTAATTTAAAACAGTGCTCAATATATGGTGTATAGAGCAGTGAATATTTATTATGAATTATGTTTTAGAACATGTACATAATTTCTTCTATATATGTCCTCTTCCCTACAATCATATGGTTGTTTCAGTGTTTGGATTTAAACACTTCCTCAGGGAAAATAAATCAACAATTTTCACACTTACACACCAAATTCCTCAAAAGTCTAACGATCAAAACGAGACATTCGCTTAATTACCAATAACCCCAACCAACCCCCACGAGAACAACGAACCAAATATAAACAGAGAATGATTCCAAACTTTTATTTCCCCTGAGGAAGTGTTTAAATCCAAACACTGAAACAAACATATGATTGTAGGGAAGAGGACATATATAGAAGTTATGTACATGTTCTAAAACATAATTTATAATATATATATATATATATATATATATTGTTTGACGTTCACTACTTGCCCATAGCCGAGAATCCAACAGGAGTTACGACCCTGGATGTGGGGTAAAAAACTATTAAGAGGAAGTTTTACACTTTTCAAATCTCTAATTTTTTGATCAGCCGTTTGGCTGCCGGATGTAGTTTATCGTCATACACAGGACTGTTTTATTATTGAGCTTTTAAAACCTGATCAAAGGAGAGATCTATTACCAGTTTTTCTTTTCTTATGTATTTCTTTGTAGGTGTACAGAAAAAAATACCAATATTAAAGTCAAGTGGAAACGGAAATTTATTCTTTGTAATATAAAATTACAAGCAAAATATTTGACAAGCAAAATCCTGAATAAAAAAAAGAATTAACCATCAGGCAGATTCTTCGCCTTATCTTTCGTCTTCATTAAGGTCCCTAAACTATTAAGCGACTTACATTGAACTCAGCTATCAGAGTATTTCTTGTGAAAGACGGCTCAAAGCCACCTGTTTGTTATGTTGAATTTCATCGGAAGTTTAATGAAAAATCGGGTGCTCATGTCAAGCATCTAACTATCCGGGGTATGTTACTTCCAGATAACTGAAAAATATGACAAAGAAATCACATTAGAATGAGGAACTATACCTTCCAGAAGAGGAACAAGAAAAAAAATTTAAAAAGATTCCTAAATGTTACGTAATATCTAATATTATGTGTGTTCTGGTGTAATTGATATCAGCTTGGAGTGAGAATCCGGTGAACTGAGTTCAAATTCCAGTCAAATTCGTTTCATTCAATTATGCAGATATACCCTTTAGAAAAGTATGAATTTGTCTCGGGGGATCTGTACGACCGGCTCCCACACCCGTAATCTTTTTGCTTTTTATTTTGTTTTAAATATTTTTCAGTGCATTGTTATCGATTCGACCCTAAACTTTCAGATTAGCAAAAATAAATAAATAAATAAATAAAATAAAAAAAAGAAAAAGCTGGAAAAAATTCAGCATTTAAAGATTTTTAGGGGATGCTCAATTTCTCATAAAACATTCCAGTAAATCGATCCCACAAAACGGTCTTTTATTAATTTCCTACAAAAAAAAAAAAAAAGAAAAGAGAAAAAAAAAAGAGCAACAACTTGTCATTGTCTTTTACTCGACCCCAAAGCGCATTTTTCCAATATGGGGAATCAATTTACTAAAACGTTGTATGAGAAACTAACCACCCCTAAAAATCTTTAAATATTGAATTTTTTCAATTGTTTTTGTTAATCTGAAAGCTTAGGGTCTAATCGATAAGAATGAATTAAAAAATATTTTTTTTAAATTTAAGGCAAAAAATTACAGTGGGATGCCGCTCGTACAGGTCCGCCTTCGTCTTTTCTTCCTTCAGATATGGTTTGTATAGTCGATTGGGTTCTGTAGCCTTGCTTGGTAACCATTTTACTGCAGAAAGAAATGTCAAACTTCTGCGGGAACATCATCTACCTTGCCAGTCATATCTCTAAAGAGACATGATCGCCTTAGTGTGTATCACGTATGGCACTTATCTGACTAATTGGATATCTAATATCTTTTACGGTTGTGAGGGTGGAGGGTCATTTCCTAGCTGACGAAAGTCTGAAGTAACAAGTACCTAGTTCTACTAATGGTAAGAGGACAATGGACAGAGGGAGTGAGCAATGAGGTTGCTTGTAGGAAAAAAGGAAGTGCAAGAAAATGTATCCTTACAATAAGAACGAGACATTTCAGACTCTGGGATGGATGATTGTGAAATAAGGCTTAGTGTATTTAATATTAAAAGTATGGTAAAGACTGAGGAAGTAGTTACAGCGATAACAAAGAAGAATTTCTAGATAGACATGATCAACCTTAAATTAAATTATATATATATATATAAGCAAGAGCCAACAACCGACCACAGTTTCGCCTAACGGCTCGTCAGGGAAAATGGCTCCAATTTAGGCGAAACCGTGGTCGGTTGTTGGCTCTTGCTTAGATTTCTGTCTTCATTTGCTCTACTTTGGTATTGAGCGCTTCAGTGTTAGGGTTTTTGTCTAGGGATTTTTATATTTCTTACGAGTGCTTGACAAAGACGATCACAAATCATTTCAAAAGATCAACAGAATATTTTAGTTTTTAAGAATGTCTTCATGTGTAGTGGTTGCCAACACTGTTTGTTTATAGATACGGAATTTAGAATAAAGCTCATTTAGTCTTTTTGCCTTGATAAAGTCCATCAGAGGACGAAACGCGTCAGTCAGTCAGTTAAGTTCGATACGTGAAACACGCTTGGGCGATCATGTCTCGAAAGAGACATGACTGACTGGTCAGAAGATTATCCCGCAGTAGGTTGCCATTGCTTTCTGCGGTAGACTGGTTGCCAGCCAAGGCTATAGAACCCAATCTCTCCTGAAAGGAAGAGACGGATTAATACCTTTCTCAAGGGTATTTGCGCGTAAGTGAATGCAATGAATTCAACGAGACGCGTAGGCTATTTAAAATACAGTTTTCCTCTTCTCTTTATTTTATTTAACCATTCTGTCCTTAATTTCAGATTATAACTGATTATATTTTTACACACACACACACACACACATATATATATATATAGCATATGTAAAGAACAGGTAGAAAATAAGTGTCTTTAATTAAACATGTTTCATTTTAATAAGCTTCTTCATTTATTCTTTAAAGACGAATGTTTTAAAATCTTTTAAAAATCAAAGAGACAGTATATTGATTGAGTTATGGTTTCATTGGTCAAATACCTGTCCCATGTGATAACCAATGGATAAATGTTAAATGTAGAGGAAAAAACATGTGCCTGTTTAAATGTGTGTGCCACGAGAAATAAAAAACATTAGTTTTTTTTTATGAATGTAAGTATACGTGCATTGTGGTGCAGTGAATATCGGGGAGCCGAGTTCAAATTTCAGTTGAACTCATTGCATTCACTTACTCGCAAATACCCTTGGGAAAGATATTAATCCGTCTCTTCCTTCCAGTTATTGGTTAAATAATAGGACAGATTGGATTCTATAGCCTTAGCTGGCAACCAGTCTACCGGAGAAAGCAATGGAAACCTACTGCGAGATAATCTTCTGCCCAGTCAGTCATGTCTCGAAAGAGACTTGATCGCCCAAGCGTGTATCACGTATGGCACTTAACTGACTGACTGAATATCATAGTTGGAACCATGATTAAGGCTTCTACTGGTCATAAAGTGGGGGGTCAGTTTATTACTTCTGAACAATAGGAAACCGATCCCCCACTAATTACTACATAATAATATAATACATTTCTTTCCCCTCTAGCTATGAGTCAAATAACAGGACAAATTGGGTTCTATAGCCTTGGTCGGCAACCAGTCTACCGCAGAAAGCAATGGCAACCTACTGCGGGATAATCTTCTGCCCAGTCAGTCATGTCTCTTTCGAGGCATGATCGCCTAACCGTGTTTCACGTAAGGCACTTAAATGACTGAGGTATACGTAAGCGAAAATAATGCATAATAATAAGGGTATTTAAACTATAGACGAATTCAGTGTTTGTATATGTCGGTAAAGTTACTATGTGTGAATGA
Organism: Ascarosepion bandense; assembly: GCA_037127315.1. Taxonomy (NCBI): domain Eukaryota; kingdom Metazoa; phylum Mollusca; class Cephalopoda; order Sepiida; family Sepiidae; genus Ascarosepion; species Ascarosepion bandense. The sequence goes on from JBBBDQ010000403.1 coordinate 3,818,937, forward strand.
GAGCGACGAAATATACATTTTCGTTCAAAATATGTTGCAAGTATTGTGTACACGGGTCAAGTGATGGAACGGTTTTCTTTTTTGTTAAATAATATGAGAAAATTAATTTCGCTTCCATATACTTACATTTATAATAAACATCTAATGTCTGCGCTAGTCAGGGGGAAAAAATCTCCCCAGTAAAAAACTGAGCAATTCTCAAAACTGAAAAAAAATTTACCAAGCTAGTGTGCAAATACCCAGCAAACGAACAAGCACGCATATCATTTTTCTGACCTGTGCACCGATCACTTATCTATATATACACAGTATTTTCAGCTGCCAGACAGACAAACGGATCTCGATGTATAAAGTCAGAAATTTATTCCAAAGTCATCTTTGAACTCGAAACATGTAAAACGACACGAATATAATTATGGACACCTAATTATTTTACAAGAGATAAGTAATATTTTTAATAATAATAATAATAAATTGTTACTTTAAACAAAACATTACTCAAACTTTTTCACACACATTCTACATGGCTACATGTAACCGTAAGTTCTATGCTAAGGGTTTCTTCTCTTGCTCAACTCACTTGTGGGACTCTCTTAGGTTGACTTACTTTTCAGTCAACCGACTTAGCGTGTGCATTTTGCGGTCTAGATCGACGGGAGTTGCGCTCAGATGTAGATCAAAATTTTAGAACGCTAACGACACCTGGAAATGTTTCAAAAATTCAAAATTAGAGGCAGAAAAATATATATCATCACCCCACAAAGTTAGTGATCAGTTTATGTATTGATTATAATATAGAATCGATCACCCCTCTTAATATTATTTATATCTATATGTTGCTACCCCCACCCACCCTAATCCAATAAAGACATTCTACATTGTTATTTATATCTATAAAAGTGACGAGGGTGGAGGTTGTGTAAGAATTTGTTTGTTTGATAGATTCGACTTAGCGTCTGCATTTTGCGGTCTAGCTCGACGGGAGATGCGCTCAGATGTAGATCAAAATTTCAGAACGCTAACGACACCTTGAAATTTTTCAGAAACCTAAAATTAGAGATAGAAAAATATATATTATCAACCCAAAAAGTCAGGGATCAGTTTATGTATTGATTATAATATAGAATCGATCACCCTACTTTATATTATCTATATCTATATATGTTGCCCCTCCCTCTCCCACACTAATCCAATAGAGACATTCTACATTATTCTTCTTCTTCTATGTGCCCTGTCCCTTCAGGACGTAGGCGATCATGGATCTCCACATCTCCCTATCACTTGTGGCTCTTAGTATGTTTGCTCCTGTTGCTCCTGGCAACCCCCGTTCCGTCATCCACCTGATCAGACCCTGCAAATATGTTATCCGCTGCCTTCCTCTGTCTCTCCTTCCTTCTATCTGTCCAGTCAGTATCAGGTTCTCCAGGCTCTCCTTCCTCATTGCATGTTCCCAGGAACTTCAGTTGTCTCTTCCTGATGCTCAGCATCAATTTCCTTTTTGTTGTCATTCTTTCTAACATTTCGTCGTTGCTTGTATACTCAGTCCACGATATCCGTAGCATCCTTCTGTAGAACCACATTTCGGCCGCTTCCAGTTTTGTCCTCATTTTCGATGATATTGTCCAGCATTCACAGCCGTACTGAAGAACTGACCACGTAGCAGTCTAGCACTCTTTTCTTCGTTTCTATTGAGATTTTCCTGTGTGTTAGTATTTTGCTCATCTTCTGGAACGCGTCCTTTGCCATGCCAATTCGCCTTCGGATCTCCGTGTCGCACTTTCCATCCCCTGTTAGAACACTTCCTAGGTACTTAAATTCTTGGACTTGTTTGATTCTGTTATCCCCCACCTGTATTTGGCATTTTGGGTTGTATCTTTTGCTGATGACCATGCACTTAGCATCTATATATATAAAAGTGACGAAGGTGGACGTTGGGTATGTATTTGCTATGTAAATTCATCATTAGTCTTTTTATTCTTATTATTCCTTAAACTACCCGAGTTAAACAGGGCAAATCTATATCTATAAAAGTGACGAGGGTAGACGTTGTGTAAGTATTTGCTATGTAAATTGATTGTATGTTTTTTATTCTTATTCCTTAATCTACCTGAGTGAAACCGGGCTGAACTGCTAGTTGTTAATAGTTTTTACTGTTTTCATCAGTGATATGTACTATGTTCACAGGCTGCTTCTAAAATTCCACTGTGTGTCAAAATTTTAGAATGCTAAGGACACCTTGAAAATTTTCAGAAAGCCAAAATTAGAGGTAGAAAAAATATATTTTCACCCCTCAAAGTCAGGGATCAGTTTATGTATTGATTAAAGTATAGAATTGATCACCCAACTTTATATTATCTATATCTCTATATATTGCCCCTCCCCCTCCCATCCTAGTCCAATAGAGACATTCTACATTGTTATCTATATCTAAAAAACTGACGAGGGTGGACGTTGTGTAAGTATTTGCGATGTAAATTGATTGTATGTTCTTTATTCTTATTATTCCTTAAACTACCTGAGTGAAACCAGGCTGAACTGCTAGTCTGTATCTATAAAAGTGACGAGGGTGGACGTTGTGTAAGCATTTGCTATGTAAATTCATCGTATGTTTTTTATTCTTATTATTCCTTAAACTACCTGAGTGAAACCGGGCTGAACTGCTAGTCTGTATCTATAAAAGTGACGAGGGTGGACGTTGTGTAAGCATTTGCTATGTAAATTCATCGTATGTTTTTTATTCTTATTATTCCTTAAACTACCTGAGTGAAACCGGGCTGAACTGCTAGTCTGTATCTATAAAAGTGACGAGGGTGGACGTTGTGTAAGCATTTGCTATGTAAATTCATCGTATGTTTTTTATTCTTATTATTCCTTAAACTACCTGAGTGAAACCAGGCTGAACTGCTAGTCTGTATCTATAAAAGTGACGAGGGTGGACGTTGTGTAAGCATTTGCTATGTAAATTCATCGTATGTTTTTTATTCTTATTATTCCTTAAACTACCTGAGTGAAACCGGGCTAAACTGTTAGTTGATAATATTTTTTTTTACTGTTGGTGTCATCGGTGATGTGTACTATGTTCACAAGGTGCTTCTAAAATTCCACTGTGTGTCAATGTTGGGCCGGTATGTTCCTTAAAAATATATCAGTCCAACAAAAATATACTTTCTATACATTTATTCATTTTTGTTTGTGATTTTCCATGCATTCTTGTTTCCTGTTCCACAGTTTTCGAATTCTGAGAAATCTTTATAGATTGACTAGATTTAATCGATAACCAACAGTGGAAAAAGATATGGGTTCATGCCTTTCTAGAAGGTATTTTGTGGAAATAAACGCAGCAGACGTAACTGATATTTGAAATCGGCTTGCAACACGTCTCATTCTTTCATTGGGCACATCATGACATGGAACTGAATCCTATACATTCCCCACGTACTCCAAACAGAATAATAAAAAACCTCCCAGACAATTATTCTCCTCCAAACCACAACTTTATAGAATTAACTCCCGCGTTGGTACTTACCCAAAAATACCTTATGCTTTACAAGTCTTGTGTCAATTGTCTTCCTTCCTTATGCATAATTTTCACTTTCTACCACCTCTTTTATTCATATCACACACTTTATTCATCGCTAACATTCCGACTATTACTGTCTCCCTTGACTGCTTCTGGGGTCTCGTATTTAGTGAAGTCTATTATTAAAATATTTTCGGTTGGTGAAAAATTGTCCGACTGAAATTTTCAGGCCAATATTTTAGAAGATTTCAAGCAACAAATGAGTGAAGTTATTCTAATAAAACTAATCATTTATTTGCTTAACATATAAAAATCTAAAATTCATCATTTCGACATTAATGTTAATCATTGTGATGAGGTTTTAAAGCTAATATAAACATCTACAATAGTGTAGACTGTATGTCTGTATGAGTGGTTCTCAAGCCTTGTTCTATTAATATATATATATATATATATATATATATATATATATATATATATATATATATATATATATATATATATATGTATGTATTCAAAAGTCTGTTTCAAATGTATAATACATTTGAAACAGAGTTTTGAATACATATTTTTCTATATATTTCTAATAGAAAGTATATTTTAATTCCTTTTCATTTATTTTAAAAGAACAACGGGTTTAACAACTAAAGTTACCTATTCAATTAAGTTTAAACTGACAAATATTAGCTCTGTACAAAAAACATCGGCTTAGCAAAATAAACAGTTTCATATTTATTCAGCGTGTCATACTGCTTTCTTGACTAAAGTTGTCGAATAAAAATAGGCTAAACGTAATAAATAAATATCACAAAATATTCGAAAAAATAAATAAATATCACAAAATATTCGAAAAAGTACCAAATAAATGAAAATGAAATCATGAACAAATAATTTCATTACATCACGTTGTCGAGAGTTATACACTTGTTTTCAATGATTGCTTTTTGATTGAAGCAGACGATCACTTCACTACACGCCTCCTCATCATGGCTTCATCAAGCAAGACGCATTTTCCCAACTAGCTGACTGATGAGACGATTATCGACTCATCCACATCTACATTAAACCTGTCTACTCTAGACTTTTAAGCAGGATACCAGAATTAAAGACAGCGAAGAATAGCAAACTTTTCAACTTTGTGCTATTTTATTGAATCGGAAGACAAAACGCCCCAAAAAATGATGCTAAAGAATGTTTTATTTATTCATGTTTTACACAATATTGATCCGACAATTCCATATATAACTATTTTGTCACTGCTGAAGAATATCTTTGAGCAATTAATTAAATTAATTTGATTACTGTTGTTTTGATAGATACACACACACACACACACACACACACACACACACACACACACACACACACACTCATATATATATATATATATATATATATATATATATATATATTCGAGTGAATAAGGAACGTTTTTTACAACGTCCAAAACATTAATTTAAAACAGTGCTCGATATATAATATATTGAACTGTGAATATTTATTATAAATTATATTTTAGAACATGTACAAAATCTTTATATATCCACTACAAATCGTACATTTGTTTCAACATTGAAACTACAATGTCTCATCAGGTAGCGTGGACAGGAATGGAAAGCCTATTTGGTGAGTTTTGTGTAGGATGTTGGTGGGGGTTAGTGATAAGGGAATAAGTCTTGTGAATTGTCCGTTTGAATTTTGAAGAAAGTGGTGTGGGTAGTGAATATAGTTGATTAATGAGTGTCTTGGAATTTTGTAGACAGATTTAACATTAGCAGATAGGATTTAAGTTTTTATGATGTTGCGACTAGACTTTATTTTTTGGATTTCTTAGAGGAGGAGAGTAGGGAGGTGTAAGCCGTGGGGAGGGATGGGATTAGACTTACCGCTTAATTGTACAACTATAGAAAAAATTTTTGTATTTGACCACAGTTTTTATAATTAATCTAATTTTGTATATTTGACCTTAATTTTGAATTTCGGAAGTCGATTTTTTCTATTAAATTTTAAATTTTACAAATTCAAATGCACTTTGAGAGATTGTATTTCCAAAGGATTAAATAATAATTTGTGTTGGTCACACCACAACCTCGCTTTCACGACGCTTGACAGTACACTTGAGCGATAATTCTAATAATTTTAGGCATTTAAAACAACATGCCTGGCCACATACACAATTCTAGAAAACTCCAGTTGAAAACACAACTGTACTTAAACATGAAAACAATAAACAAAAACTGAAAATTCTCGAAGCTATATACATACAACAATTGAAACCAAAACCGAACAAAATAAACTATGAAATCGTAAATATTCTTAAATGGCTATAATTAATAAGATAAACATAATAAAGAAAATAACCAAATGTTGGACAATGTTTGTCTTTATTTTCACCTGAAATTAAAGCCAAAATACGATGTTTAGAACGGCTAAACGATTAAACATAATAGGCATTAATTGTCTATTATATTTAACGGTAAATGTTTAGAAAATTATCTGCTGCCTTGATACAGTATATATATATATATATATATATATATATATATATATATATATATAGTAGTTATACAAATAAAAATAAAAAATACATTGCGACACGGAAATATCTATGTTTCCAGATTTCTATTTTATTCTGTTAGTTGTTAGTTTTGAAAATGATTTTCATTTCGAAGTGAAAATCATTTTTAAAAATAACAGCTTACACTGCCTGATGATGAGATAGAAATCTCGAAACATTGAAATTTCCGTATCACAATGTATTTTTAATTTTTAATTGTATAACTAATTCATAAAATTATATTATGCTCTACACTATTTATTGAATTGCGCACTTTTTTAAAAAACTGAAAATCGTAAAACCGTGGGTCCTCCTTACCTGGATTTATATATATATATATATATATATATATATATTAAAATACTTCAATCCAAAACGGAAAAGTAGGAAGGTATATTCGAAGATCCTGATCCTAATTAATATTAAAAATTTTAATATTAAAAAATGATACAGGAGGAGAGCTCAATGTAATTAAAATTACAGAGCCAATATAAATTAAAATAAATTTTCAAAATTCAAAAATGTTGAATGAACATTTCAACATGAAATCCCTAAGAGAGATCTCACACCTCCTCAGCAACAGTCAGTCTATATTCAAAATGAGAATAAAAATAAGATTAAAAAGAGAAATAAAAAAAAATAAATAAAAATAAACAACGGTTAAGATTTGAGAAATTTACGTCAGAAAAAATTTTTTTTTGTAAATCAGTCTATTTTTGGTTTTTACTTTTAGATAGAGTTGTAAGTGAAGAGATGGAAAATTTTGGCATGTCTAGATTTACAAAAGCAAAGGGTTAAGACAGGGAAGTTGTTAAATTGAGAACTGGGTTAAACAAAACAGAAAATAAAGGGATGGGGCGGGATATAAAAAAATAGAGAGAAAAAATAAAGAAGGGGGAAAAAAGAAAAGAAAGGAAAAAGGAAAAAGGAAAAAAAATTGAATTAGAAAAGCTTGATATGTGTCAAACAAATTTAACTTTAAATGTTTAAATGGGTTAAAGTTTTAGAAAAAAGAAACTTATTAGAAAAGGTATATTTAGGGGGAAAATAGAAATAAGATTTAAATAAAGTTAATTAAGTTAATCTAATTAATGATATTTTTAGGTATAGACAAACTGAATAATAATTATTTTATTTAGTTTTTATTTAGTTTGTCTGTACCTAAAAATATCTTTAATTAGATTAACTGTTTTGATTTAAAAAGAGCTCAGACCGAGTCAGCACGTAGCCCAATGAACAAACCGACCCCGACACGAGCAATCAAATAACAAAAAAGCGCTCAATACTTAGGTAGAGCGGAATAAATAAAGCATACCTGACGATCCGTTTAGGCGAAAGCTAAGTAGGTTGTTTGGTTAAGTATTCTTCATATATATATATATATATATATATATATATATATATATATATATATAGACAATAAGTAAGGGTCACACTGTAGATCTAAGAAATACATCTTAGAATAAGATATTTTACTATTTTTTTAAGTTAACGATAAAGTTTCAGAATGTTGCGTTTGCTTTTATTTTGACAAAGAAAACCACTACATTATAAAAGTTAATATACAATAGCATCATGTTTTGTTTTCATCAATAAAACCACCAACTGCCTTAATTACTGCTTTCCACATTCAAGGTATTCTTTCCAAAAATACCTGATAATATTGAATTGATGTTGCGGTCCCAAACCTTGTGACTAAAATTAGGTAGAGTTGAACATTTTTGTCAATGGCTTCGCCAGCATGGGGTCACAACTCATTTTGACTGAGGGTTTAGGCGTTATTGTCTCTTGCAGCTCTCAATAACTTGCGTATTTTGATTATTTCTCTCAAACCCTGTCCTGGCATCCATTTACCCAACCCCATCAAGTAAGTTACATGATGTTTTCTTCTGTTACACTTTTGAGTATCAACTTTTCTAAGCCTTCCTTCCTCATTTCAACGGCCTCTATTAAGTATGGATTCGCGTTGTGGTGCGATGAATAACGACTTGGAATGAGAAATCGGAGATCTGAGTTCAAATTACACTTAAATTTGTTGCGTTCACTTAAGCGTAAGTAGTAGTGGGAAGGGTATCGATCCACCCTACAGTTATGGGTTAAATAGCAGGATAGATTGGTTTCTATAGTCTTGTTTGGCTACCGCAAAATTTAATGGCAACCTACAGCAGAAAAAATTTCTACTGAGTCAGTAATGCTGATTTTGTAAGCGCAACTTAGATGTGGCACAAAGCTGAAAGTATGGGACACCCAGTGAGGATAGAAATCACCACTAAATCATAATGGTTTTAGCGAGACAAGCTTGTTAACCATTACACCACTTCGAGGTATCTAGTCAGTCATATCTCGATAGAAAGATGATTGCCTAAGCGTGTATCTCGTATGACATTTACCTGATCTATCTATCTATCTATCTATCTATCTATCTATCTATCTATCTATCTATCTCAATAACTTGCAAGTAAAGGTAGTATGTAGAAATCCTTCAGACAATGTCGAGGCAATAAATGCATCAAATTAATGTTTAAAGTGTACAGAAGAGACAGTAAATATTTTCACGTCGCACGTCGTCTTTGCTTATTTATAACTTTTCGTTAGCAGAAAGGACACTTGATTTTTGTACAATAAACATACGAAAGGCTTGACAATAAACTCCGCCAGGTACAGCACAAATAACATCCCCATAAATTAAGTTACCAAGAAGAACTTCAAGAAGAACTTCAGGACGTTGGCGATCATGGTCTTCCACGTCTCCCTATTCCTGGTGGCTCTTAGCATACTTTCTCCTGTAACATCTCGCAACCCCCGTTTTGGCATCACCTGCTCAGGACCTTCAAATATGGAATCCACTGCTTTCTTCTGTCTCTTTTTCCCTCTATCTGGCCTATTAGTATCAGGTTCTCTAAGCCCTTCTTCTTCTTTGCATGTCCCATGGACTTCACTTGTCTCTTCCTGATGCTCAATATTAATTTCCTTTTCGTTTCCATTCTTTCCAACACCTCATCATTGCTCACGTGCTCGGTCCATGATATCCACAGCATCCTTCTGTAGAACCACATTTCAGCTACTTCAAGTTTTTCCTTCATCTTTGATGATATTTTCCAACATTCACTGCCATATTGAAGAACTGACATCATATAGCAATCCAGCACTCTTTTCTTTGTTTCTAGTGAAAGTTTCCTGTGTCTTAATACTTTACTCAGTTTCTGGAAAGCGTCCTTAGCCAGGCCAATTCGCCTTCGGATCTCTGTGTCGCACTTTCCGTCTTCTATTAGAACACTTCCCAGGTATTTGAATTTTTGTACCTGCTTGATTTCAGTATCCCCTACCTGTATTTGGTATTTTGGGTTGCTTTTTTTGCTGATGTTTGTTTGATTTTGAGGCTTAACGACCTATCAATCCTTATGGGATCATTTTACGGTCATAACCAGTGATTTTGGGTAAGGTTATTTTTATTTTTACAACGTTTTTCTTTTCACGATTCATTGGGATTTGTTTTTAAGAGCAAGTCCTACCCTTGTTATTTAACCCATAACTGGAGGGAATGGACGGATTAATACCTTTCCCAAGGGTACCAGTGCTTAAGTGAGTGCAGGGTATTCAACTGGAATTCGAACTCGGCTCACCGATTTCTCTTTCCGAGCCGATATCCACTGCACAACAACGCACATCCGTCACTATACGCTTACAGCACCTGGTATTCCCAAACGGTCACCGATCTAAGTACTTACCAGGCTCAACGTTGCTTAACTTCGGTGATCGAGCAAGAACCGGTGTATTCAACGTGATATGGCCGTAAGCACGCACATTTGTCACTAAATGCTTACAGCACCTGGTATTACGAAGCGGTCACCGATCTAAGTACTGACCAGGCTCAACGTTGCTTAACTTCGGTGATCGAGCGAGAACCGGTGTATTCAACGTGATATGGCCGTAAGCACGCAGATCCGTCACTAAACGCTTACAGCACCTGGTATTCCCAAGCGGTCACCGATCTAAGTACTGACCAGGCTCAACGTTGCTTAACTTCGGTGATCGAGCGAGAACCGGTGTATTCAACGTGATAGGCTGTAAGCCTTTTTGCTGATGACCATGCATTCGCAGTACAAGCTGAATAGATCCGGTGAAAAGACACATTCTTGTCTTACGCCTCTTTTTTTATCTTTGTAAATCTGCTGAATTCGTTACCTGTCCGTAGTTTACTGCCAGTAGAGATTATTAATTACTCTAATGTCTTTCCCAAATATATAGAGCTGCTGAGCATCTCCCTCAATGCTTTGTAGTGTATTTAGTCTAAAGCCTTCGCATTATCGATAAAACATAGGTACAAGCCTTTCTTCATTTGTATTGCTCTTTCGGAGAGCATCCTACGCAAACAAACAAACAGAATATTTATGCACTAGATCGTGGATTATGGCAAATAAACTGCTTCATGACCGCGTCGTACAGGCTGCGATGGGTAAATTGTGGCCATTTTATATTTTTTTATTTCGCGTAAACGTGTTGTTTGTTTTTAATTTTGTTAACTGCGTCAGTTGACACAAGTGTTCCCGCCAGAAATTTGAAAACAGCATACTATACTGCTTGGCATTCGCACCGGATGCTTCAATATGAACACTTCAGAGTGTTTGGTTGTCAAACTGATAGAGTGCCGAAGATTCGGAAAGAGTTGAATTGGGCAAATAGTAATTACAATGTTACGACAGCTCGGAAATCTCGTTCTGGTGCGAAAATAACTTCTAAATCTCAGAATTGAGCTCAAAGGCCTACTGATATATCCCGAAAAAAGGGATATATATATATATATATATATATATATATATATATATATATATATATATAATTCCAGATCTTTAAGCGTTTTAGACAAACGTAACCGGGTAGAACAATCTAGTTCACAGACTTAATGGACGATACTCGTCGTATGCAGTATCCTGAGACGTAGGCGTAGTCAATAGACAAAGACCAATAGTCGCAGACCTCTAGTGGTAGACATTTAGTGATAGATCTATGGACGTAGACCTCTCTGCGTCCTCGCCTTTGTCTGTATTTATAGCTGACACCAGCCAATCACGTTACTGTGAAGGACAACCATGGGGTATGCATATTCCTTACATATTTATTACATCACCTAAATTAAGTACTTTGAGGAGGTAACATTACGTTTGGTCAAGAGGGTGGCTGCTGAAGGACCTTATGTCTGGCACCATGCCAAACAAGCAGGAGAAGCCAATAATGGTTGTCAAATAATTTCTGCAGTCACATCACCTCTCACATCTGGCCACCAAACTTCCCAGACTGAAATTCTTTTTAGAATTATGGCAAAGCCGCAGTTGAGTGAGAGACGAACAAAACTCCTTGCACATCAAAGATGAACAGAAGGCAAGGATTATGGCAGCAAACATCAGTCCGTCCAAAAAATATGCAGGAGATTTAGAAGTCGTCTGGGGACAATGGTTAACTTCAATAGCGATTTTATCGAATAAATTTCCTCTTTAGTATTGAAAAATAATTCTGTGTAATTTTAGTAAATATATCTGCTAAAATGAGATGACAGTGTAACTTTCCTTTTTTCGTAATTTAAACCATATTTTATCTCTTGCAGCTTAGGAAGGATATTAGAATAATCCAGGACTTATACTGGCAACAGAACACCTGCATCCGCACAGAATATAAATTCAGTAAATATGGAGAAAAAGAAAGGGGCGTAATATAAGGATGGATATTCTGATCAGATCTATACAATCTATACAGTGAAAAAGAAAAACATAAATCCTACAATTAATGGTGATAACATAAATCCTACAATTACTATTGATAACATAAATTCTACAATTACTGGTGATAGCATAAATCCTACAATTACTGGTGATAACATAAATCCTACAATTACTGGTGATAACATAAATCCTACAATTACTGATGATAGCATAAATTCCACAATTACTATTCAAACATAAATCCTACAATTACTGGTGATAAAATAAATCCTACAATTACTGATGATAACATAAATCCTACAATTACTGGTGGTAACATAAATCCTACAATTACTGCTAATAGCATAAATCCTACAATTAGTGGTGGTAACATAAATCCCACAATTACTTGTGATAGCATAAATCCTACAATTACTGGTGGTAACATAAATCTTACAATTACTGGTGATAACATAAATTCTACAATTACTGGTGATAATAGAAGATATGTAGATGGCACGAGGTGGAATAAAAAAACTGGAAGTAAATTACAAGACAGTGAATGAAAGTGAGAAGAAAGGACCAAACATTCATTGCAAAAAGACAGAATGCATGGTTGTTAGAAAAAGGAACAGCCCAGCATGCAAATTACAAATTGGAGATAACAAAATTGAACAATATAACAATTTAAATAATTGCGAAGTGTTTTAGCAGAAGATGAAAAGTGCAACACTGAAATCCCATTTCTAAAATGCCTTACAAAAACTGAGCAAACTATTAAAAAAACTGGAAATTTTGCCAAAAAACAAATAGAATGTACTAAACTCTTACGTAATATAAATCCTGCTATATAGCAGTGAATTTTGGACAATCCCAAAAATGAAGAAGAGACTTGAAGCAACAGAAACAAATAAAAGTGTCAATCAGTTAAGTGCTAAACGTGATACACGCATGGGCGATCATGTCTCGAAAGAAAAATGACTGACTGGGCAGAAGGTTATCCCGCAGTAGGTTGCCATTACTTTCCCATGGGGGATCATGTCTCGAAAGAAAAATGACTGACTGACTGACCAGAAGGTTATCCCGCAGTAGGTTGCCAGTAATTTTTGCGGTAGACTGGTTGCCAGCCAAGGCCATAGAACCCAATCAGTTCAGTTATTTAACCCATAACTGGAGGGAAGAGACGGATTAATGCCTTTCCCAAGGGTAATTGCACGTAAGTGAATGCAAGAAATTTAACTGGAATTCGATCTCGGCTACCCCGATCTCTCGTTCCGAGCCGATATCCACTGCACCACAACGCACATAAAAGAGTACTGAATTGATAATGTGTGACAGTTCAAGTCTATTCTTCATCTTTGAGGAGATTGTCCAGCATTCACTGATATATAATAAAACTGATATTATGTAACATTTCAGTTGTCTTTATAATACTACTAGCAGTATAGCCCGGGGTTGCACGGGTGTAATGAAAACTTTAAAACTAATCCATGGTCCTGGAGCTCAGACTCTTTGGACGTTGGCACAAAAGACTAAAAGCAATAGTTGTTTCCAACTAAAACTAAACCGTAGACTGAAAGAAAAATAAATGGATGTAAGTCAAATTTTGATTTCCTGGTATCGATATCAAATAAGTTTTTTCGTGGTAAACCGAATTTTGAAGACTAAATAAGTCCTCTGAGTAAATGGTATCATGGCTGAGACTAAGAACTACAATTATACCTACTTAGAGCCAAACCCGAAGCAAAAACTAAAATAAAAGGTCTGAAAAAAATACAGGCATACAGGCAGATAAACAGACACACACACAAACATATTGCCTTATATATATATATATATATATATATATATATATATATATATTATGGATTTTCTGCACTATTGTAAGAACTGCAACCTTGAAACTTCTGAATATCGTTTCTTATGTCTTTGTCTATGAGTGTATCAAATTTGATTAAAATCGGACCACTCCTTCTATAACCCGATTTTTTCGATCATCGAATTTCGATATTTATCGGAAGTACCTCGACACAAAACCTAGCCAAGAACACGTAAATTTTCAAGAAAATCGGTTCAGCCGTTTCGGAGTCTATAGGTAACGGACACACACACACACAGACACATACACACACACACACACAGACAAAGTTTCGTTTATAAATAAGTTTAGCTTAGATGAGTCCTAATATATGAACACATCAGTACTCTTTTCTTTGTTTCTGCTGCTTCAAGTCTCTTATTCATCGTTGACGATATTGACCCGCATTCACTCCCATATAAGAGGACTGATATTATACTCTATATAACACTATGAGTCTTACTATATGAATATTTCAGTACTCTTCTTTGTCAGTACTCTTTTTCTTTGTCCCAACTATTATCTATATAAAATATACTGAAGATGTGCGTTAATCTGTGTGTGTACCCGTCTGTGTATCCTCATTGACTTCAATAAATTCCACTTTCACATTTTTCATCTGATTTGTTTAATAACTTACACACCCCTTGCAAATTTATTATTCGACACAACAAAGAAAAAGAAATTGCGCGTTTCCCTCAGTTTAAATATTTATTTTGTTCAATTGTTTAATTGTTTTAACCTAGCCAGGCTGGACACTTATTTTGCGGTTATTGGTGTATAAAAAATGGAAAAAGCGTGCCACGTTCAATATTCAGCCATGTCTATTTAGTTCTGTTAAACACTATTTAATTAGTTGAATTGATACTTATGTTTTTAAAAAGTTAATCATAGAGAGCAATTAGCTCCTACACTCTGAAAAGACATTGCATAAAAAATGAGAAAAACGCTAGAATTGGGCTTATGATCACGTGTATTTCCACACAGCTACATTCACTCATTGTTACATATACACACGCGACAATCACGTGATAATCTTGATTTCTCTTTTCGCGATGTACATATAGCAGACACGTGGTACACCCAGAGACTGATATTATGTAACAATTCAGTACTCTATATAACACTATGAGTCTTACTATATGAACATTTCAGTACTCTTCTTTGTCAGTACTCTTTTTCTTTGTCTCAACTATTATCTATATAAAATAAACTGAAGATGTGCGTTAATCTGTGTGTGTACCCGTCTGTGTATCCTCATTGACTTCAATAAATTCCACTTTCACATTTTTCATCTGATTTGTTTAATAACTTACACACCCCTTGCAAATTTATTATTCTACACAACAAAGAAAAAGAAATTGCGCGTACCCTTCAGTTTAAATATTAATTTTGATCAACACAGTAACTTTTACATACAGAGTAACTCTTTTTAAAAATACAAGAGTTATCTCCCGTATTTATATCTGTGAATGTGGGTCGTATAAAAAAATAAATTAAAACGCCGGCTACTTGGTGCAAGTGGACAATATAATGAATTTTCCTTTTTGACAGTAAATGCTGATACAGACAAACTGAACTTAAAAAAATATTGAAAAATTTAGCAATCGTCAAAAATCCAATTACTATAAATTAAAAAAAAAATTCTGCTAAGTTTTTTAAAATTTTTTATTAAAAATAATATCTGCAAGACGAGGAAGCGGTTAGAAAGAAAGAAACAAGAAAGAAATAAAAGACGAAATAGGAGAAAATTAAAATGTTTGACATCTCCTACTAATACCTCATAAATAATGAACTATACTGTTTTGATCAAGTGGAGACAGGGAGAAAAACACGACTCGATTTCAAAAACCGGAATAAACAAACAAAGACTAGGAGGACAAAGTGTTTAATGGCTGTTTCAGTGAAATGGAAAATGTTTTCAGTGACAAATCATTTCATTTGTTAAATAATTCCAGCATTCATATTAGTATTTGTCTATATTTCTGAGATGAGGTAGTATTTACAGTATTTACATTATTCAGCCTATTGTCCTCGTCTTTGTTGCCATTTCTACGGCGTTTATAAATAGATCATTCTATTTGTTTATATTTCTGAGGTGAGATAGTATTCACAGTATTTACATTATTCAGGTTTTTTTCCTCGTCTTTGTTGCCATTTCTACGGCGTTTATAAATAGATCATTCTATTTGTCTATATTTCTGAGGTGAGGTAGTATTTACGGTATTTACATTATTCAGACTATTGTCCTCATCTTTGTTGCCATTTGTAGTACGTTTCGGCCGATGTACGCTCCGGCCTCCTTCGGGTGCTAGGAATTTTGAACCAAACCTTTTATTACAATCAGTGGGGCATATCAACCTCATTCCTTGTGTAAAGTCTCGATTGGAAGTCATGAGTTATCTCCCACTAACCCTGTAGGTTACTTGGTCACTACTGCTGTAGCTTGGTATTGAACTAAAAACTCTTTAGGTCACAGGGACTAACCAAGACTTATATCCACTTAAGGACACATAGCCCAGTGGATATAGACGTTGGTTGGTTCCTGTGACTTGACACAAAGCTTCCGATGTGACATTGATCTGGGAGTGATCTTACGAGCTCATGGTCAATGTCATCCAGTCACATGACAAATGTGCCTCTAGCAAGTTATCTCCAATGAACACTTCCTGGTTAATGTCAAGAGCGATGCCAATCAAAAGATATCCCCTATTAGCCTACTTCACAGGACAATTTTTCGATATTCAGAAAACGACTCAGATAGATTAAGATTTTACATTTCAGAAGGTCGTCTCTCGACAGTTTTCAAAAATGCAATTCATCGTAGAGTTCCACTCATTTTTAAATAACTAATTTCTAGAATGGAGTTCAACTTCCAGTTGAATTCCTTGCATTCACTTAGGCACAAATACCATTGGGGAAGGTATTAATCCGTCTCTTTCCTCCAGTCACGGGAGGTAACTCGCTAGAGGAACATTTGTCATGACTGGATGTTAGAAATCGTTTGCGTTGTGCACGGTTATATCGGGGATACGAAGAGGTGTATCCACAGTCTGAATGCGATAGAGCAATCTGTTTTGCTCGAATGGACTAACTACTCCTTGTGGTGTATATTGAAATCGTCACTTGAATGAAGCATTATAAGTATTTGTAACTTAGCCAGGCTGGACACTTATTTTGCGGTTATTGTTGTATAAAAAATGGAAACAGCGTGCCACGTTCAATATTCAGCCATGTCTGTTTAGTTCTGTTAAATACTATTTAATTATTTGAATTGATACTTATGTTTTTAAAAAGTTAATCATAGAGAGCAATTAGCTCCTACATTCTGAAAAGACATTGCATAAAAATGAGATAAACGCTAGAATTGGGCTTATGATCACGTGTATTTCCACGCAGCTACATTCGCTCATTGTTGCATATACACACGCGACAATCACGTGATAATCTTGATTTCTATTTTCGGGATGTATATATACCAGACACGTGGTACACCCAGAGCCAGCTGCAGCAGAACCACAAGACGCAAAGGAATTGCGCTCTTCAATATCAAGCAATTCTCTCACACCCTCGCACTAATTGCAAGACACAAGTAGATGCCTTTTATTTCTTCGAATGACTTGTGTACAAATTACTACAGTTGGCACAAGAATCTTAACACGCACAACATGTAAGACCAACTCACCTTCTCTTACTAATCATTCTTCTAAGCTTTACAAAGATGAACTTATCAACGGACTCAGAAATTTTCACCAATCTTCTAATAATGATATTCTTAACACAACTTACATATGACATTGATAAATCTTCCAGTGACAAAGACCTTTACAACTTACCTCAATTGCTGTAACACAATCAAAATGAAAGACATTTTTAATCCGGCACATTCAACGCCTGTACAAAGTATGTAATTCTTGTTATTTGTTAATACACTTTTTACAATTAATGTTTGACCATTTTATTCAATGTTCCATTTGCTAATTTCATGAACGATTTCAACCGTAAAAAATAATTGTTGGAATACAGGAATTTAGTTAGAAAGTTCTTTGGGACATGGCCTTGTGCCATGTGAAATTCAAACCTAAATTTCTATGCATATGAGGCCCCAACAGGCTTATGTGCCACGGAAATGTAACGAAAGAAGCTCTAAAACAAAAACGAATAATAAATACATCTTTTTTTGGTAACTCAATTATTGGAAGTCGTAAGATAGAGAAAATAAATAAAAAATTAATGAAAAAAAAGCTATAATCCTTTGAAGTTTAAAAAATGTACTCAGTTTTCACTTGATAGCTAAAGTAAAAACATAGGATTATTATCTTCAAAAAGTAACGACATTTATTCTACGTAACAAGCGAACCGCCAATAAAAGAGCAGATAACTTTCAAATATTTCTGTCATCTTTTCACTTCAAACGCTTCTGTTGTTTGCTTTCACTCGTGCAACACTTCGGGTTCTTAATTCAATCTTGAGTTAAGTGCTCTGTATTTATTTATATGCTGTTTATAAAACAAGAGTTGGGCGGGTGTTCCATGAAAATTATCAGCGGCTTTGGCATGTTCAAATTTTAGCTGAGGCCTTTTGTATTCTCTTTCTTATAAAAAGTAGTACTGCATGAATTTAAGCGTGCAACTAGGTTAGTATCAATTCCTCGCTGTTTTGCTGTTGAACTAACTAAATTCAAAAGTATGTTATATTCGAATAGTTTCTTTTCATCCACCCCTGAACTGCTTTCCAATTTATTGAGTTTGAGTTTTATTCAATGGCATATCAACCTCTGTGGGTTATTTAATGCCAAAAAAGGTGGGGTTTTAAAGTATTAAAACCCCACCTTTTTTTAAAGTTCGGTTATAGTAAGAAGGTCGATTTAGTCAGATTTTAATGAAAAATTTTTGTTTTTATTCTGTTTTATTTTAGAAAACTGAAAATGTCTTCTAGTTTTGTATTCAAAATGTTTTCCTGAGAATATTTGTTTAAAGTCTATTTTTATGTATATATTTCTATAAAAGTCTATTTTCTTATACTTTCATAGTATTTTGATCCCACTTTGGGGGTTAACAATTTGCTCATAGCTGGGACCCTAACAGGGGTTACCACTCCGGCTCAAGGTAGACGTGAGAACAACAGCAAGTAAGAGGTGGTTCCATGCTCCCAATCAGAGGCCTTGCTACCGGATGCAGTTTACCGTCATGTCCAAGACATTCCAATTTATTGTTTTCCTGCCACCTACAATGTTCAAGCATATAAATGCAACCTTATTCTTCCTGACCCTTATTCATTTATGGTTTTTTTCTTCTTTACTTCTCTTTTCTGATTCACTTTCACTCACTGTAGAATTATCGCCTTGGGTTGAAATGATTAAAAAAACAGGAATGAATCCATTTCGTCTCCATACAGCATAATAGTTTTTAGACCTTTTAAACGAGTACAGTCCGTCCTACTTCCAAGGAGCTGATTCACTCTCATTTCCCTTTTGTATTCCTCACACAATAAGAATATACTATTTATGCTTCATCTTTACGATGGCTAGGTTAGAACATAAATGGAGTTATATCTGAGTCGGATCTGCCTTGAAAGATTTTAAAACCTTCTCATTAATTACTTGTTCTCCATCCAGCCACCTTTTCCTCCGGACGCAGCTTCACAATCCCGTCACTGAACTCTCGCTATTTCTAAAAATATCTTAATGGAGTTTGTCTTTTATTTCCATTAGTTCATATTTTTAGCGCCATTATATTAACCATGCGACTTCAGTGGGGTCGAATTTCAACAGTTACACGGAGAAACTTTCATTCAAAAAAGCAATCTTACGGAGGAAGCGATGTTTGTCGTGGGTTATCTGATTGCTTCTATTCACCCGCAGCTGGTATTGCACGTTACGAGTATCTTTTCGATCCTCCCTGTTTTCGCCAACAGAAAAACGAAATGGCCATTTTGATTTGAACGGAAACACCCTTTTGTAAATCCTGAAGTAGGTGACAATGTTTATTGTAACAGTGCTCATTCAGGATGTCTTGTAGGCATCGCTGCTTCTCTGAGTTCACCAATTTCCCCCTTTTACGTATCTGGTGTTTGTCACAGTTAGACGGCAGGTTCAAGGGTTCACTAGGTTATGACAGCGCGATTGTGGTACGCATCTGGCATTGGACTCTTATCTGTCGAACTCTAGCCTCGAAACCAGGTCAAAATAGGAATTTGCTAGCATACCATTTACACCCTGGTGTGAGGCATGTTGCGATTCAAGTACTTCTACATGAAGTTGCATCAGGATTTTATTGTCTCTTATCGTTACTACTTCAACATGGGCTCAAACGAAAGATCACTGACTGGAGGCCATGGCGTCATTCTGGGAAGCTAATCTGTACATTTTGAGTCAGAATCCGATTTTCCTTATCAATAGCTGCCACGGCAAAAATCTTATCTCATATTATAGCTCTCAGTAATATGCCGTCCTCGTATGTCGACGTGAATGCAGCCTTGAGTGCACTGTCGATTTGTTCGACTGCATTAGTTGTGGTCGATTCCTATAATGAACCTCTACGCTTATGTTGTATACATGCAGATGATATTTAGGGATCTGTTGAATTCGGGTTCAGTATCAATGTTTAATACAGAATTAAAGAGACGTGGGCTATTTATACTTTCGAGAAACTAATCTGTGAAATTCTTTGGAGTCGTTGATGGTCAACTGTCACTAGTAAATCTGGACATCCCAATATAAACATCCAATATGATTCTAATCCATGGACACAAGTCAGGGCTTCACGTTCAACCTGTGAAAATCAAGGTTCTGTCTCGTTTATAATGCAAGGCCCGGTTAAAACAATTTTCCAGTGGACATCACCGCAATTTGGCTTTGCTTTGTCAGGAAAATTACTGTTTTTTGAAAATAAAAAAAAAGCCAAAAAAGCAAACGATTCCTGTTTTGCTATAATCGTTTGAAAAGGCATGTTGGTTTATTGATCTCGAACGTCTTGACCCCCTTCTCAATATTCCGAGAAATTAATCACTTTGACTCTTTTAAAAGTTAGTCAAGCGTTTCGTCCTAATATAATTTTTGGTTCTTCGAGCGCATTAATTTTCGGAGGAGGGCAGTCACCTCACCTTGCTAAAAAGCATAAGATACCTTATTCACCAGTCCAAATCAGAACCTGACGCCCGTGATACTTGTGAGTATATGAAAGGGAAGGATAACCTCAGTCATTTTATCCGTCCGTTTCACACCATCGGCCGATAAGAAGACGGCAAATTCTACCTGATTCTCTGAAAAACGGAAGTTGTCACGGCCAATAGTGGGTTATATATTCCATTTTTTTTTAGACTAAATTAAGATAGATGAAACCTCTAATCCTCCACAAGTAAATTGCATGCGGATTAACGTTGGAATCAGGGTAATTTTCTTCGTTTTCTATTGAACATTTCTCGGTCAGACTATGAATGATATGTACTGCAGATAATGGCAGTTTTTCTGTGTTCAAACATAGTATGTTTGAAATTAAATTAAATTAAATGAAGTTACATGTGTAACAATAAACTCGAGCGGAAACACGCATGGTGTTGGTCAAAGGTCATTTACTCGATGTCAGTTTAGAAACTGGGGCGCGGTTACCGCCTAGGATCATATGGTCGTGCATCGAGGCGTCTACGCGTATGGACAGAGTCGAGAAAGGAAACGAACATTGACCCCCTTCTCAATATTCCGTGAAATTAATCACTTTGACTCTTTTAAAAGTTAGTCAAGCGTTTCGTCCTAATATAATTTTTGGTTCTTCGAGCGCATTAATTTTCGGAGGAGGGCAGTCATCTCACCTTGCTAAAAAGCATAAGATACCTTATTCACCAGTCTAAATCAGAACCTGACGCCCGTGATACTTGTGAGTATATGAAAGGGAAGGATAACCTCAGTCATTTTATCCGTCCGTTTCACACCATCGGCCGATAAGAAGACGGCAAATTCTACCTGATTCTCTGAAAAACGGAAGTTGTCACGGCCAATAGTGGGTTATATATTCCATTGCGTGCCACAGCAAGGACTCTATGGAATCATTCTAAAGGAGACTATCGTCTATGCAACGGTTTTTAGTAAACTATGCCCATTGTAATATCGTCAGAATGGCGGGTATATCCTTCTCCAGGCGAATGAAATCACTGTAGAGCACTATATTTAGGGGTAAATATAGTGCGACTAGAGAAAGCAGTGGTACCCGTTCCAGGCGTCCAGAACTGTTTTCCTTGTCTGAGCCGGTTCAATGAAAACCTGATTAAATGGGTATGATGGGTTTTCCTTGTGGAGGCAGCATTCGGTTTTTGTAAGCACACCGTGCCTCTGGAGGAGTCATTTTTGGTGGGTGGGATTCCTATCCTTGAGCATCAGGTTGTATGAGTGCTCATTGGCACCTATACAATTACATCCAGTGCTACATCTCGATCGAGGTATGGCTTCACTCTCTCTTCTTCCAGTGGTGAGGGACAGGGATCGGTTAGTGGAATGCAGATGGCGTCGCAACAGGGACGAAGGTAGTTTTCAGTTGCTTTCCTGTCATAATCTTTTTATGGATTGGTGTATTATATACGCTGGACTTGAAATGGTCACGTATCCACCGTTCCAGTAGTTGCCTTTAGTTTCCGTTGGAAGAAACGGGGTGATACTAGGGATCACTGAAATGGGTTTTCTACGTGGGCATGTGTACAGGGCATTTTCCTCTCCGTCAATCAACGAGTTGGCAAGTGATGTCTGTGCTGGGAAATCAGGTGGCAACAGATATTGTTCCTGCAGAGCAAGTTCTGATAAGTAAAAACTACACGTCTTACTTGACACATACACCATCTCTCGTGTCTCTCTCTAGCCAATTCTTATATGTACACTACCGGCCATAATTTTCAGGCCACCCCATTCTTTTTTAAAGAAATGATGTATTTCATACTATTTTTAGTATTTATTGCCAAATGAAAATAGAATGAATAATTTGTTATTATTACTTTGAAAAATCTTCCAAGGCAAGGAAGTAACGATGAACTCGTTCGAATCACCCTAAATTTTTTCAGTCTTTCATTGATGAAACTGCAACATTGGTAATTATTAAATATTTATAAATTCATTTGATACACATGTCATTGTGCAACATTAACAAAAGAACCATTTTATTTTCATTAACAATTATTCATGTTTTTTTTGTTTTTTTTTAATCATCTCACCCCAGGCAAGGCATTCCACTGCCACTATTGCGCATGGGGCTACATAGGGGAAGGTAAAGAGAAGGAGTGGTTAGACATAGGGAATGTCAGGAGGAAGGTGACAGATGAGTAAGGATAGCGAGGATGAGGGTTGGGCAGATGAAAAGAGTGTTTGATAGAATGGGAGCAGGTTAGTGTGTTAGGAGGTGTCTATTGACCTTACATTTAAACTCCTGGAGATTGTAGCCGTCGGGGAAGCAATCGTGTGGAAGAGAATTCCACAGTCGGGAAGTGCGAGGAAAGAAACTGTTGGAGTAGAAGTTACGGCTGCATTTTATCGGTTTCACTGTAAAAGGGTGGGATCTAGTTGCTAATCTAGTATCTCGTTCAAATTCGTATTTAGGGGGCACTAGTGATCTAAGTTCATCGGAGCAGAAGCCGTGGAAGTATTTATAGAAGAGACACAGGGAAGCCACGTCGCGCCGGTGGGAGAGAGACTGCAGGCGGTCTGCGGCAATAAATACTAAAAATACATCATTTTTTAAAACCTTGGAGTGGCCTAACAATTATGACCCGTAGTGTATGAGCGACACGCACTTTAAGCTAAGTTGGTTGTATGTGATGTCCCGTATAAGATGTTTAGTTGGCACGAGATACACTTAAAAAGTTTGACCCTCTGCATCGGCGAAGGCAAGATTACATTGTGAAATGTGGCAAATTGGACCAATCTGAGTGCGTTCAAACAATTCATGGATTTGATGAATACTAACAACACAATTGTTATTATATCCAAACAATTAAGAAAAGAGGATTTCAGAATGTTTTTCTCAAAGAAAGTCAGGTCAGGATAGAAGGAATTTGATTATAAGTGTAAGGGGTGGGTAGAGAATTCAAATGACTGAAAACCCAGACGCTTTCGATGGCAGTAATAAGACATTTGAATATGTATCTTAGCATGTCCGCAAAGGCATCGCGTGCCCTCGTGAAACGGTTACAAGGTTTTCTTTTAGTTATTTATCACTTAAAGTATTGAAAGCGTGACAAAGGTGGGGAAGAGTCAAAAATAAAATGCAAATTAAACATATGTAGTCGACTTAGCAATTGATCTATTTGATAACCAAAACAAATCAATTATCAGAAAATAGGAGAATCAATAAATTTATGCTAGTGGGTAAATAATATATTAAGGGATCTAGTTATATAATATTAGAAAATAGATTAACTATACTTTAGGATATATATTATACGATGATAACAGTAGACTTGTGCTGCAGTGAACTATGTTTTGATATAAACTTATATATATATATATATATATATATAATCCCAGGTGAAGAGGACTCAAGGTAAATCATCCGCACAACGAATAGCAACATTGCCTGATGATGAGAATCTATCTTGAAACATAGAAATTTCCGTGTCGCAATGTACAATTAATTCAATTAATTTATAACTACATAATTATATATATATATATATATATATATATATATATATATATATATATATATATATATACTGTTACTAAGAATTCTGAAGATTAAGGAAATGCTTTTAACAACCGTCATATTGAAATTATTTGTTTCAACATTATTTTTAATCGATACTCATATTTGAGTAGATATTCTGTTTTTAATCAAACAGTATATTTATATATTTATTTCTACCGGCCTGATTACTGATTTGACTTCTTTTCGACTGTGGTACCATTCGTGGCCAAGTGATCTAAGACGCACCAGATGAATTGGTAGCTTTCCATATGTTGATAGGGGCTCCAGGTTCGAATCCTGCCGAATAATACACATTTTCGTACAAGAATCTATGGTATACAATCAGGCCGGTAATCGATGAACAGAATACCTTGAATATTCTAAAATACGGAGACCGAAAACTTGCCTGCTGAAGTTTGCGTTTTTGGTCTCTTTGGACAGTTTTCACCTGCTGCTCTCCACTCAGCTGACTGATTTGATTCTGGACTGAAGTGGTGTATCCATGTTTCATCCATTGTCACATATTTACGCAAAATCTTTATCATGTTGCGTTGAAACAGTTGCAAAAACGCTCTTAATCGTCGACGTGCTGTTGTTTTTGATTGACTGTGAGAAAACGCGGCACCCACTTTGAACACAACTTTCTCATTGACAAATTTTTATGCAAAAATGGTGAATACACTGCCTTCTGATATGTTTAACTCCTCTACTATCTCATACAACTTCAATTTATGATCGGCCAAAACGGTTTTGTGGATGTTTTTGGTATTTTCCAGGACAACTACCAAATTTGGGCTACCTGAGGGTTCAGTATTATTTTTGTGCCTGTACGACTGCGTTTAAAGTCATCGTATCACCACTTAACCACCGCTTTCGACGGAGCAGAGTCTGAAGAACACTTATCAGGCCATTGCTTTGCTTGAACAGTATTTTTCTCATCAGAAAAAATGCTTTATCAACACACAAAATTCAGGACTTTTACATTGTTTTGAAAATTTGCAACAGTAGTTTCACTTAAATAAATGTAATATGTAAAATAATAAACCGATTGGACCCAAATTTTGTCACGTGACATTTGAAGGTTAGTAATTAATATGAAGTTCTTATTAGTGGTGCCATCTATATTTCAAACCCAGCACTTATTGAGAGATACGTTAACGAAACATAGTTTAAAGAAAAGTTACTGGCCATATATATATATATATATATATATATATATATATATATATATATATATATAAAAGTGTTTAACATTCCTGTTGAAGACTGCACCTCTGAAGTCTCGTGTTAGATTGGCAACAGGAGAGAATTTATTTCTCATTTGTTTTATGTTTAAGACTTAAAAGTTAAGTTTTCTCTTTTCGTTCGATACGCAGGTACTTGTACATGCGTGGGTTTTTGCTATTGTTTCACTAACATTTCTTTAATGACATAGATTATCTGATCTGTCAAGAGCACTTAAGACCATCTCACTGTAGGATTGTAAAAAAAACAAACAAACTCTATGGTGCCAATTAACCATTCAATAATTTGTTTAGTCTTGTCTACCAAGTCAAAATGCCACCTGCGTCATTTTTCTCCTGTTAGATGCCGGAAATTTTGAAAACAGAAATCCTGAATTTAATTTAAACATCTTCTGTTTCTTCTTCTTCTTCTTTGCGCTGTGCTTCTTCAGAATTTTGGCGATCGTAGCTCTCTACAATTTCTTTTTTCTTTTTAGGTCTAAAATTATTTTCTATTATTTCTATGAAAACCTGTTCCGCCATCTATTTACTCGGGATAAGGACGCGTTCTAGAAGCTGAGTAAAGTATTAAGAAACAGGAAAATCTCACTAGAGACAAAGAAAAGAGTGCTGGATTGCTATATGATGTCAGTTCTTCAATACGGCAGTGAATGCTGGACAATATGAATATGATGAAGGAAAATATGACAATATGATGAAGGAAAAACTTGAAGCAACTGAAATGTGGTTTTACGGAAGGATGCTGCGGCTTTAAAATGGGGGATCAGTTCCATATGACAATCAATATATAAACTGAGCCCTCACTTTGTAGTTACAGCAGTTTCTATACATTTGTATTCCTCAGATCCAAAAGCACAAGAATACATTCCAGGAGCTGAGTAAGGGAAAATTAACTCCTCTGCTATCTCATGCAACTTCAATTTATGATCGGCCAAAATGGGTTTGTGGATGCTTTTGGTATTTTCCAGGACAACTGACAAATTTGGACACAGGAAAATTTCAATAGAAACGAAGAAAAGAGTGCTGGATTGCTATGTGATGTCAGTTCTTCAATACGGCAGTGAATGCTGGACAATATCATCGAAAATGAGAACAAAACTTGAAGCAGCGGAAATGTGGTTCTACAGAAGGATGCTGCGGATATCGTGGACTGAGCATGCAAGCAACGTTGAAGAAAGAATGGCAACGAAAAGAAAATTAATACTGAGAATCAGGAAGAGACAACTGAAGTTCCTGGACATGCAATAAGGAAGGAGAGCTTGGAGAACCTGATACTGACTGGCCAGATAGAAGGAAAAAGAGACAAAAACAAAACACCCACAATAAAGTGGAAAATTATAAAAGAAGCTAAACCATGTAAGTCCTTAAATGAACCATGTTCATTATGCTTATATGAAAAACTATTTATTATTAGATCCCTTAAAAATAAAAATTTATTAAATAAACGCAACGAAATTAATGTCATATGTAGACATTGTAAATTATTCACATTAGAAAATGGATAAAACCTAAATTAAATAACATGCATATAAGTAACAAGTACATAAGAAAAATAATCACTGACGAACTAGGTAAAAATAAAAATAAAAATAGAGCCAAAAATAGAATAATTTTTTAAAAAATATCCCCCCCTTCGTATCAGGATAAAAAACTTTACAACAAATGGATAGTTAGAACAAAAAATGGCAGTTTAGGGTTTTTGGAAAAAATCTTTTCTTTAACAAATAGATTAAAAAGGATAAGAAAAGAAAGAATAGGAGATTGGTACTAAAAAGGAATATCACATCAAATGTAATAAAACTGAAGGGAAAATGATAAGATCAGATTAATGGGAGGTAGAACATTAAGAAAGAGAAACAGACAAGAGAAGAATAGGGTCAAGGAAAAAGGGGGAAAAAAAGAGGAAAAAAGTTGGTTAGCATGTATACTTCGGGGTCAAACCCCAAAGTGAATCTTCATTGTGATTAGCCACATAAAAAAACACCCACATACATTCACAGCAAACCAAAAGAATTTGTCATTTAAATGTAAATCATCTGCCTGATGATGAGAACCCATCTCGAAACAGAAATTTCCATGTCGCAATGTAAAATTGATATATAATCATATAATTATATTATATTAAGCTCTATAATACTCATTATATTGAGCACTGTTTATAATAAAATAAATGCCAGAGCACTCAAAAAAAAACAAAACCTTGAGTCCTCTTCACTTGGAATTATATATATATATATATATATATATATATATATATATATATAAATTGTATTTTCAATAATAATTAAGATCGCCGATGAAACAAATTCCATTCGTCGAAATACGATTTCATGATGTTTGAATTATTGAATTATATATATAATTCTTAATTATTATTGAAAATACAATTTTTTGAGTGTGTGTGGGTAAAGACAACAAAACTAAGCGTAACAAAAAAGGAAAGGAAAATCGTAGCAAAAAGAAAGGGAAAAGAAGAAAGAAAAGAAGAAATAAAGAAAAAGAAAGAAAAATTTAGATAATTTATAAGAAAATTTAAATTTTAATAAATATAAAATTAGGAAAAAAGTAGAAATATATATACCCTCTCACACCCTGATTGAGCACTCTGGAAGAATGGTAGACTTTGAAAAAACATTTGCTACTCTAGCACCTACGCATCGCTCGTTCAGTAATGAATTAGATCACTCTGGCTATTGGCGTATGATACGCTAAAAAGTCTGCCTTCTTCTGCCGAGCCCCCATAGCTCAAAGGGTAGAATCGCCGACTGACGCCAATTCGGTCGGGTTTCTAATCCTGGGTTAAAAAGCAATCGGATGTCTAACCGTACTGATAAGCTGTGATACAGCGAAACAGATCTGTCTGCGGATGAATACTTTGTGTATTGGGGCAGCAAATTTTCTTTTAGGCATGTCAGATTAAATAAATTGCAAACATTGTATCTGCTTATTTTTAATAAAATTCGTTCATACGCCAAAATTCGTTTCGCGTATTATAATTGAAAGATGTCAAAAATGTGCTGTAACGTTGACAGATGTTATTATCATTTATTTTTCAATGTACTCAAGTACGTTCAATCTTTTTTCTGAGATCATCTTCAGGGGTATAAGTTATGATAACGAAAAATAACGCAAAATTCTGTTGCTAAAAATTAGTGTCAATCTTTTTCCTGCTTCAAATATAACAGTTGACAAATTGCTAGCGTTCATTAGAAAGTGGAAATTATCCAAAATGGAATTATTTTATATGTTGAAATGTCAACGTTACAGCTTATTTCTGACATCTTTCAATTATAATACGCGAAATATTATCCGTGAGAATGAACGGATTTTATTAAAAATATGGAGACACAATGTTCGCGATTTATTTCATCTGACACACACACACACACACACACACACACACACACACACTCTCTCTCTCTCTCTCTCTCACACACACACACACTCTCACTCACTCACTCACTCACTCACACACACACACACACACACTCTCTCTCTCACTCACACACACACACACACACACACACACATATATATATATTATCGACAATACTTACTTTATAGTAGGTGCATTTTATTTTTAGTTCAAGATATAAGATTCTGTTCATGTTATTTAGATTTTAGCATTAAATAGCCCATTCAGATGTTGATATACCGCTGAAGAGAAACTACCCACCAAACCAACAGAGATGGTTGATTGTTTTACTTGCTTCCATGATAACTATATTCCCAAAAATTTAAATGTAACGTCAGTCGTCATTTTCTGTTTTTTTTAACCCTGTTCATCATTTGTCCCGCCCTCAATCCTAGCTGCTCTCAGTCTTTTCTTTCACTTTTTACTCCCTGCAACTCCCTACATACAAACGGCATTCTCGCCTTACTTGGGGTGAAATTCAAATGTATATGCACTGAAAATCTGAAACCTTAGACCATCTTTCCTAGTGAAAGGCTCCCAGGTTTTATTCATTCCTACACTTGACCCACTGATCGGGTTGTCAATATGTTATGTTTTAAAAGTTCACCGGGAAAGATGCTGCTGAACTCTAACACCGCATAGGATCTACAAGGTCTGTATTCGTGCGTCTCAACCGGTCACTATGGGAGCGACTACAGATCTTCACGGATACCAAAGGGCGCATTTATCAAGCTTTCGTTCGGGTCATCCTTCGCTTTGGTTGCAAAACGTGGCCACTGAGGGCGATTGACCGG
Source organism: Ascarosepion bandense (assembly GCA_037127315.1). NCBI lineage: Eukaryota > Metazoa > Mollusca > Cephalopoda > Sepiida > Sepiidae > Ascarosepion > Ascarosepion bandense. The sequence continues at coordinate 3,848,685 of JBBBDQ010000403.1, forward strand.
CGAAAGCTTGAAGACTTCGACAATGATTACCTTGGCTGCATTCTACGATGTCGCCGCGTCAATCGAGTGCCAACGGCAACTCTACGACGACGCCTGAATCTCCGACCTCTGCCACTCGAATTCTTCAGCGTCGACTGCGACGGTTCGGGAACGCAGCTAGACGTCCAAATACCCTTCTCCCCTCCTCTCTACCTGGCTGGCGCAAACGAGGTGGTGAGCAGATGAAGACATGGGCGACGACTGTCAAGGATGACCTAGCAGCACTATCGGGCACACAAGTAGTTCGTCTTCGATGATGGAACCGCGATTGGCTCGCCATTTCGTGTGAACTCGCTGAGGATCATCGAACGTTGGCTGCGATGGTCCGAAATATGGTTCGCGCTCGGGAGAAAGCCGGCTCAAGTACTCAATGCCGACACAAGTGCAAATAGTAAGTATGTTTTAAAAGTCGTATCCTTTTCTTTTATGTGCTCTGTCCCTTTCAGAACGTAAGCAGTCATAGCCTTGCACATCGTTATGTTCCTTGTAGTTCTTAATGCCTTTTGTCTCAGAATTTCTTTCAAACCCAGCTCCTCCATCCATGTTCTTAAGATCATCAAGTATGTCACAAGTTTTTTCTATTGTCTCTCTTTCTGTCTATCTACCCTGTGAGTATCAGATTCTTCAAGCCCTTCTTCCTCATTACATGTCCCAGAAACTTTAATTGTTTTTTCCTGACATTAAGTATAAGTTTCCTTTTCGTTTCTATTCTCTCCAAAACTGTAATTTCGGTTACAATTTACATTTGAGTATTTTGCGTGTCGCCATATATATATATATATATATATATATATATATATATATATAACTATCTTTTGTCGTGAAAATCCTAAGGCCTTCTTCCAAAGAAACCTTTTCAGTAAGGACAGCCATTTTGTTTTTTTCTTCATCGATTCTTGTGCCGAATCGTATTTTTAGTTTCTTTTAACTACATTTCTAAAGGTTTTTCACAGGTATTCCTTTATTTCTGTTGTTATATTCACCTGTTATTTTTGTTTATTTTTTTATTTTATGTTTGGTCTATAGCATCCTCATCTTCCTTCTGTAGAACCACGTTTCTGTAGCTTCGAGTCTTTCCTTCATTTTTGAGGAGATTTTCCAGTATTCGCTATCATATAGGAAGAGAGATTTCAATATTCTACTCATAATTTGGAATTCGTCCTTGGCGATAGTCTATTTTTCTATTCTGTCGTCTTAAATTAATTTTACAGGAGTTAAGAATCATGTTTTCACGTCCTTATATGATCGGCCATGCCTGATTTCATTATCTGAATTTGCGGATTGGAAAGAATATGAATTTACAAATTCAGTAAGGTTGCAGAGTAAGAAAACAGATATTTAAGGAAGGTCGGAGAGTATAACGGTTGAAATTAATATGAGGATGCGGGTTCGAATGACAATGCTTATGATAATGTTATTCTTCATCAAAATCTCTGGCAAAAACACAAAATACAAGTGATGAAAATAAATGTTCTCTTTAATCTTATATTCTTGATATTTATTTGTCAATGATGACAAAAGTCACAGCAGCATTTACTGTAGCTCATGTCTGAACGTCGAGTCTCTTTTCCTGTTTATTATTGCTTGTTTCATACCAGCAAAGAATCACATAGAAATTGTGGAGATAATGATCCTCGGAAAAGACCTACCCAGCATTTTAAATGTTTAAGACCTCCTATAGTAGATAGCCTAAGAGAGTGACAAGAAACGACTACAAATAAACTGCAAGAAAACCGAATCCAGGGTGATCAGCAAAAAAAGGCAGCTGAAACTGCCAAATACAGGCGGGGGATACGAAAATCAAGCAGATACGAAGATTTAAATAACTGGGAAGTGTTCTAACGGAAGATGGAAAGCGCGACACAGAGATCCGAAAGCGAATTAGTATGGCGAAGGACGCATTCCAGAAATGTAATAGTGTATTAAGAGACAGGATAATGTCGCTAGAAACAAAGAAGAGAGTACTGGATTGCTATGTGATGTCAGTTCTTCAATATGGCAGCGAATGTTGGACAATATCATCAAAGATGAAAGGAGACATTGAAGAAACTGAATTGTGGTTCTACAGAAGCATACTGGATATAAAGTGGGGGATCAATTCTTTACTACAATCAATATATAAACTGACCTCTCAATTTGTGGTCACAGCAGTTTTTATACATTTATATTCCTGCCATCCAAAAGCACAAGGAAGCATTCCAGAAGTTGAGTAAATTATTAAGAAACAGGACAATTTCGTTTAAAACAAAGAAGAGAGTACTGGAATGCTATGTGATGTCGGTTCTTAAATATGGCAGTGAATGCTAGACAATCTCCTGAAAGATGAAGGAAAAGCTTGAAGGAATTTAAATGTGGTTCTACAGAAGGATACTGCGGATATCATGGATCGAGCATGTGAGCAATGATGAGGTTTTGGAAAGGATGGAGACGAAAAGGAAATTGTTATAATGGAACATCCTAGTATACCCCATAGTGGAATGATCTAGTCTATAAAGGACAGTGACAAGCTGGACTAGAGAGGAACCAAGAGGCATACGTCATAGGCGAGGGCATTCTCTACTTGATAGATTATTCCGCTCCTCTTCGTTGATTGCTATTGTATACTTTATGGTTTATTGTACCTTCGTATAATAAATCCCTGCTATCTATTTCCCGTGTTAAGTATCATCATTACACGTATTTTTCACTGATATTCCTTTCCGGGATATATCAGAAATTAATACTGAGCATCAGGAAGAGACTGCTAAAGTTTCTGGAACATGCAATAAAGAAGGAGCGCTTGGAGAACCTGATACGAATAGGCCTGATAGAGGGAAAAAGAGACATGGGAAAGCAGCGGATAACATATTTGAGAGGCATGAGCAGGTGGACGACAGAACGGGGTTTGCGTGGTGTAACAGGAGAAGGCGTGCTAAGAGCCACCAGGGATAGGTAGATGCCTACGTCGCGAAAGGACAAGGCACATAGAAAAGAGGACTATTCGTACTTAGATGGGTAACCGCGTGGTTATGTTAGGTGCTTCAAGATTTGATGTGCAAGTGCTGTTATAGATAATAGCTGTCAATTGTTTCAAATTCAATTAGGTTCCTTTTAGTCACTTGCGAGTAAATACATTTGGGAAATGCATGAATTGGGCTCTTTTCAGTTATGGATTAATCAGTAAAACTTATGCCTTGAAATCTTTTTTTTCAATCGGTTTCAAAATAGCGTCAGTCAGTTAAGTTCTATATTTGATACACGCTTCGCCGATCATGTCTCGAAAGAGATGTAACTGACTGGGCAGAAAATTATCCCACAGTAGTTTACCCTTACTTTTTGCGATAGACTGGTTGCCAGCCAAGGCTATAGAATCAAATCTTTTCTGGTGCTTAACCCATAACTGAAGGTAGAGGCGGTTTAATATCTTTGCCAAGGGTATTTGAATAAGTCAATGCAAGTAATTGGACTGGAATTCGAACTTGGCTCCCCCATTTCACGTTTCGAGACGATATTCACTACACCACAACGGACAAAATACTCGTGAATGAAGTTCACCGTATCGTCAATCCTCATTGGTTGGGTGGCTTTTCAAATATTTTTACGTACGTTTGCTTAACGCGCAAAATGTGTCATTGCATACTTATTTTTTTTGTCATAATCCTATCGCCCCAAGCAAGGCATTTTACTGCCACTGTTATAGCAGGGGCGTTACATAGAAGGAAAGTTATGAGAAAGAGTGACAGGTTATAGTGGGTGTCAGGGAGTGGGCAAGAGAAGGATGAATGTGGCCATAAAGTGAGGGATCAGTTTATATTTTGATTGTAATCTAGAATTGATCCCCACTTTACATCCACATTACAATAGTATAGAATTTTTTTTTTAATAATCATATCGCCCCAAGCAAGGGATTTTACTGCCACTGTTTTGCACGGGTTACATAAGAGAAAAGTTATGAGAAAGAGTGACAGGTTATAGTGGGTGTCAGGAAGTGGGTAAGAGAAGGATGAGAATACTGATAATATTGGAGTAGACGGAGAAAGAAGCACGAGGGAGAGGATGAAGAAAGAAAGAAAAAAAGGAAAGAAAGAGAAAAAGAGAGAAAAAAATGAAAAAGAAAGAAGAAAGAAAGAAAAAGAAAAAAAAGAATCGTAGTATTTTTTTTATAATCATATCGCCCCAAGCAAGGTATTTTACTGCCGCTGTTTTGCAGGGGGTTACATAGGAGGAAAGTTATGAGAAAGAGGGACAGGTTATAGGAAGTGGGTACAAGAAGAATGACTGTGGCCATAAAGTGAGGGATCAGTTTATATATTGATTGTAATGTAGTATTGATCCCCCACTTTATATCCACATTATAATAGTATAGATTTTTTTAATAATCATATCGCCCCAAGCAAGGCATTTTACTACCACTGTTTTGTAGGGGGTTACATAGGAGGAAAATTATGAGAAAGAGGGACAGGTTATAGGGGATGTTAGGAAGTGGGTTAGAGAAGGATGAGAATACTGATGAGAGTGGAGTGGACGGAGAAGGGAGCAGGAGAGAGAGAGGATGCACGTTAGTGAGATAGGAGATGACTATTGACTTTACATTTGAATTCTTGGATATTGTAGCTGTGGGGGAGCAAGTAAACGGAAGGAAATTCCACAGGCGGGAAGTGCGAGAAAAGAAGCTGATGGTGTACAATCTGTGTTTACATTTTATTGGTTTCACAGTGAAAGAGTGGGACCTAATTGCAAATATTGTGGCTCGAGTAAATTCGTATATAGGGTCACTAGTTACTCGGAGCATAAACCTTTAAAATATATGTAGAAGAGAATTGCGCCGGTCAGAAGTGACTGTATCTGAGCTGTCAAGTTAGGATCGATCACATTTTCGTGAGGTTAAATGACTGAGTGAAGAAACGGATCGCATATGTCAGGTTTGGAGCTGCAAATAAGTTGCACACGTTTGAGGTTTCAAACAAATGTAAATTTAATGTTATTAAGAAGATCTAAGGTTTTCAGGTATTTTTTAATGAAAGTTGTGCATAGCAGAAACCATAAAACATTACTTCTTTTCTTTAAAGGGTTGACGCATAAATAAAGAATTTATTAGCTAAAAAAGATTTATACAATACCAGCAGTATAGCACGGCGTTGCTCGGGTGTAATGAAAATTTTAAAACTAATCAATGATCATGGAGCTCAAGCTCAGCCTAAAGAATATTTGAAATAATAAAAGAATTACGACAATTTACCAATCGCACCGGGTGTAATGAAAGCATTAAAACTAATCCATGGTCCTGGAGCTCAGACTCTTTGGAAGTTGGCACGAAAGACTAAAAAGCAATAGTTGTTTCCAGTTAAAGTGAAACCGTAGACTGAAAGAAAAATGAATGGATGTAAGTGAAATTTTGATTTCCTGGTATCGATATCAAATCAGTTTTTTTTCGTCGTAAACTGAATTTTGAAGGCTAAATAAGTCCTCTGAGAAAATGGTATCATGGCTGAGATTAAGAACTACAATTATACCTACTTAGAGCCAAACCTGAAGCAAAAACCAAAATAAAAGAGCTGAAAAAAATACAGACATACAGGCAGATAAACAGACACACACAAACATTATATATATATATACTATCGATTTTCTGCAAGAACTGCAACATAGAAATTTCTGAATATCGTTTCTTATGTCTTTGTCTATGAGTGTATCAAATTTGATTAAAATCGGACCACTCCTATAACCCGGTTTTTACATATTAGCGATTTTTGATATTTATTGGGGGTACCTCGACACAAAACCTAGCTATAAACACTCGCAGTCTCTTATAGTACAACTGTGTAAATTTTCAAGAACATCGGTTCAGCCGTTTCAGAGTCTATAGGTAACAGACATACACACACACACACACACACACACACACACACAGACACACACATACACACATACAGAGACAAAGTTCCATTTATAAATAAGTTTAGATAAAAATATTTTTTGGCTTTACGTAATCTGCTAAGGAATAATAAGCCTTAGAAAACGAATCGATTATTTATAGTCTCAGGAAAATATATTTAAACTACTGTGATCGATATCGACTCGAAATGAAAAATCAGGGAGCCAAGTTCGAATTCCAGTTGAGTTCCTTGCATTCACTTACGCGCAAATACCCCTGGGAAATGTATTAATCTATCACTTCCCTCCAGTTATCGTGTAAATAACAGGACAGATTGGGTTCTTTAGCCTTGGCTGGCAACGAGTTTACTGCAGAAAGTAATGGCAACCTACTGCAGGATAATCTTCTGCCATGTCTCTAAAGAGACATGATCGCCCATGCGTGTATCACGTATTGCACTTAACTGACTGACAGTGATTGCAAAGTAAGGGATTTGTATATATTTTGATTGTGATATAGAATCGATCCCCGATTTTATATCAACGTTATAATTTCTTATTAAATTCTAATACGGTAAGAATCCACCTTTTCTCCCCACAACTAAGGGGTAATTAGTATAATTTTTATCAGTAAAAGACATTATTATTACCAAAAACAAAACAATCCATTCTTACAATTTAAAAATATTTTTAGTTTTAAATAACCTGCCATTGGTTGATAAACCGTAAAAAACGAGCATGTCAATCATTCAATCGGTATATTTTCAGAAAATCCCCTCTTTTAGAATTAGCGTAGAACAGGTAAAATCTTTTTCTTCCTCGGAATAATATCTTTCTTATATATAGATAGATAGATAGATTTGGAGAAACTTATATATGCACATATATATATATATATATTTTTTTTTTTTTTGCGATTTTAAAGATATATCACCGATTCGAATAGATAATTTGCATGGTTTTCATTAAGGAAAATTGAATTGTCCCTTTTAAAAGTTAAATTGAACGGAACTTTATTGTTTTGCCTGCTTTTACAATAGTTACTTTGGTTCTTATTGATAAAAATTGTCTTCATTTATTCCTTTCGACTAAGACAACATCAGATTAAGAAAGTAAAAGAATAAAAAAAATAAAAAGTAAAAGCAATTTCTAAAAATACAATAGTAAAATTACTATAAATTTCTGAGTAGATTAAATAGAAGTAAAAATTTCTAGTCGTCCACGAAATTGGATATTTTTATTGTCCCATCTATTATTCCTGTCAGTAATCACGGATTTAGCTTTAAGTAATAATTTTCGATTTCTTTATCGGCAGTGAGTAAAACCTAGATTCGAGAGAGTAATGGCGGCATGCTATTATTCAATTAAGTATTCTCTCTGTTTTGCCTTTAAGCGAATCGACTTCTTCAGTCTTTTTCGGTTCTAGATTGTTTATTTCCTTTGAATAATTGTATACAGATTTTTTTTTTCTCACCAAAGACTTGCCCCGGGAAATAAATTTAGAAATGTATTGCTTTCATGACGTCCTTCGTCTTGTAAATGCTTAGCATTTTACATAAGTTTGGTTTCAATTCCGGATTTTTCTTCTATGTGACATCTATTTTCAAGTTAATGACTCTCCACAATTTCCAGTGTTTTTCTGTTCTTAGTATATTTTCCTCTCTCTCTCTCTCTCTCTCTCTCTCTCTCTTTCTCTCTCTCTCTCTCTGAAACAGAGTCCAGTTAATAAAATAAAAAAGGACGTACAACAACGATATATTTTTTCACTAGACTTATCCAATCTCTATGGTGCAGGATGTACGCTATAGTGCAGTAGATATCAGCTCGGAATGACAAATCGGGGAGCCAAGTTCGAATTCCAGTTGAATTCCTTGCATTCACTTACACACAAATACCCTTGGGAAAGGTATTAATCCGTCTCTTCCCTCTAAGATAAAATGGGTTCTATAGGCTTGGCTGGCAACCAGTCTACCGCAGAAAGCAATGGCTACCTACTGCGGGATAAACTTCTGCCCAGTCAGTCATGTCTCTTTCGAGACATGATCGCCCGAAGCGTGTGTCACGTATGGCACTTAAATGACTGAGTTAACGGCGTAAAAGGGCCAAATTCCCTCAGAATTTATCCCTCGCTCGGAATGGAAAGTCCTCGGATTGTTATCCTGCAACGCTTTGCAACAAACAGAAAATAACTCTTGGAACTTGGAATGTTAGAACCATGAACAACTGTGAACAGATGGAGAATGTGAAGCAGGAGATATCTAGATTGAACATAAACATTTTAGGCATATGTGGCCAAACAACGAAGACTTCATCAGTGACTAGCACAGAATTATATAAGCAGGTGAAAAAGGTGTCGGCGTTTTAGGTGCCTCCACTTTTCAAAACTTTCGATACCTGATTTTAAAATGAATTTTTTATAATGAAAAAATAGTCTTGAAGATTTCACTTTAAATTTAATTAAAAGCTTAATGATTAAGTTTATTATTTCCATTCAGTAAAAATTTCTGGTGTATTTCAGATAGAAAGTATATAGATTTGAACGTCATATTTAATTTCGATTTCTTAAATTTTCTTAAAAACGGTCATTTTCTTAATTTAAAATTTTGTAAACAAACAAATATCCATCGATTTAAAAAAAAATATTTCAAAAGATTTCTGACATTTTATTTTAGTAAAATTTAAAAAATTAAAAGTTAAATTAGGCTGATTTAAAAAAAATATTACTTCTTACATAAAAAAAGTAATATACAACAAATTTTTAACGATTGGTTGTGTTTATCAGATCGAAGGTTTGACGGTTATTTGACTGATGAGGCGATGATAGGTTGTACGTATGCCCCAAACGACAATTTTCATAAATCTAAGTGAAGGGCCAAAACTCTTAAATTACGTAACCGTTTCATAATAATGGAAATTTCAGTCTACCATACATGAAAATATGGTAAAAATATAATGAATTAAAAATTATTTTAAAAATAGGGAGGCGTAACTACGTTTATTAATCTTTGCAATTTTGGACTCATAAATTTTGTTTCCACTTATTTACTATATCACATCCAATAAATACCCCAATAAATACCCCAATAAATACCCCAATAAATACCCCAATACAGAGTTTTACAAGATTTTAAATTATTATTAATTATTATAATTAAAATGTAAAAAAAAAAAATGAAAAAAATTCTTGTAAAAATTCATTATTTTTCATATTACTTATTTACAAAAACAATTAAAAGCTTTTCTAATTAAGTAAATTCATAGTTTTATTGGATTCATTAATTTTTAATTAGTAGTAGATTTTCAGTTAAATAGTCAGTTAAGTGCCATACGTGAAACACGCCTGGGCGACCATGTCTCGAAAGAGGCATGACTGACTGGGCAGAAGATTATCCCGCAGAAGGTTGCCATTGCTTTCTGCGGTAGACTGGTTGCCAGCCAAGGCTATAGAACCCAATCTGTCCTGTTATTTAACCCATAACGTGATGGAAGAAACGGATTAATACCTTTCCCAAGGGTATTTGCGCGTTAGTGATGCAATGAATTCAACTGGAATTTGAACTCGGCTCCCCGATTTCTCTTTCCGAACCGATATCCACTGCACCACAAGGCACATCCGCTAGTTAAATAGTACAAATTTGAAAAAAAAGTAGGTGATTTAAAATCTTCAATGACTCGTACTTTTAACAAAAAAAAAATAATTTAATGAAATAAGATTATGTGCGAAATTGAATGAAACTAAGTGGGGGGGGGGTAACACATTTAAAAAATTACCAATATTTTCTAAAAAACATTTTAAAAATAATTTCATTCATTTATGAATAAGTTCTGAAAATTTCATTACAATCAGACAATTATTTAATTTATGCAAGAATTTTTAAATTAATGTTTTCAACAGAACAAAAACGCAAAAACAATGTTAAACTTTGTAGAAGGCGATGACGTAAACAAAACAAGCATTCTAACCAAAATTTCGAACGTGTTGGAAAGGATTAAAAAAATTTAAAAAATAATTAAAAAAATTCTTTGATCTTTCCTCTTAATAATAACATCAACATTTTGACGATAAAACTTTATTTTCGTTAAGTTTTTGGCCTTTCGCATTATGCTATAGTGTTTTTCCCGCGAATTAGTGGAGGTACCTATAGATAAATGCATCACGGGATACCGACAGATATCTGAGAGAATTCTAATAGTTAAAATGAAAAAAAAAACCTCTCAATATATTGGTAATAGTGCCATACACACCAACATCACAAAGCACAGAAGAAGAAATCGAGTTCTTTTAATTCATGCTCGATTATGCCAAGGCACAGTACAAATCACAAGAAATCAGAATTGCTATAGGAGATCTGAATGCCAAAGTTTGCCAAGGAAGAAAAGGTTAAACGGTCGGCAATTTCCGACTAGGACACCGCAATAGCCGTGGTGAGAAATGGGTCCAATGGTGCACAGCGAATGACCAGATAATATCGCACCCAAGAAGACTATGGACATGGAGAAATCCATGATGAGAAATGAAGGACCAAATTGACTACATTACTATCAACAAGAGATTCAGAAACGCTGTTCTTCACTGCAAAGCCTACCCAAGTGCGGACTGCGGAAGCGATTAATTGCCAGTCGCATGCTCATTAAGGATAAAACTAAGAAGATTAAAGAAACCTAACACAGCCCTAACACTTCAGTACAACAGACTCATGAATGACCCGAACCTGGAAGAAATGTATACGGATAGCGTGAAAACGATATACAAAGGACAAATTGGAAATGAAAACTCAAATTTGGACGTACTAAAGGCGGGTCTAGTGACATCGGCGAAGAACATCATTCCAAAGAAAAAAGCACGCCGGAGGAAAAACGAGTGCATCACAAGAGATTCTTGAGCTGATGCAAAAGAGACAGAAAACAATGCCAAGATATGGAACGGAATACAAGAGACTACACAAGAAAATACGGAGCAAATGTAGACAGGCTAAAAAAGGATGGCTCAACGAAAAATACGCCGAAGCAAAGAGACTGAGCACAACAAATAAGGGAGACATAAAAATAAAATAATAATAAATAAAAATAAAGGAACTCTCAGGGCAAAGGAGATGCTCAGCAACAGGATGTTTAAAAACAAAGGATGGCACACTATTATTAGAAAAAGAAAAAATACTTCACAGATGGGACGAGTATATCGAAGATCTCTTCCACAACAAGAGAGAGCAACCAACAATGCACAAAACTACGAATGGACCAGAAATATTAAAAACCGAATGGGAATCGGCAATGGCCAAATTGAAGAGAAACAAAGCAGCGGGACCACACGGGTTTGGAATACAGATGTTGATGTCCCTAGAAGATTTGGCGTCGACAGAATAACAGAAATAATAAACGAAATCTACAACAGGGGTAATATACCGGAGGACCTGTGCAGATGAATCTTCATAACACTACCTAAGAAGCTAGGTGCAAACGAATGTGAGCTCCATCGAACAATCAGTTTAATGAGTCACATAACAAAACTCGTCATCCGGATTCTGATGAACAGAGCGAGCAGCAGAATCGGCCCAAAGATAGAACAAGAGAACAATGGGGATTCGTTAAAGATACCGGATTGAGGAAGGCGATATTCATGCTCTGAATGCTACCTGAACAAGCAATAAAATGCAGAAGGACCTTTATCTATGCTTTATAGACTACACAAAGGCGATCGACAAAATACGACCCAAGGATTTTATAGAGATGCTCGACAACCTTGACATTTTCGGAAAAGAACTTAGGGTAATTATGAATCTATATTGGCAGAAGAACGCTTGTGTACGGACAGGAAGTGAGCTCAGCAGGTATACAAAAATAGAAAGGGGCGTAAGACAAGGATGTGTTTTTTTATCGGATCTTTTAAACCTGTACAACGAAGCAATTATGAGAGAAATGAAAGCCTTGCCAGGATTCAACATTGGCGGCCACAATCTCAACAATATCCGATACGCGGATGACACAGTGCTGATAGCAGACACGGAAAGGAAACTGCAGCACCTTCTACAGAAGGTAGCAAAAGAAAGCGAGAAATAAAGGACTGAGCACAAACGTAAAGGAAACTGAGTGTATGGTAATCAGGAAAAAGAGAAGACCAATAAGCCAACTACAAGTCGGAGAATCTAAAATAAAACAAGTAAAACAATTCAAATACCTGGGAATTATTTTGATAGAGGATGGAAAATGCGACATGGAAATCGAAAGATGCATTGGCATGGCCAAAGAACCATTTCAGAATCTAAACAGATTACTGAAAGACAGGAAAATTTCATTAGAAACAAAGAAAAGTGAGCAGGATTGCTATGCGATATATGTCCTTCTGTATGGAAGTGAATGCTGGACGATCTTATCAAGGATGAAGGAGAGGCTTCAGGTAGCAGAAATGTAGTTTTACAGAAAGATGCTGAGGATACCATGGACAAAGCATGTGCGCAACGTTGAGGTGTTGGAGAGAATGCAACCGAAAAGAAAACTGATACTAAATATCAGGAAGAGACAAATGAGATTCTTGGGACATGTAATGGAGAAGGAGGACCTGGTGAACTTAATACTCGCAGGTCGAGTAAAGGGAAGGCGAGACAAGGGAAATCAGCGCGAAACGTACTTGTTACTTCTGAGCAAATGGCTGGCGGAGAAAAAATATTGACAGTGACAAGAGCAAAGCCAAGTGGAAGTCCATGATCGACTACATCCTAAAAGGACGCGACACAAGAAGAAGAAGAAGAAGAAGAAGTTGTAGAGTAAATAACACCCCCACCCGGTGATACAAAGCCTAGACGCTTAAATAAAGAACTCCAAGCAGTATGAAAAAAATCAATGGAGTCAACGTTGTTTTCCTTTCAGTGACAAATAGTTTTCCATTGAGAAGGACGATTTGTTTACAAATTCTGAGAGTTTCTTTTATTTCTAAAGTCGTTTCAATAATTTTCTTTTGTTGAATACATTTTTTGTCTTCTGTTTTAATTTTCAGCTAAAATTTGTTTCAATTTTTGTTTCTTTACACTGAAGTTTGTTTTCATTTTCGTAATCCTCCGTTGTTTCGTATTCCTCCGTTGTTGAGTGTGTCGAAGTTTTTTTTTTGCCTTTATATTTTTTTAAATTTATTTTATTCTGTATTTTATTTTTGGCACCTTGTTTGAAATCAATTTTTGGCATGAATCGAAAAAGCACACAAGAGATTTTAAAAAAAGAAAAACTTTACAAGATGGCCGACCAAAGAATGTCCATCAAGAAAAGAAAACAATCATTTGGCTGTAACACTAAAGCTTATACGTTAGATAAAAATAGTGAGGCTGTTTCCCCATCAAAAAGGAAAAAAGAAAAAGAAAAGAAAACACGGAAAAAAGAAGAATAGATCCTCCAATCATTTCCCCCAAAGAAAGACAGATTTGCCACTAATACGCAGGGGTCTTACTTACCGTGGGAGAAAAAAAGGGTGCAGCAATGCCCAGGAAAGTATAAGAGATAAATTGGATCTATGGTGCGGGAAGTCGATGGGATTTAGAGAGGTAGAAGATGGTAACTGACGTTGAATTTTATGTTTTGGAGATTGAAGATGAAGGAAAAACTTGAAGCAACTGAAATGTGGTTCTAAAGAACGATGCTGCGAATATCATGGATCGAGCATGGGAGCAATGATGAGGTCTTGGAAATGATGGAAACAAAAAGGAAATTAATACTGAGCATCAGGAAGAGACAGCTGAAGTTCGTGGGACACGCAATGAGGAAGGAGTGCTTGGAGAATTTGATACTAACAGGACAGATAGAGGGAAAGGGAGACAGGGATAACATATTTGAAGGACCTAATCAGGTGGATGACGGAACGAGGATTTCATGGTGTAACAGGAGAAGGCGTGCTCAAAGCACCAGGGATAGGGAAACGAGGAAAGCCATGATCGCCTACGTCCTGAAGGGACAGGGCACATAGAAGAAAATATCAGGGAAGCAAATATAATGAAAGGGATTTCATAGCTGAGAAGTGGGAGAATAAAAAACTATTAGAGTAGAAGTAGAATTTACATTTGACTATTTTGATGGTAAAACGGTGGGACCTAGATGCCAATCTAGTAGCAGGAGTAAATTCATGTGGTCAGGATATCAGAAAAAAAAAGCTTATCAGAGCAGAAGCTGTGAAAATATTTGTAGAAAAGACAGAAGGAAGCTACACCATGCCGGCATGAAAGTCACTGAAGGTGAGCTGCTAAATACGATTCGATTACGTTGCAGCACCTCCTTTGCACCGCCCAGATACGGCAACAACATTAAAGGCACAAACGAATATCTGATTTATAAATGTGAAAAATAGTTCCACTATGTATCTTATCCAGACAAAATTAAAAAGTGACATGTCTAGACGCCATGCCATCCTGCTTCCTTTCACGACCTAGATCTTAAAACTCCAAGGTTACCTAATTCTCATTTTTGATTGAACAATATTGACAAACCTAAAACATTTGTCCCAAATACCACTCTCTAATTTACTGAATAACCATGAATTCATCTTATATTTTCAAACTAAACATTTTCACCTTTTATTTTAATATATCACCTGAAGAAGAGTATTATTTTGAAACATGAAAATATTTGTGGAGTGATCTAATACTTATTGTAATAACAAAATTACATTATTAAGCCCTATTCTGTATCGAGCACATTTTATAAAAATAGATGCTTGAACAGTGGGTTTTAATCTATTTGTTCTTTAATTTTCTTATAATATATATATATATATATATATATATATATATATATATATATATATATATATCCTGGCTAAAAGGAATCGGATGTCTAACCGTACTGATGAGCTGTGATACAGCGAAACAGATCTGTCTGTTGATTACAATTTACGCTCTCACGTCCTGAATGATCACTCTGGAAAAATGGTAGAGTTTGTAAAAACAGTAGCTACTCTAGTATCTATGCATCGTTCGTTCAGTAATGAATTAGAACACTTTTGGCTACTGGCGTATATCACACGTTAAAAGTCTGCCTTCTTCTACCAAACGCACATAGCTCAGAGGTAGAATCGCCAACTGATGACAGGTTTGAAGCCTGGCCAAAAGCAATCGGATATCTAACCGTACTGATGATATGATTATTTATATTATATATATATATATATATATATGCATTTCTATAATGCATATATATATGCATTATTCTTCAGAAATTGAGTGTGTGTATACACTGCTTATATACAACACCTTAGAATTTCCCTTCTCTGATTCCATACGCCTATGGCATAGGCGGGTAACGACTCTAACTACCACCAGATCAGTCGAGTTTAGGTCTTGGCCAGAAGTAAGTGGATGTTGTCTAGCCACACTGATGTGCTGTGATCAGGCGAAACAGGCTTGTATGTGGATGACTAATATATATGTATATATATATATATGCATGTGAGTATGAGACATTGCATTGCTGCACATTGTGTCTGAGAGGGGATATGGAAACTTTAGTTTGCCAATACCTCAGGGTCCCTCCTCCTGCAAAAAACAATGCAGTATGGTAAGGTGTACTTCAAGAAGTTCCTGAAATTGATGCATTCCACAGTTTAACCGTCTTAAAAGCCACATTCTGGATTTATGTATAGGTTACTCATAAGGTTTCTCTTAACTAAATGATAGCCTCTAAAACAGTTTTACCTGCACATAGACTGTATTTCTTTTCCTTATGCAAGCTGCTTTCTACATTTTACTATCTGCACATTCAGAATATTGGTAGCGTAATATGTTTAAACAATTGTCATGAACTATCCCCCAAAGAACAGCGGCATAGTTGACAGAATATGACTCTAGTGGTTGCCGGATGTTTTCGAAAAATAAACAGTTGTAGAAAAATTGTTGAGAATTTCTGAAAACGTCCAGTTGGAAAATAATTCAATCTTTTTAGATTAAATTTATTTAACATTTAGAAAACTGTATTTTTGTTGTATCGCAACAGAGTTAATTCAAAACTCATAAGAAATAAAAATCAACGTCCTAAATTGTTTTATGAAGGTCTTAATGTAATTGCAGTGGATCTACTTCATTTTTCTAATAACTGTTCAGTCTTTAATGCCTTCTAACTTTTTCAGATATCTGTTGGTTTTGGCAACATTCAGAGAGTTAATTTAAAAAAAAAAACAAAAAAAACAAATACCTAAATTGTTTTGTGAAGGTCTTAATGTAATTGCAGTGGATCTACTTCGTTTTTCTAATAACTGTTCAGTCTTTAATGCCTTTTAACTTTTTCAGATATCTGTTGGTTTTGGCAACATTCAGAGAGTTAATTTAAAAAAAAACCAAAAAAAAAACCAAATACCTAAATTGTTTTGTGAAGGTCTTAATGTAATTGCAGTGGATCTACTTCGTTTCTCTAATAACTGTTCAGTCTTTAATGCCTTCTAACTTTTTCAGATATCTGTTGGTTTTGGCAACATTCAGGGAGTTAATTTAAAAAACAAAAAAAAACAAATACCTAAATTGTTTTGTGAAGGTCTTAATGTAATTGAAAGTGTCTTGCAGTTGATCAGCTTCATTTTAGTAATAACTAGTCTTTAATCTCTTGCAACCTTTTCGGATATCTGCTGGTTTTGGCAACATTCAGGGTGTTTTCAAACGCACATTGGATTCACTGAGAAACGCATTTTCTCTAATGTGTCATTTCTACATATTTCTCATGTGTCATTTCTACATATTTCCGAATTCAATGAAACCGCTTATTCCTTACTATGTACAAGCAGATTAGACCAAAAACGGTATAGTGGGTTATCTGTTACCGTGATGTGTATGTGTGTTAAAACAGATTAGTTTGATTTGGCCTTGTTAGTATATAGCCCACTATAAGAAGGGTACAAAACAAGAAAATCAGATTGTATATAGTAACAACAAAATATATATATATATATATATATATATTAAAAAAGGATTAATTCAAAGATGTTGAATGGCCATTTCGATATGAAGATCCCAACGGGGGATAACACATCATCTCAGCAACAGAAAAATCCTTTCAGAAACTGGAGAAAAATTAGTCTACTTTTCCTTTTTAAATAGATTTGCAAAGAAATTAAAAAAGAAAATAAAAATAAAAATAAAAAGCAAAAATAAAGAAAAAGAAAAAGAAAAAGAAAAAGAAAAAGATAAAATAAAATCAAATAAACAAGAAAAGAAAAAATTGACATCGTCTGGGTTCGCAAAAAAAAGGAAAGAGAATTGTAACTAAAAATTAACAGACAGCCGTGTTAAATCGACGTAAGCAACACGGAAAAAAGGTGGGAGATAAGAGAGATAAAGGAAGGAAGGGAGGGAAAAAGAAAAGAAAAGAAAGAAAATTTTTTTTAAATATTACAGACGCTGGACATATTAAAAATATATATATATATATATATATATATATATATATATATATATATATATATATCAATTAAGGTTTTACAAATAGTGTAATGTCTTCTGGTTGGTATAAGGTCGTTAAAATGTTCATAGTAGTAATTTCTTGGAAAGAGTTTATGCGTACGTATGTATGTATGTGTGAGCGTTTGTTTATTAGGAGTGATTTTGAAGTATTAGCTCAGTCTTTAGGGTACCGGCCGGTTATAAAGTAGATTTGTGAACGATGAAGAAGAAGAAGGTGAGAGAGAAAGAGAGAGGCAATCGCTTGACTTTTGTCGAGGGACGTGTTAATTATGCTTGTATTTTCTCACTGCGACCGTCTCCTTTTCTCGTCTTTTAATTTTGTTTTCTGGTGCTCCAAACGGGTCATTTGGGAATTCACACACGGATATAATTCTGGGTTTCCTATTGGACGACACACGAACTTCGTGTCAGTTCGCGGAAATGGGCCCTAAAAGGAATTTTTTTTTTTTGATAATTAATATTTTATGTTTTTTTTTTTTAGATGTTTTCTAGTTTGCTATTGGCCGAATAACATTTCACATCCAGGTGTGAAATTTCGCGAGTTTTGTGTGCAAAGACTGTAAATTCCAGAAAATTCGTTTTTTTTAAACAATGAGTCAGATTTGAATTTTAAATTTAGAAGTTGTTTTGTTCACTACAACGGAACCCATGATGTTTTAAGAACTAAGTCTTTCCAAATTCACTTCTTCGCTTTATTTTTTCAAAGAAGAGGAAGAAACGCGAAAAGAAAAGACTTATTGCTCGTTTTCAAAAGAGAGAATTTACAGCCGGCATCGTGAGAGAAAACCAGAAGTTTGAGCTTCAAACTGGAATCAGAATCAGTCATCTACAGATTACTTGGAAATAGGCGACTATCGAAAGTGTAATAGAAAGACCCGGATGATGATGGCTATGGTAAAATTCACCTTCTCCATACAGAAAATATTCAACGTTCATTGACTGAAAATATATATTATACTGTAGAAATGTATAAATTATTTTTCTTAAGACTTTTATTTTTAAATTACCCTCCTAAAGACCAATTATTCTTAATACGCGCTCTTGTTTTGATGGTAATTTTCTTTATATTCAGTCAGTTAAGTGTCATACGTGACAAACGCTTCAGGCGATCATGTCTCGAAAGAGTACATGACTGACTGGGGAAAAGATTATTGTAATAGGTTGCAATTGCTTTCTGCGGTAGACTGTTTGTCAGCCAAGGATATAGAACCCAATGTGTCCTATTATTTAACCCATAACTGGAGGGAAGAGACGGATTAATCCTTTCCCAAACATTTTTGTGCGTAAGTGAATGCATGGAATTCAAGTGGAATTCGAACTCGGACCCCCGATTTGTCCTTCCGAGTCGATATCCATTGCACCTCCTTCTTAATATTGCGTAATTTAAATATTCTTAAAAATTAAAGGTCGGCTGTAGAAATCAGAAGTGGTAAATGTAGTAACTCATTTCACAAAATCTTCATCGTATGGCGTCTTTGTTTCGGGTCCAGCCTGTTGTAAACGTATGCTTTTTGGAAGGCGATGCATAAATAACCCTGCGCATATATCGTTTGATATCCACTTGAATACTGAAGTCATTGAAAATTGTGAAGTAGTCGTTCCCCTCTACTTTAAAAGAGCTGGTGATAAAAGTTAATGAGTCAAGAATCGACACCATTGGAGTTGGGCAACACGATATCTTTATATCAGTCAGTCAGTTAAGTGCCATACGTGATACACGCTTAGGCGATCATGACTGAGTGGATTTTCCCGCGGTAGGTTGCCATTGCATTCTGCGGTAGACTGGTTGCCAGCCAAAGCTATAGGACCCGATATGTCCTATTATTTAACCCATAGCTGGAAGGAAGAGACGGATTAATACCTTTCCCAAGGGTATTTGCGCGTAAGTGAATGTGACGAATACAACTGGAATTCGAACTCGGCTCCCCCGATTTCTCGTTCCGAGCCGATATCCACTGCACCACAACCGCATGGTAATAACAGTGGGTAAATGAATGAGCTGTGATGTATTTCGATTTTAAAAGGAAATTGTTAAGAGAAAAGTTTTATTGATGGCATCCATTGTCTTTTGTTTTTTTTGTTTTTTAATCATCGCTTAGTCCCCAAGCAAAGCAGTACGACTGTGGCGTATAGGAAAGTATGAATTAAAATCCACCTTCTTCTTCACTTTTGCAAAAATTCACAATGATCGGTGAAATCCTGGTTTTTTCCCAAATAGAAAAAGAATTGACCATGTGCTTAAAGAAAAAGTCGAAACCGGATTTCGCAAGTAGATGTTAAATTGATTTTCTGACCAATGGAAGCGATTTGCAAGACACAAAATGGGTTAGCGATCCAGTGCAAAAAAATCTAAATGACTATAAATGCTTAGGTAAGAGTCAGACAGTCAGATAGGAACAGCGAGACGGTACACTAAAATGTAACAGGAGAAACTTTAACCACGCCCTGGACGTGAGTTCGCGTCGCACATTGTCCTTCTTTCTCGTGTGCTGATTCATTTTACTTCTTCTTCTCCATCCAAAGACATTCCTACCAAACAAACGCTCATACATACATATGTACGTATGCATAAACTTTTTTCCAACAAATTACTACTATGAACATTTTCTACAACTCTTGATACCCTTGAATCTTTACTTGTCTCTCATTGAACATTAACTGCTACCTATTCTTGTTATTCTATTTTTTTAATAAGTTTCTATTTTAACATGAAAAATATATATTTTTATTCTTACACTATTCAACACAATTCCACACATTCCAAGTTTCTGCTGCCAACAGGATGAAAACCCTCTGATGATAACTCTGGATGGAACTTGTAAGAGGGAGTTCGGTTATGTATGGCACAAGGCTGAATTAAGTAAACATTAATCATCTCCCTACAGCTTCACTGGTAAACCCGACGTGCAGGGGTTTACATGAGATAATAGCAAAAATAAATAAATAAATAAATAAAAATAAAAAAGAAGGTACAGTGAGTGTCGGTGAAAGGATAAGAGAAAAACCGGAATCAAGAAGATAAAAGATGGTTGTTGACGTTGCATCGAAAATAGCGTGAATAATGGAGAAATTCAGCAAAGCCCTGTTCTTCTTCTATGTGCCCTGTCCCTTCAGGACGTAGGCTATCATGGCTTTTCACGTTTCCCTATCCCTGGTGACTCTGAGCACGCCTTCTCCTGTTACACCATGTAATCCTCGTTTCGTCATCCACCTGATTATGTCCTTCAAATATGTTATCCGTTGCTCTCCCCTGTCTCTTTTTCTCTCTATCTGGCCTGTTAGTATCAGATTCTCCAAGCCTTCCTTCCTCATTGCGTGTCCCAGGAACTTCAGCTGTCTGATGCTCATGTTTAATTTCCTTTTTGTTTCCAAGACCTCATCATTGCTCACATGCTCGATCCATGAGATTCGCAGCATCCTTCTGTAGAACAACATTTCAGTTGCTTCAAGGTTTTCCTTCATCTTTGATGGTATTGTCCAGCATTCTTTGCCATATTGGAGGACGGACATCACGTAGCAATCCAGTACTCTCTTCCTAGTTTTTAGCGAAATTGTCCTGTTTCTTAATACCTTACTCAACTTCTGGAATGCTTGCTTTGCCATCTCTGTGCCGCACTTTCCGTCTTCTGTTTTAACGCTTCCAAGGTATTTAAATTGTTGTACCTGCTTGATTCTGGTATCCCCGACCTGTATTTGACATTTGGGGCTGCCCTTTTTACCGATGACCATGCATTCAGTTTTCGTACAGTTTATTTCTAGTCCTTTCTTGTTACTTTCTTCTGCTACCTTCTGTAAGAGGTCTTGTTGCAGAGACGCTCAATATTAAAATTCCAATTTTGACGGTCGATGTAGCAAGGGATTAAACAGGCAAGCTCATTCATTTTCTTTTATTGATTTTATCTTCATCGGAATCATTCTTATTTTCCTTATGTTTGTAACAATTTTGTGAAGGAAGGATATATGCTGTACAATTAAGTACGTAAATTTTCTCTTGAAGTTTTCAATATCAATAATTTTTCTTTCTTTTAATCAGAAACACATTAAGACGAAATTATAGTTAGAGTTATTTGAATAAACGACTAATCCACTGAGTGTATTTTTCATGGAAGAGAAGATCAATTTTATGTTCATAAAGTCTGAATTTAATTTCCTAGATGACACACCTATGTATTTTTTACGATGTTTATTGATATTTATTTTGTATGTTCATGCTTCAAGTTTGATGTTATTATTTTGTCCAGTCTCGATTAAATATAATGTTTTTGAAGTAATGACAAAATGTATATTAAGACTGGATTTATTATTTGCAATTAGTATCCTTACGGAGATGATATATTGTATTGCGTGTAGCATTTAATCATTTTTGTTTTTATTTCTTTTCTATTTGTTTTCATGGATTTTCTAGGCTTAACTCTTAACATTGTATATGAATTAGTATAGTGAAGAAATTTAAATGTGATTTTAATGTATTTCTTTGTTCTGGGCATGACGGTAAACTGCAACCGGCAGCAAGGCCTCCGATTGGGAGGTTGTGTGGAGCATGGAGCCACCTCTTTATTGCTGTTATTCTCGTGTCCACCCTGACCCGGTATGGAAGCACCTTTTAGGGTCCCAGCTATGGGAAACTTTATGAAGGTGTAAAAATAGACTTTTATAGAAATATATATGTAAAAATGGATGTGCGCTGTGGTGCAGTGGATATTGGCTTGGAACGAGAAATCGGGATACCGAGTTCGAATTCCAGTTGAATTCCCTGTATTCACTTACGCACAAATCCCCTATAGCAATGAGCTAAATAACAGAACAGATTGGATTAACCTTGGCTGGCAACCAGTCTACCGAAGAAAGTAATGACAACCTATTGCGTGATAATGTTCTGTCAAGTCATTCATGTCTCATTCGAGACATGATCGCCCAAAGCGTGTATCACGTATGGCACTTAACTTACTGATACGTAAAAATAGACTTTAATAGAAAAATATATGTTTTTGAAGGAAATATTTTACCAATTATTTCGAACATATTTTTGAAGGAAAAATTATTCTCAGAAAAACATTTTTGAATACCAAACTAGAAGACATTTCTAAAATAAAAAAATCATCAAAATCTGACAAAACCTTCTCACCATCACCGAATATTAAAAAATACCTTAAAATCTTTCTATTTTGGCATTAAATAACCTCAAACATTAATGTATTTCTCTTTATCATGTAAAAAAGACGGCCCTAAATTATATTCCGAACGTTATTTTGTTGTTCGCGAATGACCGCGACCTTCAGCGAAAAAAATACGAGAGACAACTTGAAAACGGAAACTTTAAATAGAATGCACTAAAAGAAGCGTTAGTGACATCAGCAACCGACATCGTCCCAAAAGAAAACAGAGAAGGAAATATGAATAAATGACAGATTAGATTCTCGACAAAAGTGACAAAAAACAAGGCCAAGATATGGAACCGAATACAAAAATCTACACAACTAAATAAGGAGGAAATACAGACAGGCTAAAGAGGAATAGATCAACAACAAATGTGCAGAAATCGAGAGATTGAGCATGATAAATAAAGGAGTCAGTCAGTTAAGTGCCATAAGTGATACACATATTGGTCGATCATGTCTCAAAAGAGACATGACTAACTGAGCAGAAGATTATCCCGTAGTAGATTGCCATTGCTTTCTACGGGTAGATTGGTTGCCAGCCAAGACTATAGAATCCAATCTGTTCTGTTATTTAACCCATAACTGGAGAGAAGAGATGGATTAATACCTTTCCCAAGGATATTTGTACGTAAGTGAATGCAATGAATTCAGCTGGAATTCAAACTCAGCACCCTGATTTCTTGTTCCGAGTCGATATTTGTTGCACCACAACGCACATGCATAAAAAGATTAGAGAACTAACAGGATAAAATACAGCCTTATCAATAAGAATTATAAAATCTGAGAAGGGAACACTTATATTATAGAAAGTGAATATTACTTCAGCGACCGGAAGAATATATCGGAGATCTCTTCCAAGATAATAGAGAACAACCGAAAATATACAGAAATACCGACGGACCAGAAATATTAAAATCCGAAGTGGATGCTGCACTAGTCAAAGTGAATAGAAACATAACAGCAAGATCAGATAGCATTGTAGGAGAGATACTGACAAACTTAAACGATTTCGGCGTATAAAAAGCTACAGAAACAATAAATGAAATACCACCGGAAGACGATATACGAGAAGATGCAAGTCGATATTTATAGCACTGCCTGAGAAGCCATCCTTTATCATGTCCTTCTCCCTTTTCACTTTACTCTCAAGGAGCTCTATTCACACCGGTGTTCTCGTCCTTCTTTTATCCATTCCCTGACACCACTTGTAACATGTCTCTCTTTCTCATCACTCCTCTTATGTAAACCCCTGCGCACTAATGGCAGTACTGCCTAGCTTGGGGTGAAATGGTTATAAAAATACTAAAGATTAAAATTTATCAATAAAATCGGCATTGGCTTACCGCAGCCACCAAACGACTTTGGAATCCCATGCAACTCTTCTAGAGCCTTCTTGTTCAAGTTGATGAATGCTGCCATAATCATTGACATCATCCTTCATCTTACAAGGAATTTTGTTAGTCTCTCACTCAACAGCACCCCACCCATAATGATCAAGTGGGTTGCAGTCTGGAGAGTTAGGTTGCCAAATTTAATGGGTGATGCAATCGCAAAAATTGTCTGACAGCCATAACTTTCTTCTTCTGCTTTTGCGGCATCAGAAGAGTCCTTTTGTCAGATATAGGGTTTTCACGTAGCCACGCTCTTGAACAAGAGCAGCACTACTTCTACAAGCTATTTGTTGTAGGCGTCAGTGTTGAGCCTGAGGAGCCCATAAACGCTGCAATGTCCTCAGATAGAAACTTAAACACTCTGAAATGTTCGTATTGTTGTTGAATGCCAAGTAGCATTGCCTGACATTTCCAAATTGCGTCATATTGCTCTTTTTGCTCACAGATGGTGCCCAACTGACGCTACTGTTCAGTGAAATCGACAAAATGCAAAATAAATAAATAAATAAATAAATAAATAAAAATAAAATAAAATAAAAAAGAAATAAAAAAAGATAAAAAACAACGCGCATGTACTAAGTTATGAATATAAAATGGCGACAATTTACCTTTACCATCCCGTACGTAATTCATTATTAACAGATTTTTTTATACATGAAATAGAAAAATATATTAAACGAGAGAACAAAGTCAGAATCGAAATTTCTTTTAAAAACAAATCTCGAACGATGTCTGTCCGTATATAAAGGTGAGGCAGTGCAAGTTTTAAAATGTTTCCACCATTTTTTTTTAATTTATTTTCACTTATTTTAGTTTTCTTTTTTTTATCGCTTTTTTACTTTACTCTCTTTCTCTCTCTGGACCTGAAAGCCGCCCAGCGGGGTTACTCTGTCTTCGATTTTGCCCACAGCCAACGTGGCCAAGAAAAGGAAATATATTTTTCTCGCTGACACGGCCATGCTGATGGACCCTGTTCGCATACACACCCGGCTGAACCCGGATTTCATACAGAGTCAATAACCCTCTCCCCCAGGAAATATATTTACTCTATTATGTGTATGAAAAAAATATCTGCAGAAATAAATTAACCTGACAACACTACACACACACACACACACACACACACACACACACACACACACACAGATTTTCTTCATATATATATATATATATATATATATACGCCAATTTTTTTATCTTCTACTGATATGAAGTAGAAATATAATAATGAGTCAGTTGCCAGGTCTGCTGCTCTGACATGCTCAATAATGTTTCTCCTTAGAATGTCAGTTAAGTGCCATACATGATACACGCTCTGAACGATCATGTCTCGAAAGAGACATGGCTGACTAGGCAGAAGATTATCCCGCAGTAGGTTGCCATTGCTTTCTGCGTTAGACTGGTTGCCAGCCAAGGCCATAGAACCCAATCTGTCTTATTATTTAACTGATAACTGGAGGGAAGTGACGAATTAATAACTTTCCCAAGGATATTTGCGCGTTACCGAATACAAGAAATACAACTGGAATTCGAACTTGGCACCAAATTTTCTCGTTCCGAGTTGATATCCACTGCACCACCAGAATGTAATTTACGGATTTTTATGCCTTCTATTTGTCCATACACTGAATATTGGTGCCAACTCTGGTCTGGTGCACCTGTTATACATTTAGAAATTCTTGATAAACTTCAAAAAATAATCTGCCATTTTAATGGTCCAGGACAGGCATTTCGACATCAGTCACTTCACCACCGGTGTAACATACCTTTCCTGTGCCTTTTCTAAAAATCTTTTCACGGTAACTGTTCTGATGAACTGTCCTCTATGTTACGTAGACATAAATGAATTTTGAGAAAAAATTCCTAAGTAACAAAGAAAAAATACTCGGTTGTTATATGATGTCTGTCCTCCTATATGGCAGTCAATTCTGGACAGTTTCCTCAAAGGTGAATAAGAGGCCTTAAACAACAAAAATGTAGTTCTATAGAAAGATGCTAAAGATAACATGGACCAAATATGTGAGCACTTTTCCAGGAAAATGGAAACAAAAAGAAAACTTATACTTAACACCAGGAAGAGACAGTCGAAATTTCCAGGACAAATAATGAGGTCAGAAGGCTTGGAAAATCTGATGCTCATAGCACAGATTGAAAGTAAGTGTGGCAAAGAGAATCCACGGATAACATACTTAGTAAATCGGTTACGGAACAGGTTTGGGGAGAAATAAAAAAAAAACAAATGTTATGAGAAGCTATAAAGGATAAAAATATTGGAGAGCCATGATCACCTACGACTTGAGACAAAAAATGAAGAAGAATACTAGATTTTTAGAATAGTCTCAAAGTTTTACAGCTGAAATTGATAGATGTTACCGTAAATTCTTTTCTCGCGCTTCCCGCCTGTGGAACTCCCTTCCACAAGTCTGCTTTCCCGACAGTTACAATCTCCAGGTGTTTAAATGTAGGGTCAATAGACACCTCCTATCACACTAACTCCCAACTATTCTCACAACACTCTCATCTACCCAACCCTCATTCTCGGTATCCTCACCCGCCTATCACCCACCCTCTGTTATTTCCTATATTTAACCAGCCTTTCTCCACTCTACGTAGCCCCCTGCACAGTAGTGGCAGTGACATGCCTTGCTCGGGGTGAAACGCTTATAAAAAAAAAAAAAAAAAATTCTATACTAACAGTTTCTTCGCTCTATTTCGGCTTCTAAATTCCCAGTCAAATTTGATCTTCAAATATTGGCCAGTCCAAGAAGGGGCAATGAGTTGCTCTCCTGGAGATTAGCATTCGTCATGTAGGGTAAAAAAGAGTTCTCTCAGACTGTTAAAAGTTAGCGGTTTTGTTTTTGAAGCGTTAAAATTAGCAAGCCACTGCTTGCAAAATTAAACAAAACATTGTAAATTATTTTTGAAACCATTTCTTAATTTGACCTTATCGAACTTACCATATTTACTTCTGAGAGAGGAGTAAATGGTTGTGTCATGAGCATAGATAGCGATCTGAAGAACAAATTACATCACGCTGTTGATTTATGAATATTCAGAAAAATTTAAGTTTAAGAACAGAAGACTGAGAAACACCTGCATTAAGGCGAAATGTTCTCGAAGAGTGGCCATTCAAGACAAATTTAATTTCAGGGTTTGATAATAACGAGTAAAGCAGTTAAAAATTCCCCCATAAATACCATAACTTCTTAGCCTGTCAAGAAGACCAGTATTCTAAACTCTGTCAAATGTCTTCTAGATATTCAAATCAACAGACCTATCTTTGCTTTTTTATGTAGAGTCTGACACACTCTTTCAAGCAGTAACCGTAAACACATGATCAGTTGACCTAAAGAATTCTTGAGAAAATTCAAAGAACTGTCTGTGATATAATCTATCCTGCTTAGACATCTGGACTTCAGTAACTTTCTTACCAACCTGATATATCTTCAAATTGTCTTTTCAACAAATATTTTCATGGTACCTATTCTAATGATCTTTTACCATTTGCACCTCGACTACATGAATTTAAGCGTGCTACTAGATTGGAAACTAGGTCTCACCGTTTTACTGTTATGTTAGTTCGATGCGACCACACTTCTACTATGACAGTTTCTTTTCTCGCGCTTCTCATCTGTGGAACTCTTTTCACAATCTTCAAAAATTTGTATGCAACAGTAATCGCCATCTCCTGTCTTCTTGAATCCTGTTCTTTTTTTTTTTTTTAATCATCTCACCCCAAGCAAGGCATTCCACTGCCACTATTGCGCATGGGGCTACATAGGGGAAGGAAAAGAGAAGGAGTGGTTAGACATAGGGAATGTCAGGAGGAAGTTGATAGATGAGTAAGGATAGCGAGGATGAGGGTTGTGCAGATGGGAAGAGTGTTTGATAGAATGGGAGCAGGTTAGTTTGTTAGGAGGTGTCTATTGACCTTACATTTAAACTCCTGGAGATTGTAGCCGTCGGGGAAGCAATCGTGTGGAAGAGAATTCCACAGTCGGGAAGTGCGAGGAAAGAAACTGTTGGAGTAGAAGTTATGGCTGCATTTTATCGGTTTCACTGTAAAAGGGTGGGATTTAGTTGCTAATCTAGTATCTCGTTCAAATTCGTATTTAGGGGGCACCAGTGATCTAAGTTCATCGGAGCAGAAGCCGTGAAAGTATTAGAACATTATCAGAACATTATCACGCAATAGGTTGTCATGACTTTCTTCGGTAGACTGGTTGCCAGCCAAGGTTAGAGAATCCAATCTATTCTGTTATTTAGCTCATTGCTATAGGGGATTTGTGCGTAAGTGAATACAAGGAATTCAACCGGAATTCGAGCTCGGTATCCCGATTTCTCGTTCCAAGCCAATATCCACTGCACCACAGCACACATCCATTTTTACATATATATTTCTATAAAAGTCTATTAGATAGAAGAGACACAGGGAAGCCACGTCGCGCCGGTGGGAGAGAGACTGCAGGCGGTCTGCCAAGTCAGTATCTATCACATTACAGACTCTCCTCTGAACCTTATTGAGAAGCCCGAGGTGAACAGCAGGGGCACCCGACCAGATGTGGCAGCAGTATTCAATGCACTTTTCTTGTTCTTTCGTTAAACCTTTTCTTATATGTTTAATTATCTTTCGCTTCCTGCAATCCCTACATTCTTGTGGTATTATCGCTTTGTTTATTGTGTACTTGAACAACAATCTATCTTTTATGTAGGTTTCATTAAAAATGACGGGCAAGGTATAATCATTAATTTTGTTTTATAATGTTTCACGTGTTCTTATGATTTTTTTCTTTTCAGTATTAAAACTATATCAGAGTTGTCCAAAGATATTGTATTTTTGAAATATTTTGGTTATACTTTCCAATATCAAGAATAAATTTTGTTTTACAAATAAATAAATAAATAAATATGTGTAACGTTTTGTATAAAGAGTCATGTATATTTTAAGTTCCGAACACGGTCACAATATGCTTACCGTGTTCATAATTGATGGTATTAAGTGCAACATTTATTTTTCTTATAACTAATGTCTCTATTGTTTTTAATCTTCCTTTTCGTGTGGATAATGCTATTATGTATGTATTGTCAATAAATATATCACGCATAGATCATGGAAGATCTCGATGTGCGTTTAAATGAGATCAGAATGTATCCAATTAATGTTAAGAATATTATCAGTTAGCTGAGTGGTATTATTCCAAACCTGCCGACTTCAAAATTTCGTGAGGGCATTATTGTAATGTCTTCGCTCTCATAATGATCATCCTTTATGACAAAGAAATCTACTTGGCTGAAATGCCTTTCCACTAGTAAATTACACAAAGACAAACAGCAATTTGGTATTAAACACAATTACAATTGACATAACATTCAGTCATTAATTAAATTTTCTCGGCTACTAGCGTGTGTATATACTATATATATATATATATATATATATATATATATATATATATATATAACACATTCAAATCTCCACCTCACTCAGCCTTACGTCGATAGCTTAAGGGTAGGCTCTCTGAATGATGCCAAATCGGTCGAGATTCAATTCCGGTTGGAGACAATCGGATGTCTAGCTTCACAGATGAGCCGTGATACAGCGAAACAGGATTGTATTTGGATGACTATATAGATTGTAATTTTGTTAGCACAATAGTTTAAAAAGGATAATATCTCTACCCAAAAATTTTCATGTTTCAGAACAATACTGTTCTTCTTCTGGTCATATGTTAAAAAGTTAAAAAACTAAATGCTTGAACAGTGGGTCTAATCTACGTGTTCTTCCATACTCTTATAACATATATATATATATATATATATATATATATATATATATATATATATTACGGAAATTAACGAATTTTAACGAAACTTGGTTATAAACAACCGACAATTTGAAATGAATTGTTAGAACATTATTTTTTATCGATACTCGTATTTAAGTAGATATTCTGTTTTTAATTAAAAAGTATTTTATATTTATATCTACTGGCCTGATTATTTCACGATAAATTTTTATTACGAAAATGTGTTCTATCCAGCAGGATTCGAACCTGCGACCCCTATTTACATAGGGGAAGCTACCATTTATATATATAAGCTACCATATATATATATATATATATTATAAATTATATATATATATATATATATATATATATATATATATATATTTAGTATATCGAGGCAGCAAATAATTTTCTAAACATATGCAGTTAAATATAACAGACAATGAATATCTATTATGTTTAATCATGAGCCATTCTAAACCTCATATTTTGGCTTTAATTTCAGTTGAAAATAAAGACAAAAATTGAAAAATATATCATATTTCGATTTCTGCTTTGGTCTCACTACCAACCAAGTCTGCGGGGAGACCTAAGACAGGTAGTGGCGTGTTGTTATGGCTCCATTTCATGTTTTTCTATCTTCCCTATCATCCCCAGCATTACATAGATAAAGTTTTCCTTAGTGTGTGGGCTGTACTTAATAAGACAATTTTTTGTATATCTCTTAAGCTGGGGTTTCCAGGGATTCTTTCAATGTGTTGTTTTGTTCCATTTTTTATCATTCCAAGTGCACCTACTATCACTGGCACAGCTCTTGTTTTCAATTTCCACATTTTTTCTATTTCAATTTCCAGGTCTTTATATTTTGACAGTTTTTCAAATTCCTTGATTGCTATGTTACAATCCGCTGGACAAGCCATATCAATTAATAGACAAGTTTTCTCCTTCTGGTTTTTAACAATAATGTCTGGCCTGTTTGCTTCAATTTTTCTGTCTGTGTAGATGGTGTAATCCCATAGAATGGTTACATCTTCTATTTCTGTAACCGGTTCTGGGTGATGTTCATACCAGTGTTTGTTTACAGATTTTCCAAACTAAAAAGAACATAATTTTTTGGAAAGCTCTTATTGCCAAAACCTAGAAGAGTCACAGCCTATGGAAGTTCCGTGTTTTTAGCAGTAATATTGATTTTTCTCATCTTGAAATTTATCCCTAAATCTAATGAAATAATTTTTAACATCCTTTTTCATGTTTAAACAGTTTTTAATTATTTCACCATAAGCAAGGAAATAAAGCCACTGTGCCACAATGGGTTTCTGGATAGGAACGAATAAGAAATATATAATATTAAGGAGGGAGAACAATAAAAAATAGGAATCAAGATAACTGTAGATAACGATTGACTTTTTTGATTTGAGGATTTTGCAGACTGGAAAGCAATAAGCTGCAAGAAGTGCTAGAGAGGGACCTGTCAGTAAAGCACTTACGGTTACATCGAACCAGTTCGATTTTAAAATGGTGAAACTTGTTCCCAATCTAGGAGTGCACGTACATTCTAGGTGCCATAGAGTAAAGATATTAAAAATTATTATCATGAAAGATTTCCCTGCAAAAGGAGGCTACATCATGGCGGGAGAGAAAGTGACTGAACCCGAGCTGTTAGGTTAAGGCAGATAACATTGTGAACTCGGAATCAGCGCAACTAAATAATTGCCTAGTCCCGGGTATTCTAACCGGGCAGCAGAACCTCCTTAAAGCAAATTTTCCTGTACTACCTTTTCGTTTACTACCTGATGAGACATTGTCTTCTTAATGTCAAAACAAATTGTACACTTTGTAGTAGATTATAACTGTACATATTCTAAAATATAATTTATTATATATATATATATATATATATATATATATATTACCTCGCATATATATATATATATATATATATATTACACACTTGTAGTATATATATATATATATATATATATATTACCTCGCACATAAAAATTTACTAATATAAGGAAGCAAATTTTCCCTCTTTTTTTAAAAATAGCGTTTACTACCTGATGAGACATTGTCTTCTCAATGTCAAAACAAATTGTACACTTTGTAGTAGATTATAACTGTACATATTCTAAAATATAATTTATTATATATATATATATATATATATATATATATATATATATATTCTGGTCAACAGTACGATGATCCTTACTCATATACACAGTAAGAGGAACCTGCAGATATTGGAGGACCTGTACATTAAATCTAAACAACCAACACTCAATAAAATTACCTTTAAATCCGGGTATAACATATTACATTGCATTTGACTATATGGTTTTGTTGTCATTTCGCGCTATCAAGCGGTGTGACGTCATAGAACCGCATTGCAAATTTGAGAACTGCGTTTATTACTTTTGGTAACTATTGCCCTTGCCAAGCGGAGTTTTATGTCAACACAAAATAAGATTTCCCTGCAAAAGGAGGCTACATCATGGCGGGAGAGAAAGTGACTGAACCCGAGCTGTTAGGTTAAGGCAGATAACATTGCGAACTCGGAATCAGCGCAACTAAATAATTGCCTAGTCCCGGGTATTCTAACCGGGCAGCAGTACCTCCCTAAAGCGGATGGGTCGTTGGAATATCGACACCAACGCGCTGCTGCTTGCGGTGATCTGGCCTAGGTTCATGCTATTGCGATCCCCATATCAAATTAACACTCTCTCACAACCCGTCACCATAGTAGAATGAGTAAAAAGAAGTAATGAAATTGCCTAAATTGTAGATGGGAAAAAAAGAACAGACGATAGTTCAAACATGTAGTCAAATAGTATTTAATGCAATTTATCTCCTGCCTATAAATGAGTTTCAGCTATTTCTTTTGTAATCGAGTAGGAGCAACAATATCAGATACACGGATGACACCGTGCTAATAGCAGACACAGAAAGGAAAATACAGGACCTTCTACAGACCTTCTGCTAAAGATAGTGAAAAGAAAGGACTGAGCATAAACCTCAAGAGAACTGAATGTATGGTCATCAGCAAAACTGCAAGTTGGGGAATCTAAAGTAAAAAGGTTCAAATACCTGGAAAATGTTTTGTCAGACGATAGAAAGTGCGACATGAAGATCCAAAGACGCATAGGTATGGCACTTTTCAGAAGCTAACCAGAGTACTGAAAGACAGGAACATCTCATTAGAAACAAATAAAAGAGTCCTGGACTGCTGTGTTTTCAGGCTTCTATATGGAAGGGTGCAGTGGATATCGGCTCGAAACGAGAAATCGGGGAGCCGAGTTCGGATTCCAGCTGAATTCATTGCATTCACTTACGCGCAAATACCCTTGGGAAAGGTATTAATCCGTCTATTCCTTACAGTTATAGGTCAAATAACAGGACAGATTGGGTTCTATAGCCTTGACTGGCAACCATTCTACCGCAGAAAGCAATGGCAACCTACTGCGGGATAATCTTCTGCCCAGTCAGTCATGTCTCTTTCGAGACATGATCGCCCAAGCGTGTTTTACGTGTGGCACTTAACTGACTGATATGGAATGGAAAGCTGAACGATCTCATCAAAGATGAAGGGGATGCTTGAGGCAGCAGAAATGTGGTTTTACAGAAGGATGCTGAGGATACCATGGACAGAGCACGTGTGCAACAATGAGGTGTTGGAAAGGATTCAGACGAGAAAAAAAATGATAATAAATATCAGGAAGTGACAAATGAGGTTCCTGGGATAGTAATGAGGAAGGAGGGCCTGGAGAACTCAATACTCACAGATCGGACAAAGGGAAGGAAAAATAGGCGCAAGAAGCGTGAGACGTACTTGTTAGATCTGAGCAAATGGTTGACGGGGCTTGGATTAGAAGAGATACCAAGAGAAAAAATATTGAGATCGACAAGAGATAGAGCCAAGTGGAAGTCCATGATCGCCTGCGTCCTGAAAGACACATGAAGAAGAACAAGGAGCTGGAGACAACACTGTTTGCCTTCACCTCAGTTAGATTATGCATTTGTTGATTATATTCGTCTTCATGTTACAGCTTAGATTACTGATAAAGGTGGAGCGATTTATAGATTTAAATAAAGATTTGTTTTTCTTTTCTCTTAAGGATTCTTTATTCTATTGAGATACAAATACAGAACAAGAGAGCGGATTCCACAAACCGTCTAAACTGATGGTTGAGTAGATAATCTCAGATTATAAAAGTACGCCTATGAAAAACCAAACTGGGAAAGCTGTCAATTTATTGTCTTCATCGTGAAGAAGAAATTTGTGAATAGAAATATTCACCTTGTTTTCGTCCACTATGACCTTTGCTTTTAAATTTATTTATTTATTTTGTGGGTGGAATGAAGAATGTTTCAATGTACAAGGAAAGATTTTAAAAGCCGAACGACTCACGAGAATAGGACCCATGGGCAGCTTCATACAAATCGGAGATCAAACGTTTTGATAGGTCAGAAAAGCAAATATTTTGATCACGTCGCTTCAAACAGTTTAATCAAAGAATCTGTTTGAAGCAATACTAATCTCGCTGTTCGGCACACCTGAGTATAAAGCGTATATGTGGAAGTGCAACTGTATAGATATTCAAACAGGAAAACTGGTGCGTACAAATTTCAAGGGAAACAAACTGACGGAAAACAATTTCAGATCGAAAATGATATTTTCTTTCCAAATCTTTCTTTACAATGGATAAAAAACACATTTAGACTTAACGATGTTATACATAATTTTTATTGGGTTGTCACATATAATTAACGTATTTTTTCTGCAACTTTTTGATCCAGTCGTCGAAAGTATTAACCTACTGAGTATATAAAGATCTTGACTTATTTTTCTTTGTAGATAATTGAAAAATATGGACTCTTTTGCTTTCCAGATAATTTTTTTTAATATAAAGTTACTTATAACTTACAAATACTATGAAAATGTTTGCTATGAAACAATGTCGAGTAATCTTAATGTAGGAGTACAAACTGGGACAGTCTGTCTCTAAGCACTTTGAAATATCAAAGCAGCTTTTGGTAATTGTATTGTTGAAATCAAAACTGTACAGAAATGTTTTCAGACACTTAACCCGGGCAAATTATAGCCATAAAAATAAACCAAGGGGAATGATCAATTAAATGCTCTTGTAGGGGTATCAGTGATGCTTGGTAAATTACACTTGTACCAAACAAGTCCACAGTCCCCGACAGTTAAATATCAGAAGGTTGAAGTTTGAAATCTAAAAGGATAAAATATTTTGTGTGTACATTAAAACAAATATTTGTTTATAGAATGACAAAAGTGTAAGAAGGAAAATATAAGTGAAATCTTGTTAACTGAACACTATAATATATTTGAAAAAGAGAAAAATGTTCATTGAGAAAATGTATGCAGTTTTGTAGTTAAAATTGCTCGTCAAGAAATGTAGGTATTAAAAATGTCCGCAGAAGTTTAGAGTTTCATGGTTGCGTAGCAGCGGATTGTAAAGTCTTTGTTCCTTTCTCTTTTTAGTAGTTGGCGACAGGTTGAGAGAAAGAGAATGCAAAACAAATAAAGGAGTGGTACTTAACACGTACATTTGGTTGTTGCTGTTCTGCTTGGCGGCATGGTGTGAAAATGAAGAAAAGGACGTTTGGAAGAAGGGGTCGAATGGAACTGTGGCGTGCCCTACGTCCGGGTTGGAGTGGAATGAAAAAGAAGAAAAGAAAATTGACAGTGAAGGCGAGTCAACTTGGAGTTTCTTCTTTACATGGTGAGATGCTATCAGAAACTGCTTCCAGCTAACCTAATGTGACCGGTGAGGGGACCTCCTTAAATAATGAATTCTAGTCACGAGAGAGGCTCCCAGAACAATTTTTTCTTTAGTTGTGGAAAAAACCGTTTCGCTGACGTATTTTGAATTTCTTGATTTGTCAACCAGTCAGGATCTAAGGTTTCGCTTTTCACACTAACATGTGAAAAAGAAAAGCTTTTAACTATTTGAATCCTCTTTTGCGGGTGTGCAATCTTACTTTGGGTTTTTCCCAAATGTTGTAGTCGTTTGAATCCGATTTTGCGGGTGTGTAATTTATTTTGTGTTATTTAGTTGGCTGTTAGATTATATAGGATTTGTACCCTATGGAACTAATAGTCATTTTGAAAGCTTTTCTTGTCGGACTGAAACCCTTTCTGAAAACACTGTTCACAGTGCCTTTATAATGACATTATTTCTTTTAAATGCTATGTGCTTTCGAAAGAGTTTATAGATTTCCACGGACTATTATTCTTTCTTATTTGCAAATTACCATGACTTCTTGAGAAAGATAGTGGAGTCTTATTGTTGCCTTATATGAATTTGCTGTTTTTAATCCAATCAGGATTCAGGATTAGCTTTTTACACTGAATTGTGAATTTTTCCTACATGGGTTTTTCCAAAGTCATTTGAATGCCTTTTTTCGGGTGTGTATGTGCGTTGTGGTGCAGTGGATATCGGCTTGAAACGAGAAATCGGGAAGCCGAGTTCGAATTCCAGTCGAATTCCTTGCATTCTCTTACGTGCAAATACCATTGGGAAAGGTATTAATCAGTCTCTTCCCTCCAGCTACGAGTTAAATAATAGAACAGATTGGGTTCTGTAGATTTGGTCGGCAACCAGTCTACCGCAGAAAACAATGGCAACCTACTACAGTCATGTCTCGAAAGAGACATGATCGCCCAAAGCGTGTATCACGTATTGCACTTAACTGACTGACTGAATTTTACTTTGGGTTTTTCCCAAATGTTGTAGTCGTTTGAATCCGATTTTGTGGGTGTGCAATTTATTTTGCGTGTTTTAGTTGGTTAATAGATTCTATAGGATTTGTATCGTATACTCTAATTGATCAAAGTCTGAGTACTACTGCCCGAAAACTTGCATCAGAACTCGAAATAATCTCGCAAAACTATTTCTTGAAAGCAATCGAAAATGTAAATAAACTAATCTTTCTGCGAATCTTCCTTTCAGCCAGTTGGTCAAATAACCAAAAAGAAATGTGGCGGTGAGAGAAATAAAACAGATCGGACACAGAATTAATGGTGTTTTTCTAACAAATAAATAAATCTAAACTTATTTATAAATGGAACTTTGTCTCTGTGTGTGTATGTATGTGTGTCTATCAGTGTGTGTGTGCGTCCGTTACCTATAAACTCCGAAACAGCTGAACCGATTTTCTTGAAAATTTACACAGTTGTACCATAGGCGTCTGCGAGTGGTCTTAGCTAGGTTTTGTGTCGAGGTACTCCCGATAAATATCGAAAATCGATAATAGAAAAAATCGGGTGATAGATGGAGTGGTCCGATTTTAATCAAATTTGATACACTCATAGACAAAGACATAAGAAACGATATTCAGAAGTTTCAAGGTTGCAGTTATAATTGTATAATTGTAGTTCTTATTCTCAGCCATGATACCACTTACTCAGAGGACTTATTTAGCCTTCGAAATTCAGTTTACGGCGAAAAAACTTATTTGATATCGATACCATGAAATCAAAATTTGACTTACATCCATTAATTTTTCTTTCAGTCTACGGTTTCGCTTTAACTGGAAACAGCTCTTGCTTTTTATTCTTTAGTGCCAACATCCAAAGAGTCTGAGCTCCTGGACCATGGATTAGTTTTAAAGCTTTCATTACACCCAAGCAACGCCGGGCTATACTGCTAGTAAATAAATAAGGGAAAAAGAAAGAAAAAATATTCAAAATACGGCGTAGGTGAAAATTGAATCAGGTCATGTTTAGTAGAAAGGTGTGCACTCTGTTGCTTTCATGACTAAGAAAGAACAATTTTTCCATTGAACCATTAAATGAGATGAGAAATGGATTCTCTTTGGCAACACTAAGGTAAGTGTTTAGAAACAAGCGAATCACAAAAACAATACCTAAATCTTCTACTTCATACAAAGAAATAATGGTTACCGTATGGGGGTCTTTCAAAGGGGTTTATTCAACATTCATTTTTGACGCAAGAGAAAAACAATAACAGCAATCGCGTACTGTGGAGAAATTTGAAAAATTGGAAAAGAAACATCCTAGACTTGTGAGAGGGATGGCCCAATTTTGTTGCAAGACATCAAACGCTCGCACGCTTCTCAATTAACTGCCGAAAAGCTGCATAGCCTGAATTATTAAATTTTGGCTCATCCTTCATATTCGCATGATATCTCTCCTACAGATTGTCACCTAATTAAGTATTTTGAGGAAGTACTAAGACACATTGTGGTGCATTGGATATCGGCTCGGAACGAGAAATCGAGGATCCGAGTTCGAATTCCAATTGAATCCAGTGCATTCACTTACGCGCAAATTTCCCTTAGGAAATTTGCTTCTTTCTAGTTATGGGTTGAATAACAGGACAGATTGGGTTCTATAGCCTTGGCTGGCAACCAGTCTACCGCAGAAAGCAATGGCAACCTGCTGCGGGATAATCTTCTGTCCAGACAGTCATGCCTCTTTCGAGACATGATTGCCCAAGCGTGTTTCACGTATGGCACTTAACTGACTGTCTAAGACACAAGAAAATTTCACTAGAAACAAAGAAAAGAGTGCTGGATTGCTATGTGATGTCAGTTCTTCAATACGGCGGTGAATGCTGGACAATATCAAAGATGAAGGAAAAACTTGAAGCAACTGAAATGTGATTCTACAGATGGATGCTGTGGATATAAATTGGGGGATCAGTTCCATATGACAATCAATATATAAACTGACCCCTCACTTTATGGTTACATCAGTTTCTATACATTTGTATTCCTGAGATCCAAAAGCACAAGGATGCATTCCAGGAGCTGAGTAATTACTAACACACAGGAAAATCTCACTAGAAACAAAGAAAAGAGTGCTGGATTGCTATGTGATGTCAGTTCTTCAATACGGCGGTGACTGCTGGACAATATCATCGAAAATGAAGAAAAAACCTGAAGCAGCGGAAATGTGATTCTACAGAAGGATGTTGCGGACATCGTGGACTGAGCATGCAAGCAACGATGAGGTGTTGGAAAGAATGGCAACAAAAAGGAAATTAATACCGAGCACCAGGAAGAGACAAGTGAAGTTCCTGGGACATGCAATGAGGAAGGATGGCTTGGAGAATCTGATACTGACAGGCCAGATAGAAGGAAAAAGAGAAAGAGGAAGACAGCAGATTACATGTTTGCAGGGCCTGAAGAAAACATACTAAGAGCCAATAGGGAGACGTGGAGAACCATAATCGCCTACGTCCTGATGGGACAGAGCACATAGAAGAAGAAGAACATGGAAGAAGTAATCGAAGTATTTGAGCTGTTTATGACATCAAAGAGGATAATTTCTTAAAGATGGGATAATGAATTCAGAGGTACGTTAGAGAAGAATCATTCATCAACATGGTGTCTATTTCAAGTAAATAACATTTCAGAAATTTTATTCATTTTGTGTAAAGTGCGTCATTTCATGTTTGATAACCTAATACTATATCTCTATACTCATTCACTTCCCAAGTGCATAAAACCTATAATACATTCACCTATTCATTTTTTATGTACTCTGTCTTTTCAGAAGGTGTGATCATGGTTTTCCACATCTTTTCTTTATTACAATTTTCAGCCCATGTCCTGACATACATTTACACAAGATCATTAGTTATTCGTTTCTTTCCTCGGCCACGACTGCTTTATATATATAATAAATTATAGTTTAGAACATCTACAAATTGCAATCTACTAGAAAGTGTACATTTTGTTTCGACATTGAAAGGACAATGTTTCATCAGGTAGTAAACGCTATTTTTTGAAGGGAGATGGAAAATTTGCTTCCTTATATTGGTAAATTTTTGTGTGCCAGGTAATATATATATATATATATATATATATATATATGTGTGTGTGTGTGTGTGTGTGTGTGTGTGTGTGTATTATAAGAAAGTGGAAGAACATGTAGGTATTTACTTTAATAACTTTTTTAACATATCACGTGAAGAAGAAAAGTATTGTTCAGAAACATGAAAATGTTTGTGTAGTGTTATTATGCTTTTATAAACCATTGTAATAAACAAAATTACATATATATATATATATATATATATATATATATATATATATATATATATATATAACACAATGATGATCCACGTATACTGTCTTCATAATATGTATAGGAAAAACTACTAAAAAGTTGTAAGTTTAAAAATGTATTTTTTGACAGTATTTATTTATTTCTATTATTATATTTGATATTTCACACCGTCCTCGGCCTTTCATCACAAACAGATGATTTTAAAATTAAACTAGAAAAGTTTTCGCGAGAAGCGTTCGTCCGAGAGATTGTTTACATCACGTGACGCAGAAAGCGACAGTTGTTTTTAATATTTGTAAGCATAAACCTATCTTTAATAATGCTTATAAATGTTCTTTTAAAGAAAAAAATTTTAAGGGTATCTATAAAATGTTTAACTATTGAAATATTTATAAAGATTCAAAACACCTAAGTCCCAATTTAACCCTAGCCTGTATGTATTTAATTTTAATAAATACTGGATTTTAAAATTTTTTAGATACATTTAAAAAAATTTCCCTACATATATATATATATTTGTGTGGTGATATATTTTTGTACCCCTAATTTTGGCTTTCTGAAAAATTTCAAGGTGTTGTTAGCGTTCTAAAATTTTGATCTACATCTGAGCTCAACTTCCGTCGAGCTAGACCGTAAAATGAAGACGCTAAGTCGAATCTATCAAACAAATAAATACTTACACATCCTCCACCCTCGTCACTTTTATAGATATATAGAGTCCTCCACATACAAACCGGTTTCGCTGTATCACAGCGATATCAGTGTAGCTAGACACTACTGTTTTATCTACGTTCGTTTCAAATTCTCTAAGCGGATTTCTTAATTATGTGTTGTGCATCCCAGTAATAGGGTCCACACAAATAAGTGAACAACGACCAGTAATTCAGATAGAAAAATAAGTGTATTAACGTAAGGATACAGATTTGAATGAAGATTAGTAGTCCAAGAATGCGGGTTAGTAAATGTATATATACAGGTCTCTGGAAGTGAAACCGTAGTATACTGAGTATGTCCGCGTCGGAAGCTGAAGGGCACGGCGTAATAATCTCTAGATGTGTGGCGCACAGAGCTGGTATGAACTACTGCAAACTGACTGCCAATCTCTCTCTGAACTCTCGTATTCTCCGGTTAACTCTCTCTGTGACAACGCGTATTCTCTCATTCTCGCTTCTATAGCAGTCAGTCAGTCAATTAAGTGCCATACGTAATACACGCTTGGGCGTATTTAAGGGTATCTATAAAATGTTTAACTATTGAAATATTTATAAAGATTCAAAACACCTAAGTCCCTATTTAACCCTAGCCTGTATGTATTTAATTTTAATAAATACTGGATTTTAAAATTTTTTAGATACATTTAAACTTTGACTGGGCAGAAGATTATCCCGCGGTAGGTTGCCATTGCTTTCTGCGGTAGACTGGTTGCCGACCAAGGCTATAGAACCCAGTCTGTCCTGTTATTTAACCCATAACTGGAAGGAATAGACGGATTAATACCTTTCCCAAGGGTATTTGCGCGTAAGTGAATGCAAGTAGTATAAGTATACTCTAGACGAGTCTATCTTTATGAAAAGGGAGAATCCCACAACATTATGCTTTCAAAATATTCCAACTTTTATTTTTTCTGATTACAAGTATTCTGCGAGCTGCTGTCTGTTGCACTATCCGCAAATTCATGCTTACAGCAGCTGGATTAGCGAGCGGTCATCCATTTAGGTGCAGAACCAGTAACGACGTTGATTAAGTCCTGAAGAGAATCAAAACATTTGAAGAAATATTATTTTTTTAATGTCCTAAAATATAACTTTTTCTAATTTTCCATATTTCACAGTATGACGATAAACTACATATGACAGCTAGGTTTCTGATCGGGAGATTTAAGGTTTTGAGGAGCGTCGAACCACATCTTAATTGTTGTTGTTCTCAGATCCACCACAACGACAGTTAGTAACACATGTTAGGACCTCCGCTATGGGCAATAAATGAACCCCTAAACAAAAACAAAAAAAAAGAAAAAATATGAACGTATGAAAATACATTTTTGTAACAAAAATATTAGCAAGGTATGTCTACGTAAAAATGGAGAATTAAGACAGAAGGAAGGAAAATTATATTGTGAGAGAAGGTCAAAAATAAAATTGCGACAGACACAAGGGAAAACATTGAAGGAGATGTAGGGAAAATATTAGGAGAGAAAGATCGAATAGAATGTTGTGAGATAAGAACAAAAAGAATATTGAGAGAGAAAGAAGGAGAATAATATTTAGAGAGAAAGAACGCAAAGACTATAGAGAGTCAGTCAGTTAAAGTGCCATACGTGATACAGGCTTCAGCTATCATGTCTCGAAAGAGACACGACTGACTGGGCAGAAGATTATCCCGCAGTAGGTTGCCATTGCTTTCTGCGGTAGAATGGTTGCAAGCAAAGGATATAGAACCCAATATGTCCTGGACAGATAAGAGAAAGATTGTATAACATTATTATATTAAGTATTAGTAGGGGATCAGTTTTCTATTGTTAAGAAGTAATAAACTGATCCCCCACTTTATGCCCAGTATAAATTTTAATTATATTTCGAACTATTATATTCAGTCAGTCAGTTAAGTGACATACGTGATACACGCTTGGGCGGCCATGTCTCGAAAGAGACACGACTGACTGGGCAGAAAATTATCCCGCAGTAGGTTACCATTAGCTTTCTGCGGTAGATTGGTTGCCAACCAAGGCTATAGAACCTAATCTGTCCTGTTATTTAACCCATAACTGGAGGGAATAGACGGATTAATACCTTTCCCAAGGGTATTTGCGCGTAAGTGAATACAATGGGATCAACTGGAATTCGAACTCGGCTCCCCGGTTTCTCGTTCCGAGCCGATATCCACTGTACCACAACGCACATCCTATTGAGAAAGTCGGATGGAAAATAATATCCAGCGAGAAAGAAGTAATAGATTTTTAGAAAGAAGGAAGGGAAATGATATTGACACATACGGAAAAAATATTAAGTATGAATAACGAAAATTAATGTGAAGTTAGATGAAAGGAAATTAATCTTAAGAGAGGAGGAAGGAAAGGAATTTTGAGAAGGAATAAAGAAAATAAATATTGAGAGAAATAGGAGGAAAAGGAATATCGTGAGAATAAAAAGAAAAGAAACAGGGAGAGATAAGGAGGAAGAAGTATATTGAGAGAGAAAGACAGAAAGGAATATTAGAAGAAAAAGAAAATGAATATAGTGAGTGAATGACTGAAGCAAATATTGAGGCAGAAGGAATGAAATTAAGAATGAAATTAAAATTCAGAGAGAAGGAATAAAACGAATATTTAAAGAGAATAACGAAAATGAATGTTAAAAAGAAGCTTGGAAAGAAAAGAATATTGAGATAGAAATAAGGAAAATAATATTGAAGGAAAAAGAAGGACAAAATTTAATTGCCTCAGGTCTGTTTTACATCTGTGAGGATATTGTCTAACGTTCATTACGATATCGGGAAACTACTATTACATGTCCAGCTCACTTTTTTATTCTAACGATAATATCGTCTTTCTTAATATATTGCTTAGGTTTTGGAAAACATCTTTCCCTGTCCCGATGTGCTTTGGATTTCGGTATCTCGCATCCGTCCTTCGTTAAACACTTCCTAGATATTGAATTTTTTTTGCTTACCTGATTTTAGCGTTTTTAAATTATAATTCGCATGTTGGTCACTTCTTTCTACCGAAAACCAAACATTCTGTCTTTTTATGCTTAGGCATTACGTTTCGAATTTTCTGTAGTTTTCTTTTCTGCGTTTGCTATCAACATTATGTCATCTGCATATTTTCTGTTATTAAGATTGTGACAGCCAATATTAAATCCTAGTAGAACATCTAGTTCTCTCATGATTTTCTTACTGTTCATTTTGAGAAAGCTTGTTGAAAAGATAAATCTTTGTTTTACTCCCCTTTCTATTTGTGTAGATTTATTAAATTAATTTTTCTGCCTTTTTCTCGGTGTTCTAAGCAACAATTTCAAACTAAAACATTGAGCAAAAGTCATGAGTAGCAACCCTGTGATTTGTCAATAAGAAATAATCTGTATGAATAATACTCTGTTACATAACAACTACTATAGGAATATTATAGCCTTGTACAAAATGATAACAACGCTTAAAAAGCAGCCAGAATCTTTCTCTCCTATATGAAGTGCTTACGGGAAAAGGTGCAACAGATCTTTGTTTTCTTTAGCATCAGTACAATTTTCAGTTATCGTTCAAAACTATGCAAGCATCTCTTTTGAGTAACTCCAACCATAGAGGATAAGATGACTAAGAACTGCGTTTACTTAATACCGTGCAGTTGTGGCAATAAATATAAAAGAGAAACATGCCAACCCCTTAAAATATACTTACAGGAACACTGTAAAGCCATAACGAAAGTAGAAATAATAAAATCAACTATGGCTGACTACATATCGAAAAAAGAAAGAGTATAATATTCACGTGAGATTCAACAATAAAGAATCATCACTTTCAAGTAAAGCCACGCATAGAGGAAAACATGACTAAACACTGTGTATACTGCATCTTGTGCGGCTGTGGCTGTGGCAAGTAAAATGTAAAGGCGAAACATATCAACCCTTTAAGATAAAACTGCAGGACACGAAGAGAAATAAAAGAAAATCAGGCATGGTTGGCCATATATGGAGAGAAAAATGAGATCTTTGATATAGATATCCGATAGGTCATGACTGCAA
The DNA here is from genome assembly GCA_037127315.1 of Ascarosepion bandense. Taxonomy (NCBI): domain Eukaryota; kingdom Metazoa; phylum Mollusca; class Cephalopoda; order Sepiida; family Sepiidae; genus Ascarosepion; species Ascarosepion bandense. Next base: position 3,893,141 of record JBBBDQ010000403.1, read on the forward strand.
ATGGAACATGTAAAATCATAATAGACTGGCAACTAGGTCCCACCCTTTTACAGTGAAACCGATGAAATGTAACCGCAATTTCTACTCCAACAGCTTCTTTTCTCGCACTTCCTGCCTGTGGAATTCCCTTCCGCATGCTTGCTTCCCCGACGGCTATAACCTCCAGGAGTTTAAATGTAAGGTCAAGAGACACCTCCTAACACACTAACCCTCCCATTCTCTCCAACTCTCCCCCTATGTACATCCTAACTCGTCTATCGCCCTGTGTAACCCCTTGCGCTATAGTGGCAGTGGAATGCCTTGCTTGGGGTAACATGATAAAAAAAAATGCTTCTCAGGCGGATGACAAATTACTGGACTGATTCCCCTTGGCTTTGAGAAATTGAGCCATGGGGTTCGATTACTTTTGTGATTAACGCCTGCAACATTTCCAGGAGTCTATTTGGTTTCACGGAGAAAAAATTGGGGTATGTATTTATAATAGACGTTTGGACAGTCTTCTTGGCACAATTATATAATTGGATGTTGGTTTGTGTAAGGGGCATATTTGTCATTCGTACAAATACTTCTCTGTCAATCATAAACTTTCGGAATTGCTGAGATGTCATATCTGAATGGAGCTGGGGTAGTTTAACTGCACGCGCCTTTGTGTAGCTATCTAATGTCAAAGGCTGCTCTTTTGCTAGTTTTAAGATAGACAGTGCTTGCCCCATGGTTGTGATACCTAGCTCTTTAAGGATGTCTTGGTCTATCATAGCGAGGCTATTCTTGGTGATGCTTTCTCTCACAAAGATTTCAGCATCAGTCCTGGCAGAGTCTGCTGGGATGCCAATTTTAACAAGTCGCTCTTGCCAATCATTCTATCCTGTTCGCATCGCCATTTAAAAGTATTCTAGAACAACCAGCCAGTAATCAACTAGAATAGAAGTTGATTCTAACTGACCAAAAAACCACCAGGGCAAATTGGTAGGTGGTTTAAATAATAACCTGGGAGATTCCATTCCGTTACAGGCAAGTCTATTCTGTAAGCAGTGATTGCCTGATAATTTCAGTGTGTATATTGAGCTCCATAAATATTCAGCACAATTTTTTTTTTTTAATCATATCACCCCAAGCAAGGCGAAAACGCCACTGATGCGCTGGGGGCTACGTAAGAGTGAAAAGACTAGAAAAGAGAAAAACCGGAAACCACATCCTTAACAGGAAGCAAGGGATGAGCGTCTTCACCTGTTCAATAGACGTGGGTGGAGTGTGAACCGGGCGATAGCTTAGTCTATCTACTCCAATTCCACACTCTTGAATATTCACCTTCCTGCAGGGAGACAAAAGAAGACAGCCATGTCGAAAGGTAAGTTATTTGACTTCTACAACCAACCACTATGGGATGAAGTTAAAATAATAGACAGAGAACACCAATGAAAAATCCGAAAACATAAGGAAGCAGCGGATATGCTAAACTAAAAATCGCCTAAAGCGGTCATCCATAGAGATAAATACAATATAGGAAGCAATAATATAGGGAGCTATAGAAAAAAAAACAATAACGAATGAGATGAAAAGTTTTAAAAATCATTACTGAGACGAAGATTTATGTCTCCATAATTCACTAATTGTCCACAAGGACGCAAGGTTGAGTAGATGAAAGAATTGGTTGATTATTTAAAAGAAAAACTGTGAGTTCATGGGGATTTATATCAAGGAGAATTAACTAAAACTATTCGTGGCATACTACGTGGAATTCCAACAACATACAACCATAAGTTAAATAAATGGTTCGGTTCGAAATTTCAATAAATATCTCCTGAAGAAAGCTGGGGTGTGTAACGGCCGAAACATCGTTAATGCGAGAGTAAAGATGAGGAAAAGAGTCCGAACATTGTATATAATTACAATGCCTCATGAAGGCACCGAAATCCAAAGTCACATTTGAATAGCCAAAGGTGCTCTCCAAATACTAAACATGTATTTATAAATAAGACAGTGTCGTCAGAAACATAAAAAAAGCTGAACTGCTATGAAATATCAGTCCTACTATATGTCAATGCATGTTAGACAATCTCCAGGTAAAAGGGAAGGGAGACAACAGAACCGATGTTCTACAGGAGGATGCGGTGAATAGCGGAAACTCACCCTGTGAGCAACAGGGAAATTTTATTGAAAATGCAAACAAAAAGGGCATTTATACTTAGAGTCCTGAAAAAGATAGGTGAAATCTTTAGGGTACATAGTGAGGAAAAAACTTGGAAAATTTGACACTTATAGCAATTCAAGTGGGACAGAAAAAGCAGCGCATAGCCAATCTAAAGAGCTTGTGTAAATAGCTGGCTAAATAGAGATGACGAGGGACATCAAAAAGCTACAATGCTAAGAAGTTGTGGACAGCCATGATTGCCATGTTCTGAAGATACACAATACAAAGAAAAAGAAATTAGGAAAGAATTTTATTCTAGTTAAGATAAGACGAACCACACCCTTTTACCAAATTTCTTCTCTTCATGAAGTTGAAAACTTTCACCTCTGAACTTTCCCTGGTTCTTTTTGGCTGCTTTTTTTATTACATTTTACCGTTATTCTGATTTCAATCGCGGTCTGTAACGGGCAAAAGGTCATATGTCAGTGAATGGAGACATCGTCTTTTCTAATCCTCGACAAACCCTTACCCTAACCTGCATTTTCTTGACTTGAATTGTTTGATCAATTCTTCTTTCTGGAATATACAATGTGTTTCAATCAGCCACTCTTGTATTTCTTTGTTAGTACGAACCGATCTCAACAGAGGTGTGTTGCATGCGTCCTTTAAAACCGAGGTTTCTCATCGGCTGCTTTTGTACATTTATAGATTGGAACTTTCCTAGGGGAGAAATGTGACTTGGCGGACATATGTGTGTAGCAAATCTGACGTAATCACTATTATCGCTTTTCATGTTTCAACGTTGTACTTTGTAGCCGGTGAGTTATTCATTTATTTATTTTTTATTGAAAGTTAGTCAATAGAAGACTCTAGATCTAGACTTTATGCTAGAATACGAAAGAAAATGGTAAAAACAGTACATGGTCATTTTATTTGAATTTCGATATGGTTAATAAAAACTCAATTATGATTCTCATGAAATAAGATTCGTAGATCAGAAATCGTTTGGACAAATTGAAAAACTGCCATTATACAGTGCTAATCGCTGACATAATAATAATAATAATAATAATAATAATAATAAGTCTTTCACGAGAAACTTTCAGGCAAATATTATGCATAATAATATGGATCCAAAATGCAGGTTTTGTGATAAACACCAAGAAACAATAGACCACCTAATCTCAGGCTGTTCTGTGCTTGCCCCAAATGAATATAAAAATCGCCACGATAGAGTTGGGCAATATTTACATTGGGCAATGTGCAAACATTATGGAAAAGCTGTAAACAAACACTGGTATGAACATCATCCAGCACCGGTTACAGAAATAGAAGATGTAACCATTCTATGGGATTACACCATCTACACAGACAGAAAAATTGAAGCAAACAGGCCAGACATTATTGTTAAAAACCAGAAGGAGAAAACTTGTCTATTAATTGATATGGCTTGTCCAGCGGATTGTAACATAGCAACCAAGGAATTTGAAAAACTGTCAAAATATAAAGACCTGGAAATTGAAATAGAAAAAATGTGGAAATTGAAAACAAGAGTTGTGCCAGTGATAGTAGGTGCACTTGGAATGATAAAAAATGGAACAAAACAACACATTGAAAGAATCCCTGGAAACCCCAGCTTAAGAGATATACAAAAAATTGTCTTATTAAGTACAGCCCACACACTAAGGAAAACGTTATCTATGCAATGCTGGAGATGATAGGGAAGATAGAAAAACATGAAATGGAGTCATAACAACACGCCACTACCTGCCTTAGGTCTCCCCGCAGACTTGGTTGGTAGTGAGACCAATGCAGAAATCGAAATATGATGAAAAATGACATAATAATAATAATAATAAAAACATGAAATGGAGCCATAACAACACGCCACTACCTGCCTTAGGTCTCCCCGCAGACTTGGTTGGTAGTGAGACCAAAGCAGAAATCGAAATATAATATGATGAAAAATGACATAATAATAATATTTATATTAAATGTGTGATCTTAGTTTTTTTGTTCTACAAAAATGATCAGTGGAAATGTCATCAAGCCATTTCTGAAATTATACTACCGGCCATAATTATTAAGCCACCCTAGTTTTTTTTTTTAAATATGTATTTTATACTATTTTTAATATTTATTGCCAAGTCGGTGTTTCTAAATGAAAATAGAATGGTTCAGTTTTTTATTATTACTTTGCAAAAGTTTACAAGGCACCCAGGAAGCCTTTGCTTTGACCAGAGACTAGCATGGGGAAAAGAGCACAAAAAATGGGCACCAGAAAGGTTCATTTGATGCACATGTTATTGTGCAGTATTTAATAAAAGAACTATTTTATTTTCATTTACAATTATCCACTTGGAAATTAATACTAAAAATACTTTGAAATACATCATTTTCTTTAAAAAAAGGGGTGGCCTAAAAATTATGGCCGGTAGTGTAGGTCACTGATGGTGACTCAGAAAGAAATGTGTATGCAACAGAAATCAAAGGAAATACTAATACTAGCAACAACAACAACAACAACAACAACAACAACAATAATAATAATAATAATAATAGTAATAATAATTTGTTTGAAACATTAGATGGATTGGAAAAGGGCCTTTTTCAAACAATAGGCGCAATGAAAGTATTCCTAATAGCACATACTTTAAAAATACAATAAGAGAATTCAAAGACCGCAAACCTCCGCCAAGGCAATACTGATGTCATCTCAGCGATTAGCAAGAGATCATTATTAAAATAAGAATAACTACAATGAACTTGACCGCTCTTAAGTGTGAAAATATAAAAGTTGAACCCGACTGCTCTCAAAATTAAATTCACGCTTAAAATGAACCATGAAAAGTACAAAAAATTGTAAACAAAATCCCAGAAAAAATAACTTAGAAACTTTATCCCGCACTAGATCAAACCCCAAATCTAATCAATCCATGCCAGTCATGAGGCCAACTCTCACTGAAAGTGCAATCCGAATCTAATCAATGGGCACTGAGATATGCCCACAGCAGACAGAGAGAAAAATGTGACTGATTTAGACTAAACTTTACTTACATATATATATATATATATATATATATATATATATATATATAATATTTACCAATTGTCTGTTTGTTGTTCTTCTTGTATGTGCCCCGTCCCTTCAGGACGTAGGCGATCATAGCCTTTCAGGTTTCCCTATCCCTGGTGTCTCTGAGCACGCCTTCTCCTGTTGCACCATGCAATCCTCGTTCCGTCATCCACCTGATTAAATATGTTATCCGTTGCTTTCCCCTGTTTCTTTTTCCTCTATCTGGCCTGTTAGTATCAGATTCTCCAAGCCCTCCTTCCTCATTGCGTGTCCCAGGAACTTAAGCCTTCTCTTCCTGATGCTCAGTATTAATGTCCTTTTTGTTTCCATCATTTCCAAGACCTCATCACATGCTCGATACATGATATTCGCAGCATCCTTCTGTAGAACCACATTTCAGTTGCTTCAAGTTTTTCCTTCATCTTTGATGGCATTGTCCAGCATTCACTGCCATATTGAAGGACTGACACCACGTAGCAATCCAGTACTCTCTTCTTTGTTTTTAGAGAAATTGTCCTGTTTGTTAATACCTTACTCAACTTCTGGAATGCTTCCTTCGCTATGCCAATTCGCCTTCGGATCTCTGTGTCGCACTTTCCGACTTCTGTTATAACCCTTCCCAGGCATTTAAATTTTTGTACCTGCTTGAATCTGGTATCCCCGATCTGTATTTGGCATTTTGGGCTGCCCTTTTTACTGATAACGATTCAGCCGGTTTTCGTGCAGTTTATTTCTAGTTCTTTCTTGTTACTTTCTTCTGCTACCTTCTGTAGGACGTCTTGTAATTTCCTTTCTGTGTCTGCTATCTGCACTGTATCATCTGCGTACCTTAGGTTGTTTAAATTGTGGCCTGCAATTACGAATCCAGGCATAACTTCTAGGGTCCTCAAAACATTCTCGCTGTACAAGTTGAACAGATCCGGTGAAAAGACACATCCTTGTCTTACGCCCCTTTCTATCTTTGTATATCTACTCAGTTCATTACCTGTCCGTATACAAGCGGTTTACTGCCAGTAAAGATTCTTTATTACTCTCAAGTCTTTCCCAAATATGTCCAGGCTGCCGAGCATCTCCATCAGTTCTTTGTGACGTATTTTGTCAAACGCTTTCGCATAATCAATGAAGCACGACTATAAGTCCTTCTTCATTTGTATTGTCCTTTCGGAGAGCATCCTAATTATAAATATGGCATTCCTTGTTCTCGTGTCTTTAACGAAACCACACTGTTCTTGTCCTATCTCTGGCCTGATTCTACTTCTCGCTCCATTCATCAGGATTCGGACGATAAGTTTTGTTATATGGCTCATTAAACTGATGGTTCTGAGGAGTTCACACTCATTCGCTCCTGGCTTCTTAGGTAGTGCTATGAAGATGGACTTGCTGAGATCATCTGGTATAACCCCACGATTATAAATTTCATTTATTATTTCAGTAATGTTTTCTATGGTTGTCTGATTAATTCAAAATTAGCCTTAAAAGTTATGGAAGACTTCGTTTTTACTTTTTAATATTCCAATTTTTGTGTATTTTATCTTTTTTTTCGCTTTTGGATAATAAATATTAAATTACATTATAAATAATATATAATAAAGCAATCTAATGTTAAATATTCTAAGGTACGATATTTTGTAGTTGAGTGAAAATTTGATAATGAAGTTTATTTGTGCTTAGAAACGTATATATTAAGATTTAAAAATATGTATTGTTGAAATGTCAAGCAGGTGTAAAGGGGAAACAGGTTCGGATTCAGACATTATAATTTGACTGGTCATAGTCAAAGGCCAGGTCCTGCCCCAGATAAGTCTGTACCAGAAGACAACTGTCAGTAGAGCGGATGTGACATCTAGTGACAGCAATTTTAGAGTAACAATTTAGTTTGATTTATGGGGGTCGAATTTCAACCGTCGACGAGATCGGGCGTTTTCAGTTGGGCCGAGTTGACTGGTTTCCCGGTTGTGAGAATTTTTTTTTGTATGCAGAGGTGCTGACACTTCTGACCAATAGAACCTCTTTACTGCACGTCATGTTTCCGAAGATGTGTTTATATGAAAAATAAAAACTAAATATAAGTTTTATATTTTATTTATATTTGGTTTTGGTCTTATTGTTTCCAGAATGTGCGTTTTGGTGCAGTGGATATCGTGCTCGGGACGAGAAATCGGAGTGTCAAGTTCGAATTCCAGTTGAACTTTTTGCGTTCATTTACACGCAAATGCCCTTTGGAAAGGTATTAATCCGTCTCTTCCCTCCAGTTATGGATTAAATAAAAAGATAGATTGTGTTCTGTAGCCTTGGTCAGCAACTAGTCTACTGCAGAAAGTAATGGCAACCTACTGCGGGATAATCTGCCCAGTCAGTCATGTCTTTTTCGATACATGATCGCCCAAGCATGTATCGCGTATGGCACTTGACTGACTCACTGACTTATTGTTTTCAACGAAGCGTTTCTTTCAGATTGTTATTAATGTACAACGACGAAGACAAAAAAGAAGACGAGGAAGAAAAAGATTATTGTTGCTGACAGTTTTAATAATAATAAGAAGAAGTGATTTGTTACTCTGTTGAATTTTCATTGTGACACGATAACTAGGCACATATGTATTTTATCATAATAGATTAAAATAGAAAATGGTTAAGAATAGAAAATAGTTTAAAAACATATTTAACAAAAGTGAAAAAGAAGAGGAAAAAAATAAATAAATAAACGTTTTTTCTTTTATGAGGTAAATTGTGGAAGAGACAAGAGTATCCGATTACTGTTTTAAATCCTACCACTCTTCCGGTAAATATTTGACTCAGTGATTTAATATGATAAAGAGATAAGTTCAGGAAATAGAGTTCGGGAGGTGGGTTTTCTAATGACCAGGTCAAATGCTGTCTTTTACTGTATCTTGACCACACATTAAGAATTTTCCGGCGGAAGCTTTATTAAGATAAAAAAAAAGATAACTGAAATTTCAGACTTACAGTCGCCAATATTTATCACCGGTGGTCTAAAGCATTTCAGGATTTCCGGATTTCCGGATCAATTTTAAATAAATTCAGGTACTTTTTCTGAGTCAGTAGAGTAGAGTTGAGTTTCAAGTTAGTTCCGCCGGGCGTGTGCTTGAAGTAGAATCTCCGTTCGTCTTGTTTCGGTCAGTTCGGATTTGTTGATCTCCATTAATTAGAGTTAGAGCTGTGTGTCACATTCGCCTTCCCCAACCGAAAAGGCTAACTCTAAACGAAATAAAGCATCCTTTCAACTTATCCAAGTCGTGGAAGTTCGTTCCTTATAGTTTAATCTTGGACCCCCAGCTTGAGGCTCCGACATTTTCAACAAACCCCCGGCAACATCACAGCGTGGAGAACGGCCGCCGGAGAAAATTGTTCGGACCGTCCGTTGGGGTGTTACAACATGAAAAAGAAGATTGTGAAAAAGATTTATTTGAAGAAGTCGGGTTGAGTGGTCTACAACGGAAATATTTTATGATTTGAGAAGTTTAATCGTCGCCTCAGACGTCTTGATAATCGCCATTCGTAGTGAAATCCACCGAATTCGAAGCGGCATTAATAATCGTCGTCATCTTTCGTTTAGACATTGTGGGTCCCAGAAGATATATATATACCCAAGATAAAGTTAGATTACACAAGTAGAGATAATTCAGTATTTGGCATGTCAAAGGTACGGAAATATAGTACAGAAAAACACGTAAAAACAAACAGGAATTTTATTTCGTACTGAATCGAACCTAAAATCTAATTTGTTCGTGACAGTCATGAGTTTAACCAGCACTGAAAGTTTTAATCCGAACCCATCAAGTTTTGAGATAACTTGTCCAGGGACAGATAATCAAACAAACAGACAAACGCGACTAAAAACAATCCCTTCGCCTTAAATATTGTACTCACAAGTATAGCTTACTAGCAGTATAGCCCGGCGTTGCTCGGATGTAATGAAAGCTTTAAAACTAATCCATGGTCCTGGAGCTCAGACTCTTTGGACGTTGGAACGAAAGTTATGTTAATGTCAGTCTTCTGTCTGTCATTATTCACCTTGTATTTTTATGTATACATTCAAGTCATATCTTAATGTTTATACACACACGCACACAAACATATATATATATATATATATATATATATATATATATATATATATATATATATATATATATACTAGCAGTATAGCCCGGCGTTGCTCGGGTGTAATGCAAGCTTTAAAACTAATCCATGGTCGTGGAGTTTAGACTCTTTGGACGTTGGCACGAAAGACTAAAAAGCAATAGGTGTTTCCAGTTAAAGCGAAACCGTAGACTGAAAGAAAAATGAATGGATGTAAGTCAAATTTTGATTTCCTGGTATCGATATCAAATAAGTTTTTTTCGTCGTAAACTGAATTTTGAAGACTAAATAAGTCCTCTGAGTAAATGGTATCATGGCTGAGACTAAGTACTACAATTATACCGACTTAGAGCCAAACCCGAAGCAAAAACTAAAATAAAAGGGCTGAACAAAATACAGTCATACAGGCAGATAAACACACACACACAAACATCTTGCCTTATATATATATATATATTATCGATTTTTTGCACTATTGTAAGAACTGTAACCTTGAAATTTCTGAATATCATTTCTTATGTCTTTGTCTATAAGTGTATCAAATTTGATTAAAATCGGACCACTCCTTCTATAACCCGATTTGTTCGATTATCGATTTCCGATATTTATCGGGGGTACCTCGACACAAAACCTAGCTAGGAACACCCGCAGACGCTTATAGTACAAATGCATAAATTTTCAAGAAAATCGTTTCAGCCGTTTCGGAGTCTGTAGGTAACGGACACACACACACACACACATACACACACAGACAAAGTTCATTTATAAATAAGTTTAGATACCTTACGAAGAACTTTATTTATGCAAAATGAGTATCCACCAGAAATCTAAAAAGAGAAAATAATAACAATAATTTTTGTAAACAGAGGAAAAAGAAAAATATCAGGACCTCGCTCGATATCTGCAATAATGAGAGTAAAAAAATTTGTCACGTAATCCCTTATCATTCAAGAAAATGAAAATTGCATTATAGGTGGGCTTGATACAGTCTCAGCTACTTAGAAACTTCGTCAACCGAGGAAAAATGAAAAGCTTTTGAAGAAATGTATTTTTTATAAATCAGTTAGAAAATGAAGAAGCTCTTACTGTATTTAAGAAGATTGGTATCACTTGATATCCAGTTAAATCCACAAATCCCTGTTAGTGAAAAAACATCAAAGAGTATAAAGGAAAGACGAAATGTAAACAGAAAACCAAAACCAAAAACAAAAAACAGGTAATCTTTTTTATGATTAAACATAATTAACAAAATTAATCTGTATTTTTTGCACGTTTCCATCTTCCTGCAGGCCGTTCTGACGAATTAACATAATCTGCCGAAGTAAACATTTGAAGGCATCAGAGTTTATAATTATTCAAATGAAATAAGTAACGAATTAGATATAAAAGAATTTGATTTTATTCCAGTTGAAAAAAAGAAATTAACGAAGTACTTCCAGTATTAATATGTCATTCAGCTATTTCAGTCAGTCAGTTAAGTGCCATACGTGATACACGATTGGGCGATCATGTCTCGAAAGAGACATGACTGACTGGGCAAAAGACTATAGGTTGCCATTACTTTCTGCGGTAGATTTTTGCCAGCCAATACTATAGAACACAATCAGTCCTGTTATTTGACCTAAAGCTGAAGTGAGAAGAGATGGATTATATTGCATTATTATATTAAGTATAATTAGTGGGGGATCAGGTTAGTACTTGATAACAATAGAAAACCGATCCCCACATTATGCCCAGTAGAAATTTTAATTATGTTTCCAACTATTATATTCAGTCAGTCAGTTAAGTGTCATACGTGATACACGATTGGACGATCATGTCTCGAAAGAGACATAAGTGACTGGGCAGAATATTATCTCGCAGTGGGTTGCCATTGCTTTCTGCGGTAGACTGGTTGCCGACCAAGGCTACAGAACCCAATCTGTCCTGTTATTTAACCCATAACTGGAAGGAATAGACGGATTAATACCTTTCCCAAGGGTATTTGCGCGTAAGTGAATGCAATGAATTCAACTGGAATTCGAACTCGGTTCCCCGATTTCTCGTTCCGAGTCGACATCAGCTATTTAGATGTCAGTAAAATATATGCTGCTAGATTATTATTTAACTTGAAGTTGTTTCCTTTTTAAAACAATCTGTTTCTTTCACAGATGTCATTTATTTTATACTAAATTCAGTAAAAGTAACGGAACGTGATGTGCATGATCGTATTATCATCTAACATGATACCATGGAAGGTTGTCCCAAAAAATCGTAAACATTTGCGAAAAAATTGAAATTTTACTCGCAAAAATAACAAAAGATATTGCTCAAAATAAAGATCATCATTTTCCAAGACTTTCTGCCGCCGATCTACAAGATTTCGGATCCATTCAGAGAATTCTTGACACGCTTCCTTGACTTCATCAAACGAGTCGAATAGGCGGCCCTTCAGAAAGTGTTGCATTGAGCGGAAAAGGCCGTAATCTGATGGAGCACAGTCAGGACTGTAAGGTAGCTGTGGCAGGACCTCAACGCCATCCAGCTCTTCAAACTTGTCTTTGGTCTTCCTGGTGGTGTGTGGCTTGGCATTGTCCTACTGCATCAGAGCCGGGTACTTTTGCTTCAACTTTTTGTAGACCCGCTCAAGTTGCTGACAGTAAAGTTCGGCACTGATAGCACGACCATTCGGAACCAACTCAAAATGCACGATTTTTTCAAATTCCACTAAACGCACAACATGACTTTCTTTGCCGAATCGATCTTGTTTTGGAACCGACGGTGTCTCTTGCCCTTTCTGAACCCATCGCTTGTCTCGATTGTGCTGGACCAGATAGACCCATTTCTTGTCGAATGTCCCAATGCGCTTCCAAAAAACGCTCGTCCAATGGATTGCTGAGCAATTGACAGCAAATTTCAACTCATCTGTTGGCTTGCGCTTCGGTGAGTTCGTACGGATCTTGGCGCGGCTTTTTGTGAACAAAATCAAGTTGCTTCAAATGTCGGTGAATTGTCGATTTGCCAACTCCAAGCTCATCAGCCAATTCTAGAGTGCTCGATGAAGGCGCAGTGTCCAACCCTGTTTGCAAGTCTTCATCATCCAACTTTAACGGCCGTCCTGAACGGGGCTTCAAGACTCATGTCACCAGAATCAAAACGCTAGTACCACAGACATCGCAATATATGCAATTGTTCCTTTACCTTCGGCAGCACAAATCTCTCTTGCAGCTTTTCTGGTTGAAAGACCTCGCTTCCAGCAGTGACGAATCAAAACTCGCAGCTCAATTTTATCAATTGCCATCTGGTATACAAAGATGAAGATCACTATAACAATATAAACGCAAAATTGCATAAAAATCCAATTTTTCACAAGTGTTTACGAATGTTTGGGACAACCTAATATAAACCGTAAGCTTTGAATTTTGCAACCACTGCATTTTTTCACATGCTTTTGTGGAGAACAAATAGAGTTTGATTTATCACATAAATGCATCAGTTCACAAAGCCCTGAGCATCCGGCGGTTCCTGAGAGAAAAAACATCACCGTAAAGTAGCAACCTTCTTATTCACCGATCTTGTTATCTGCTTTTTATTTGTAGTTTTTCAGAAGATCAAGGGGATGACCAAGGAAACCCAAAAAGAAATTAACTACTTTCAGTATCATTATGTAAATCAGGTACTTAGATGTCAGTAAAATATATCCTGCTAGATAATAATTTAACTTGAAGTTGTCTTCCTTTTTAAAACAACCCGGTTCTTTCCCAGATAGTAATTTCTTTATACTAAATTCAGTCATATACGATATCTTCTGAAAAGTAACAGGACTTGATGTGCTGTGTAAGTTTCGGGCGAAAGAGTTATAAGCAGAATGCGTTATCATCTAACTTAATATCATGGGAGTATAAACCGTAATCTTAGCTTTTTGGAGAACAAACAGAGTTTGATTTACCATATAAATGCATCAGTTCGCAACGCCCTGAGCATCCGGAGGTTCCTGAGAGAAAAGAACATCACCGTACTGTAGCAACCTTCTTATTCACCTGATCTTGTTATCTGCTTTTTTTTTGTTTTAAATGGTGTCGATTTTATTCTTGTTGAAAAAGGAACTTGATCGAGTACTTTCAGTATTAATATGTCAATCAGACACTCAGATGTCAGTAAAATATATGCTGTTTGATTATTTATTTAACTTCAAGTAGTTTCCCTTTTTAAAACAACTCATTGCTTTCACAGATGTCATTTCTTTATAGTACATTCAATCATAGATCTTCTGTAAAGTAACAGGACTTGATGTTTTTGAAGGTGTTATCATTTAACATATCTTGGGAGTATAAACCGTAATCTTAGCTTTTGTGGAGAACAAATAGAGTCTGATTTGCCACATAAGTGAATCAGTTCACAAAGCCCTGAGCATCCGGCGGTTCCTGAGAGAAAAAAACATCACCGTAAAGTAGCAACCTTCTTATTCACCTGATCTTGTTATGTGTTTATTATTTTTAGTTTTTCAGAAGATCAAGGGGATGACCAAGGAAACCCAAAAAGAAATTAACTACTTTCAGTATCATTATGTAAATCAGGTACTTAGATGTCAGTAAAATATATCCTGCTAGATCATTATTTAACTTGAAGTTGTTTTCCTTTTTAAAACAACCCGGTTCTTTCACAGATAGTAATTTCTTTATACTATATTCAGTCATATACGATATCTTCTGTTATGTCGTGAGTAAGAATAAATAACTCAACAACAGGAATAGGTTAATCGTTGTATTCCGTGAAAATAGTATTTACAAAGGTTATTAGTATCCAATACAAGAATAAAGGTTAATCGTCTCAACCGTCGTAAGACGTAGTATGAGCAATGGGTACTTCCGGGTCGTCACCGGAAGTCTACGACTGACTTGTCGATCGGCTGCTCGGCACACTCCCCTACGTAGATGCCACCATTACTTTACATAGTAATGGAATAGTCCATTATAGCTGAATAGGCGCGGGCGTCGCAACATCTGAAAATTAACAGGACTTGATGTGCTGTGTAAGATTCGGGCGAAAGTGTTATAAGCAGAATGCGTTATCATCTAACTTAATATCTTGGGAGTATAAACCGTAATCTTAGCTTTTTGCATTTTTTATCATGCTTTAGGAGAGAGCAAAAAGAATCTGATTCATTACATGAATGCATCAATTTACAAAGCCTTTAGCATCCGGAGGTTCCTGACCAAAAAGAACATCACTGTACTGAAACAACCTATATGGTTTCCTGTGATTTTTTTTCTTTTCCAAAAGATCAAGGATATTATCAAGGGAACCCATTTTGAAAACATGGAGGCCATCAAAAGAACTGTAACGACGTACTTCAGGTTCATCGAAAAAGAATCCTTCCAGTAGTGTATAGAAGCATGGCAGAGACAGGTGGAAAAGGGAATTAGACTTGATGGGGATTACGTTGAAAGGGAAAACATGTATTTTTTTAAAAAATTCATCATCCTATCACCCCAAGCAAGGCATTTTACTGCCACTGCTATGCAGGGGGTTACATAGGAGGTAAGTTATGAGAAAGAGTGACATATTATAAGGGGTGTCAGGAAGTGGGTAAGAGAAAGATGAGAATACTGATGAGAGTGTACTGGATAGAGAAATTAGCATGAGAGAGAGAGAGAGAGAGAGAGAGAGGATGCAAGTTAGTGAGATAGAAGATGACTATCGACTTTACATTTAAATTCTTGGAGATTGTAGCTGTTATGGAATTTCACAGGCAGGAAGTGCGAGAAAAGAAGCTGGTGAAGTAGAATTTGCTTTTACATTTTATTGGCTTCACAGTAAAAGGGTGGAACCTAGTTTTGAACGGAAATAAAGTTGTGACACTAGTCACAATATTTTTAAAACAGTAAATAACATGACAAATTTTCAAGGGAGAGAGTTATTTATAAATGATGATAATAAATGTGATAAATATAGATAATTAGCTGAAAGAGGATATATAAAACCTTTTGAATATGACAATCAGGATGAGCCGACAGTTCCGAATGAATATAAGTACGAGATATAGTTTTCATTTCTCAATACCAAGTTTAAACAAGGAATTATTTGTGAAGATGACAGATCAAATAAAAGTGAAGAAAGAAGAAATTTGATAAATGTTAGGAATACTTAAAACGAAAGTGAAAAACAAGGACAGATCATCAATTGTCAGTCAGTTAAGTGCCATACGTGACACACGCTTTTGGGCGATCATGTCTTGAAAGAGACATAACTGACTGGGCAGAAGATTATCCCACAATAGGTTGACATTGCTTTCTGCGGTAGACTGGTTGCCAGAACCCAATCTGTCCTTTTCTTTGACTTATAGTTGAAGTGAGAAGAGATGGATTATAGTACATTATTATATTAAGTGTAATTAGTGGGGGATCAGTTTATTACTTCAAAACAATAGAAAACCGATCCCCAACTTTATGCAAAATACAAGTTTTAATTATATTTCCAACTATTATATTCAGTCAGTCAGTTAAGTGACATACGTGATACACTCTTTGGGTAATCATGTCTCTTTCGAGACATGACTGACTTGGCAGAAGATTGTCCCGCATTAGGTTGCAATTGTTTTCTACGATAGACTGGTTGCCAGCCAAGGCTATAGAACCCAATCTGTCCTGTTATTTAACCCATAACTGGAAGGAATAGACGGATAAATATCCTTCCCAAGGGTATTTGCGCGTAAGTGATTGCAAGGAATTCAACGCGAATTACGAACTCGGCACCCCTCGGTGTCGCGTTCCGAGTCGATATCCACTGCACCACAACGCACATCAATTGTAAGAAGACAAAATGTCTTTTAAGTTTAACAAAAAACCCAAGAAGAGAATTGTATATATATCAAAATCAATGAAGTGCTGCAGTTTACATATTTGTGAAGTGTCTTAAGAGGGGACATCTTAATACAACAGGTCATTGGGAAGATAACTTTCAAAAAGTAAAATGTTTAGAAAACAGGAGATATTTTAGAAAAAAAAATGAAAAGCGGTTTGGTTGATTTTGCTTTAGTGATATATCAACAACACTAGTGGTTATTTAATGCCGAAATCTAAATAATCAACATCATGAAGAGACAGCTGAGGTTCCTGGGACACGTAATGAGGATAGTGTTGGGACGCCCGCGTCTATTCGGCTATAACGGACTATTCCATTACTATGTAAAGTAATGGTGGCATCTACGTAGGAGAGTGTGCCGAGCAGCCGATCGACAAATCAGTCGTAGACTTCCGGTGACGACCCGGAAGTACCCATTGCTCATACTACGTCTTACGACGGTTGAGACGATTAACCCTTATTCTTGTATTGGATACTAATAACCTTTGTATATACTATTTTCACGGAATACAACAATTAACCTATTCCTGTTGTTGAGTTATTTATTCTTACTCACAACATAACAGATAGAGGGCCTAGAGAATTTAATACTCACATCGCAGATAGAAGGAAAGAGAGACAGGAGAAAGCAGTGCGAGACATATTTGATAGGTCTGATTGGGGTTTGATAAAGGTTTGGAAAATATACGAAGAGGAAAGATATTAAGAGTGACAAAAGTCAGGGACAAATAGAAGTCCATGATCTCCTACGTCGTGAAAGGACACAGCCCATAAAGAATGCTTTCAATATATATATACACTATTATCCATAATTATTAGGCCACCCCAGTGTTTATAAAAACGATATATTTCATACTTTTTTAGTATTTATTGCCAAGAAAAGACGGAGTATTGAAGAAAACATAAAAGATGAACGGGATTAAGAATAGAAGATGGCAACTGAGGCTGCATTTAATTTTTTGGGAGATTGTAGCTAGCAGGGAATCAAGTAAACGGAAAGGAGTTCCACAGGCGGGAAGTGCGATAAAAGAAACTCTTCGAGTAGAAGTGGTGGTTATATTTAACTAAACGGTAAAAGGGTAGAACTTAGATGTCAGTTTAGAAGCACGCTTAAATTCATGTGGTCAGAGCACACGAGAAAAAAGTGCATTAAATCGGGTGCTATGAAAATATTTGTAGAAAAGACTGGGGGAATGCCACGTCACGTCAGAGATGAAAGTGACTGAAATCGAGATGCCAAGTCAGGATCGATTACATTGCAGATCCTTCATTGGATTTTGTCGAGAACCTTGAGATGAATAGCAAGAGCACCCGACCAGATATGACTACAGTATTCAATGAACGGATGATTGGTAGATTTATAAATGTACAAGATGTAATCTGAGGAAAAAAAACCTTTTTGCCCGACAGAGGGTCCCATCCATCGTATCAGTAGATGCAGCTATAGACTTGATTTGATCGACTTCAGGTCCGTTGAAAAATTGAGACGCTTAAGTTACGGTTTAAAATCTATTGCTCATTTTTCTATAAACTGAATTATTGTTTTGTTATTCTATATAATTTCAGTGCTGGTCATTTAAATGTAAATCTTCTTTTCATGTGATTTTATAATATGACAATGTACTGCTGGTAATTTTACCATAAAACGTATTTTTATGGTTTTGATTTTGTGCTTGATTTTTTATTTATTCATAACTGGAATCCTAACAGGGGCTGCCTTACACAGTCAGAGTTTATCTGGGAATAATAACAATTAAGAGGTGGCGCGGCAATGCTTGGTAAATTGACCTTGTAGCAAACACGTCCGAAATCCCCACAATTTAAATGTCAGATTGTTGAAGGTTGGATGTTGAAATGTGAAAGGATAAAATATTTTGTGTGTTCATCAAAGTAAAGATTTTTTAACAGAAAGACAAAATTTTAAGAAGAAAAATATAAGTGAAATTTTGTTAACTGAACACAGATAACATATTTGGGAAAAGAAAAATGTCCATTGAGAAAATGCATGTAGTTTTGTAGTAATAATTGTTCAAAGAGAAATTTAAGTATTTATAATGTCCACAAAAGTTTAGAGTTCATGGTTTGATAGTAGTAAATAGCTAAGTGTCCCGAGGCCGTATAATGGTAGTCGTAAACTGTAAAGTCTTATGTTCCTTTATGTGTAGAAAGCAAATTGTGATTGTCATGTTTCTTCCTCTTTTATGGTAGGTCAGCGACAGAGTGAGAGAGGAGGTAAAACAAATAAAGAAATGGTACTTAACGCGTCCTGTTGTTGTTGTTGCTCTCTTTGGCAGCGTGGAGTTAAAACGAAGAAAAAAAAGGGGGAAGAAGAGGTTGAATCATTCTGTGACGCGCCCCTGCGTCCGGGTAGCGTGGAGTGAAATTTCTTTTGTTACATTGCCACGAGGTCTGTCAGCTAACCGCTCCCATGTCGGACTGGACTTGAATGCTCACCAGCGTGGTTTAAATAGGGATGTTTATTATATTGCCGGCTCCAGTAAGCATTTTCACTTAGGTGTGAAAAAATATTTGACTGACGTCATATGAATTTTCGATTTGTAATCCAAACAGGATCCAGAATTTTGCTATTCTCACTGACTGGTGAAATTTTCCTTAGTTGGGTTTTTTCCAAAATGCTTTTAGTCGTTTGAAGCCTATTTTGCGGATGTACAATTTTACTTTGTGTGTTTTAGTTGATGGATGATTTTGGATTTGTATCCTATAGTTCCACACACCGCAGAACAGCTAATCTCACAATCAGGAGCCTTGCTATCGGTTGTATTTTATCGTCATACCCAGGACTGACAACGAAAGAGGACTGAACCACCGTGTAATATCAATTTTCTTACATGGCAATGAATGCTGAACAATTTCTTCACAGATGACGAAGAGAAATACAATAATCTATATGTTTTCACCAGAACAATGCTTGACTGGATATATGAATAAAGAGGAAAAAATTAAGAAAAAGGAAAACAAAACGTAAGCTTATATTTGTGCTCACGAAGAGAAATTTGAAAACTCTCGGTCACATAATGAGGAAAGGGTGCGCGGTGAATTACAGAACACAGTGAAAGATAGTTGGTGAAAACAGCGAGTAAGCTACCTAACGAGCTTTCATATGTGATAGAAGATGAACGATAGCAAGGTCAGAGATTGCTTAGAGTTATAAGTGAGAAGAAGCTGTGAAGAGCCATAATCGTCTAGGATCTGCAGAGACACGCCACATAAAATACGAAATCTCTTAATCATACATTTAGGTTCCAATTAATCATTTAACACAAATCAAACTTATGTTTTTTTTTCTTAGAGAGGATGTTGAAGTCGTAGATTATATGAGCTGGTGAATAATTTTCTGAAGAAGTGTATTTTTATGAAACGCTAAAAATATTCAAACTGCTAAGAAAAGGAAATTAGACATTGTTTTGATAAATATTTCATTGTCATCAACTTTAAGAATGCGGGTAAAATTCTCCGTGTCGTGATTGTTTTGAAACCAAAGTAGCCAAGGTCAGATAATGTGGGCTTTAAAATTATATAAACGGTGTGTCAGGATATGACGTGACCACTGATATAAGAGACACAGATTATTAGTAGTAGGCAGTCGGTCGAGAGTTGGAATTTGAACCAAGACTGAAAAAGGTAAAGGGACAATCACGGTCGAGCACGGCTTCTGGCCCCTCGATGTGTGTGTTCTATCATATTCGAACATATTTACTACATGATGAGCGAATGTGTGATGTGCTGTCTACATTTCCTCGTACGTGCGTGTCCGCCTGACCACTACACCTACACACAACCGTCGCATTTAATACAGAGAATAAACTGAATGAATATCTATTTTTTTTTATACACGTTGTCACTCGTTATATTTAAACATTTTTTTTTAGGTTAAAGGGAATACGTCGCTCTGGTATATTAAACATATTGAATTAATATAGAATACAATTAGTGTTTCCTTAAGCATACAGACGAAAACTTTGGTAGAAACTGGTCGAAACAGAAATTTTTCAGCATTATCTTCACGTTACAACAACAGCAACAACAACAACAACAACAGCAATAAAAAAAAGGAATTATTTCGCCCTCGAAAGTCAATTTGTCTTCTGAAAGCAGATTAAATTTATGTAATCCTTTCTGCGTAATAATTGGTATTTTGAAAAAAGTATTTATATGTATTCTTTATCAAATCATTTGTTTTCAGAACTCAATTGTCTGTCGATAATTCTCATGGTATTCACCGCGTATTGATATGAGATTTTTGTTTTAATACAAAACAACAAGAGTTGGCACATGAGTAGACGCGTAGTTCCCTTATTAAAATTGCATGCTGTAATTAGAATCTAAAGAAAGAAAACTTTTGTTCGACGCATTTAAATATAGAAACATGTTTTTGATTAAATAAAATCCATTTTATGTTTCTTAATCAAACAATTTGATAACTGGATTTGCTGCAAATTATTTTTGATTTTGAAAGAAAACTTGTTTAATTGAAACAGCCGCTTAGCTTCGCTTCCAGAATTGGACAGTCGTGCGAAAATGTAATATTTTCCATATTTGACGCACTCAGTCAGTCAGTTAAGTGCCAAACGTGATACACGCTTGGGCGATCTTGTCTCGAAAGAGACATGACTGACTGGGCAGAAGAATATCCCGCAGTAGGTTGCCATTGCTTTCTGCGGTAGACTGGTTGTCGACTACGGCTATTGAACCCAGTCTGTCCTAGAGAGAGAAGAGATAGATTATATTACATTATTATATTAAGTATTAGCGGGGGATCAGTTTATTAACAATAGATAACTGATCCCCTACTTTATGCCCAGTACAAACTTTAATTATATTTCCAACTATTATATTCAGTCAGTCAGTTAAATGCCATACGTGATACACGCTTGGGCGATCATGTCTCGAAAGAGACATGACTGACTGGGCAGAAGAATATCCCGCAGTAGGTTGCCATTGCTTTCTGCGGTAGACTGGTTGCCAACCAAGGATACAGAACCTAATCTGTCCTGTTATTTAACCCATAACTGGAGGGAATAGACGGATTAATACCTTTCCCAAGGGTATTTGCGCGTAAGTGAATGCAATTAAGTCAACTGGAATTCGAACTCGGCTCTCCGATTTCTCGTTCCGAGTCGATATCCACTGCGCCACAACGCATATCCCCAGCACACTAACAAACACATATATATGTGGACATATATTCTATATGAGAAGGAGTACGTCTTTGGTTTAGTCTGATAGCCATGAATTTTGTGTCAAAGACTAAACAAAAGAAGATGAAAAAAAACGACAAAAAAACAAACAAATGTATGTCATATTTGTAAACCTGAGAATGGGTTTCGATTCTTCATCCCACTCAGACACTGTGTTGTAATACAAACGTTAACTCACACTGATGAGTATTCATTTTTGAAAGGTTTCATGGATGGTCAGCAAGTGATGGTCAAAGTCACTAATTTATTAATCTAGTCAATGAAATTGCCTCCTGTTCATTACGTCACACATGGAAAACTAAATACAAAGCGTGGATTAGATTTTCACCAAGGCATATCGGCACCCAGCGAGGGTCTAAATCGCTTCTCTATTAATAGTCAACCATATTTGCTAACTATCCATTACTAACCACTCATAAGACCTAAATGATATTAGATTAATTTTAGTACAAGGCCTGAAAAATGTCACCCAGTTAGGATCTAAATAAATTTTCCATTAATAGTCAACCGTATTAACTCACTATCCATTATCAAATGCTCATAAGACCTACATGCTATTCTTAGATTCATTTTAGTACAAAACCTGAAAAATAGTAAGATCTGAAGGAATTCTCTATTAATAGTCAACCATATTACATCGCTATCCATTACCAAACGCCCAAAAACTTAAATGCTATCTTCAGATTAATTTTAGTACAAGGCCGGAAAAATATCACCTAGTTACGATCTAGATAAATTCTCTATTAATAATCAACCATATTACCTCACTATCCATTACCAAAAAGCCCATAACACCTAAATGCTATTCTTAGATTCATTTTAGTACAAAACCTGAAAAATAGTAAGATCTGAAGGAATTCTCTATTAATAGTCAACCATATTACATCGCTATCCATTACCAAACGCCCAAAAACTTAAATGCTATCTTCAGATTAATTTTAGTACAAGGCCGGAAAAATATCACCTAGTTACGATCTAGATAAATTCTCTATTAATAATCAACCATATTACCTCACTATCCATTACCAAAAAGCCCATAACACCTAAATGCTATTCTTAGATTCATTTTAGTACAAAACCTGAAAAATAGTAAGATCTGAAGGAATTCTCTATTAATAGTCAACCATATTACATCGCTATCCATTACCAAACGCCCAAAAACTTAAATGCTATCTTCAGATTAATTTTAGTACAAGGCCGGAAAAATATCACCTAGTTACGATCTAGATAAATTCTCTATTAATAATCAACCATATTACCTCACTATCCATTACCAAAAAGCCCATAACACCTAAATGCTATTCTTAGATTCATTTTAGTACAAAACCTGAAAAATAGTAAGATCTGAAGGAATTCTCTATTAATAGTCAACCATATTACATCGCTATCCATTACCAAACGCCCAAAAACTTAAATGCTATCTTCAGATTAATTTTAGTACAAGGCCGGAAAAATATCACCTAGTTACGATCTAGATAAATTCTCTATTAATAATCAACCATATTACCTCACTATCCATTACCAAAAAGCCCATAACACCTAAATGCTATTCTTAGATTCATTTTAGTACAAAACCTGAAAAATAGTAAGATCTGAAGGAATTCTCTATTAATAGTCAACCATATTACATCGCTATCCATTACCAAACGCCCAAAAACTTAAATGCTATCTTCAGATTAATTTTAGTATTTGCGCGTAAGTGAATGCAATGAAGTCAATTGCCTCCTTTTCATTACGTCACACATGGAAACCTAAATACAAAGCGTGGATTAGATTTTCACCAAGGCATATCGGCACCCAGCGAGGGTCTAAATCACTTCTCTATTAATAGTCAACCATATTTGCTAACTATCCATTACTAACCACTCATAAGACCTAAATGATATTAGATTAATTTTAGTACAAGGCCGGAAAAATATCACCTAGTTACGATCTAGATAAATTCTCTATTAATAATCAACCATATTACCTCACTATCCATTACCAAAAAGCCCATAACACCTAAATGCTATTCTTAGATTAATATGAGTATAAGGCCTGAAAAATATCACCCAGTTAAGATCTAAATAAATTCTAATAAGGAGATGGTAAGTCATTCTTTCGACATAACAATATTTAAATTTTTGTTAAGGACATTTATTAATCGCAAATTAAGATTGTTCTGAGCATGAAACATTTGATAAATATTCAAAGAAATCAAAAATTTGTGTTTATAAGGTTTCATTTGACTGTGAAATCACTCGTAGTCGACCTAAGACGCAGCAGATCAGTTGATGGTTTCCCATATGTTGTTTGGGTTAGCAGGTTCGAATCCTGCCTAATGACATATTTTCATAACAACATTTCTCAAAAAATATTTAGACCGGTAGAATTACATATATAAATATACTGTTTAATTAAAAACAGAGTATTTAAAAATACAATTAACTATTAAAAAATAATGTTCAAACAAATGTCGGTTGTTAATCAATTTCGTAAATCTCCAAAACTTCCCGTAACATTTTCGTTTACATTTCTTTAGATTAAGATACACTTTCAGAGCAGAGATGAATATTTACAAGATATAGAAAATTTGTGTTCATAAGTCTTAATTCGGCTGCGTGCGGACTGCAATTATTGCGGACTGAAAGACACAACAGATAACGTAATACCTTCCCTTATGTTGTTAGGTGTCACAGGTTCGAATCCTGCTATATAGCGCATAT
Organism: Ascarosepion bandense; assembly: GCA_037127315.1. Taxonomy (NCBI): domain Eukaryota; kingdom Metazoa; phylum Mollusca; class Cephalopoda; order Sepiida; family Sepiidae; genus Ascarosepion; species Ascarosepion bandense. The sequence continues at coordinate 3,917,219 of JBBBDQ010000403.1, forward strand.
TTTCACAATTTTTTCCAAAAATATTTTGTAAGCTTATATATATAAATATACTGTTTAATTAAATACAGAGTATCTAAAAAATACGACTTTCTATTAAAAATATTAAAAAAAAAAAAATATATATATATTTATAGATATATATATAATTTTTATGAGGTATATATATATATATATATATACCTCATCCAGTCTTTCTTTCCTCTCTAACCGCACATTGAAGGTGGTATTAAATGGGCATGCCTCCCAAAACTACCATACGAACGCGGGCGTCCCTCAAGGTTCTATCCTAGGTCCCACGCTCTTTCTGATCTACATTAATGATCTCCCCGACACCATTAGATCCCAAGTTGGCATGTATGCCGATGACATAACAATCTACTCTCGCATCGATCAGAAACCAGGTCTGGACGACAAAGTGAACCGCGCTGCCGTACTTGAAAGGGACCTCCAATCCGTAGTGGCCTGGGGTAGGAAATGGCTGGTAAATTTCAATGCCTCTAAAACGAAGCTGTTATCAACTAACCACCATAGACAATCGCATCTACCTCCCATTAGCATGGGACAGGCTAGCCTCCCAGAGAGTAAAATACTACGCCTCCTTGGCCTTACACTTTCGGCGGACCTCAAATGGAATGACTATATTGAATCCATTGCCAAATCTGCTGCTATGAAAGTCGGCTCCCTGTGCAGGGCCCGGAAGTTTTTCCCACCTGAATCTATTCTGCACATATACAAATCTACCATCCGCCCGTGTATTGAATATTGCTGCCATATCTGGTCGGGTGCCCCTGCTGCTCTCCTTGGGCTTCTTGACAAAATACAAAGGAGTATCTGTAACGTGGTTGATACTGACTTGGCAGATCGGCTGCAGCCGCTCTCTCACCGGCGTGATGTGGCTTCCCTGTGCCTCTTCTACAAGTACTTTCATGGCTTCTGCTCCGATGAGCTTAGATCACTGGTGCCGCCTAAGCACGAATTTACACGAGATACTAGATTAGCAACTAGATCCCACCCTTTTACAGTTAAACAAATAAGATGTAACCGTAAATTCTACTCCAACAGCTTCTTTTCTCGCGCTTCCCGCCTGTGGAACTCCCTTCCACAACTCTGCTTTCCCGATAGTTACAATCTCCAGGTGTTTAAATGTAGGGTCAATAGACACTTCCTATCACACTAACTCCCAACTATTCTCAGAACACTCTCATCTACCCAACCCTCATTCTCGGTATCCTTACCCGCCTATCACCCACCCTCTGACATCTCCTATATTTAATCATCCTTTCTCCACTCTACGTAGCCCCCTGCGCAGTAGTGGCAGTGACATGCCTTGCTCGGGGTGAAACGCTTATAAAACATATATATATATATATTTCTATAGAATAAATATCATATCTGGGAACAGTTTATTATTCACAGCAGTGTGCGCAGAGAAAATGGAAGTTTGCGAACATATGATGGAACTACAAATGCATTTTGTCTTAACAATTTTCATAGTAATAACGACATGGCCGCGAGAAGCTTGTATCGTATTTTTCGTCTGTGGTAATTCATCGCCTACAAGGATAACGCTTTTGGACTCTGGTAAGTTAAGACTCGGCAAATTTATTATATATATGTATGTGGAGGGCGTGTTGAGGAAGGAACTGCATTTTTTTTAGAAATAATATATCAAAATGTTTGTTTTATTGAATTCTTTATAAAAAAATAATAATCACTTTAATTTTTCCCAACTGCAGCCCAATCAGTAGTCATATTTTCTGCTGAAAACTTTTCATTGATAATGTTGTCGAATTTAATACCATTTCAAGATCGAAAGAAATGAAGAACTGGTGGGTATGACTGAAGGTTAGATTTGAAGAGAATGTCTTTAATTCAGAAATACATCTGTCTTTAACAATGAGGACACATTGCAATGTCAGTTGAAATATGGAAAAAAAGACTGATTATCAAAAAATGAGAAACGAATGTCAAAACTAAAAATTCAGTCTACAGATATAAATGAATTGTGTCTAGTGGAATATGAAAGGGGAAATCCGTTACGAGTTTATGCAATATATTCAAACCATTCAAACAATCACTAATGTTTATTACCAGCATCTTTTTCAGGTAAACGAAACAGTACGTCTACAGTTTCGATCTGCTTTCTTCTTCTTCTTCTTCTTCTTCTTCTTCTTCTTCTTCTATGTGCCCTGTCTTTTCAAGACGTAGGCGATCATGGCTTTCCACGTCTTCCTATCCATGGTGACTCTTAGCACGTTTTCTCCTGTTACATTACACAACCCCCGTTCCGTCATTCACCTGCTCATGCCCTTCAAATATGTTATCCGCTGCCTTCCTCTGTCTCTTTTTCGTTCTATCTGGCCTGTCAGTATCAGGTTCTCTAAGCCCTCTTTCCTCAGTGTATGTCCCAGGAATTTTAGTTGTCTCTTCCTGATGCTCCTTATTAATTTTCATTTCGTTGCCATTCTTTCCAACACCTCATCATTGCTCACATGTTCGGTCCATGATATCCGCAGCATGTAACATAAAACATTTGTGAATTTAGAAAAAAAAAACATTTTTGAAAATCAGTTTAACATATTTCGAAAATTTGAGCAAATCAATTTTAATTCTTCAAAAAGTCAAAATAATTTTCCTGACGGAGGGTTTTGACGCATCACAGATTTTGTGCTTCGAAGAACTCGGCGCAATTGAATTTGTGATTTGAAGGATTTGAAGAAATCCTTCTCGGGTCCAAATTGGTCTTTTGGCCGGAATTAAGCTCGGATAGTTTACGGTCATATCACGTTGAATACTCCGGTTCTTTTTTTTTTTTTAATTATTTCACCCCAAGCAAGGCATTCCACTGCCACTATTGCGCTTGGGGCGACATGGGGGAAGGTAAGTAGAAAGAGTGGTTAGATATAGGAAATGTCGGAAGGAGGTGATAGATAGTTGGGTGGCTGGGAAGAGTGTTTGAAAGAATGGAAGCGAGTTAGTTTGTTAGGAGGTGTCTATTGACATTACATTTAAACTCCTGGAGATTGTAGCCGTCGGGGAAGCAGTCTTGTGGAAGGGAATTTCACAGTCGGGAAGTGCGAGAAAAGAAACTGTTGGAGTAGAAGTTGCGGTTGCATTTTATCGGTTTCACTGTAAAAGGGTGGGATCCAGTTACTAATCTAGTATCTCGTGCAAATTCGAACCTAGGGGGCACCAGTGATCTAAGTTCATCGGAGCACAAGCCGTGAAAGTATTTATAGAAGAGACACAGGGAAGCCACGTCGCGCCTCGTCCGATCACCGAAGTTAAGCAACGTTGAGCCTGGTCAGTACTTAGATTAGTGACCGTTTGGAAATATCAGGTGCTGTAAGCGTTTTGTTGACACATGCGCGTTGTGGTGCGGTGGATATCGGCTCTGGAAGAGAAATCGGGCAGCCAAGTTCGAATTCCAGTTGAATGCCCTGCATTCACTTACGCGCTCATACTTTTAGGTAAGGTATTAATGCATCCCTTCCCTCAAGTTAGGGTTTAAATAACAGGAGAGACTGGGTTCTATAGCCTTGGCTGGCAACCAGTCTACCGCAGTTGTTTTTGGCCACCTGTTGCGGGATAATTAAAAAAGGCCTGAGGTCTATACAGGGTAAGACTTGGTAAGACCCTGCCCAATGAATCGTTCTCCATCGGTTGGGAGGAAGCCGGCTCAACCCGATTTGGGTGAATGCTGAATCAGGTAAAAGTTTGGTAATTAGATTTATGGCTCGAAATAATTACACTGAGGGGCTGTAATACAGTGAATTGAGGAATTCAAAATTATCATTACTGTTTTTACGCAAGACCAGACATAACTTTAGTTTCGGGTTGTAAGCTCATTCAGCCCTCGAGTCCAGATTCAAAATAGCTTACAACCCTACTAGCTTAGAGTACATATTCAACATAGCTTACAACCTTACTAGCTTAGAGTACAGATTCAAAATATCTTACAACCCTACTAGCTTTGAGTACAGATTGAAAATAGCTTACAACCTTACTAGCTTAGAGTACATATTCAAAATAGCTTACAACCCTGCTAGCTTAGAATACATATTCAAAATAGCTTACAACCTTACTAGCTTAGAGGACAGATTCAAAATAGGTTACAACCTTTCTAGCTTAGAGTACATATTCAATATAGCTTACAACCTTACTAGCTTAGAGTACAGATTCAAAATAGCATACAACCTTACTAACTCGGAGTACAGATACAAAATAGCTTACAACCCTACTAGCTTAGAGTACATATTCAAAATAGCTTGCAACCTTACTAGCTTATAGTACAGATTAAAAATAGCTTACGATCTTAGATCTTAGAGTACAGATTCAAAATAGTATTTGAATAAATTTAATGACATTTTGCTTTTTATATCGCTTCTGATAAAATGTAATTATTTTTCGAACAAGGTAATACAAATTGAAAAACAAATTTTCAAAATCTATCGAAGAAATAAGAAATCTACAAAAATTGAAAGATTAAAATGTCAACTGTATTGACATCATTTAGATGGGTTTGAAAAAATTAATTAGATTGGCCACATCGCTGATTATAAATTAGTCTCACCTGTTTTCATTTCTAAAATTAATTCAATTATCCAAATACTGAGGAATTAAATACTGAAAAAAGCGACTCTCGAACTTTTGCACTTTTGTCATAATATTAAAGGTAGGAGATCCGTATCAGAATATCGGAACTGCTATGATTGCCAAACAAATATCACTAAATGGAGCTAGCCAATCTATCGTACACAACCGTCTACCCCGTAAGATAATTAGTAGTTCCTTGTTCGTTTAAGCTAATGTGCTCTCTAAACGGAAAAGTCATTGCAATCAGATTTTAAAAAAATAAAAAAAAACGTCAAAGAAGCCAAGTTCAGAATCAATTTTAGGTCACTGTCAGCAACTGAATGTAAAAGTCAGTCAGTTAAGTGCCATACGTGATACACGCTTGGGCGATCATGTCTCTTTCAAGACATGACTGAGTGAGCAGAAGATTATCCCGCAGTAGGTTGCCATTGTTTTCTGCGGTAGACTGGTTGCCGACCAAGGCTATAGAACCCAGTCTGTCCTGTTATTTAACCAATAACTGGAAGGAGTAGACGGATTAATACCTTTCCCAAGGGCATTTGCGCGTAAGTGAATGCAATGAATTCGAACTCTGCTCCCCTACTTCTCGTTCCATTTCTAATATGACTACAACTACTATATAATACTGAGTTCCAATCTCCTGAACACCGAGCCGAACTTGAATTTCTCCAGACTACTACCAGTATCCGACTCATTAACAACCATTTTGCTACACCGGTTAACAAAGGATTTACGGGAAAATAAAAATAAATGAGTGAATTCGTTTTAATTCAAAGCTTAAGGTAAATAAAAATTAAGTACATCCTAACATTAATCCTACCACAAGTATGACCGTCACAAAGCGATTTAACTCGTAGTAAGATTAAACTAGACTGCATATCTATCTATCTATCAATCTATCTATCCCCCCCCATATATATATATATATTGATTGTTTAATTACTTAGTTTATTTTCATAATAAAATTAGACCAGTGCACATTTGTATTAAAAAGTGTTCAATACAATTATATTGTAGAACTTTTGTATATTTTTACATTTGTAAACGAGTTATTACGCGACCTAGGTTTCTACCATGAGTGGTATTTTCAGGCGATTTTCAATGACAGATTTTACTGTTTGCAGTTTTTTTTAATAAATGCTCACGTAAATGTGTTTTTTAACGCTCGCGTGGCAGGAAATCTTTGAACGCGAATATTTTAAAATTACAAAAAATTCATGAATCAAAAATGGTATAATTTCTTGTAATTTTAAAAATTGCGCGTTCAAAAATTCCCTGCCACGTGAGCGTTAAAAAAAAAACACCGTTCCGTGAGCGTTCTTAAAAAGACAGTAAACAATAAAATTAATTAAAATCTCCTGAAGACACTAATCATGGTAGAGACCTAGATCGCGTAATAACACGTTTACAAATGGTATATATATATATATATATATATATATATATATATGTGTGTGTGTGTGTGTGTGTGTGTGTGTGTTATGTCTTGAAGGCTGTCACAGTGCGTTGAATGAAATAAAGGAAGGTCGGGTGGTGTTTGTATGACCTGTTTATTTATATTAATATTTCGAGACTAAAATCTCATCGTCAGAATGGCACACACACACACACACACACACACACACACACACCATTAGACCATATAAAAAAAAACAACTAGAACACGCATAGATACACACTCACACACGCACACGTACATACACGCACACACGTACAGCAGCAGTGGATAAAGCCAGCCATTCATAGATAGACAACTAAAAGCACGGACAGTTTGAAGTTTTCTCTGCCATTCTGACGATGAGATTTTAGTCACGAAATATTAATATAAATAAACAGATCATACAAACACCTCCCGACCTTCCTTTATTTCATTCAACGCATTGTGACAGCCTTCAAGACATAACACATACAACTATTTTACGCATTGCTTCAAGCAAATTAGAAAACATTACTATATATATATATATATATATATATATATATATATATATATATATATATATATATATATATATATAGTCCCATCATGATAGGACACATTTTAAAGGACGGTATCTTAGATACGTTGTGTATGTAGTGTAGTGGATATCGGCTCGGAACGAGAAATCAAAGAACCGAGTTCGAATTCCAGTTGAATTCGTTAGATTCACTTACGCGCAAATATTTTTGGGAAAAAATATTAATTCATCTCTTCCCTCCAGTTATGGATTAGATAACAAGGCAGACTGGCTTCTATGGACTTGTTTGTCCACCAGCCTACCGTAGCCTACTGTCCAGTCGATCCAGTCTCTCTCTCTTTCGAGACCTGATCGCCCAAGCGTGTATTACGTATGGCACTTAACTGACTGTTATAAAAATTACATAGTGTATGAATTATATTCATTACATAATTGACATACAATAATTAAACATATCTAAAATTTGAATATCATATTAATATTGATCCTCATCACGAAGAAAACTAGCACAAGATCAGACATTATGAAGATCCACCGACAGCAAGATAGATATCAGTTGTATATCAGTTATGTAATAAATACGTTTGTACACTATGTCATTTTTATGAACCATGTATTTTTGTGTGCCATCATTATGGGAAAGCTTGTATCTTCTTCTTCTATGTGCCCTGTCCCTTCAGGACGTAGGCGATCATGGCTCTTCACGTCTCCCTATCCCTTGTGGCTCTTAGTATGTTTGCTCCTGTTGCTCCTGGCAACCCCCGTTCCGTCATCCACCTGATCAGTCCCTGCAAATATGTTATCCGCTGCCTTCGTCTGTCTCTCCTTCCTTCTATCTGTCCAGTCAGTATCAGGTTCTCCAGGCTCTCCTTCCTCATTGCATGTCCCAGGAACTTCAGTTGTCTCTTCCTGATGCTCAGCATCAATTCCCTTTTTGTTGCCATTCTTTCTAACACCTCGTCGTTGCTTGTATGCTCAGTCCACGATATCCGTAGCATCCTTCTGTAGAACCATATTTCGGCCGCTTCCAGTTTTGTCCTCATTTTCGATGATATTGTCCAGCATTCACAGCCGTATTGAAGAACTGACATCACGTAGCAGTCTAGAACTCTTTTCTTCGTTTCTATTGAGATCTTCCTGTGTGTTAGTATTTTGCTCATCTTCTGGAACGCGTCCTTTGCCATGCCAATTCGCCTTCGGATCTCCGTGTCGCACTTTCCATCTCCTGTTAGAACACTTCCTAGGTACTTAAATTGTATACGATGCTTAAAATGCCACTATCAGTGAAGTAAAATCGTGAGATATTAATCGATATTCAGTTTACTGAAAACTTCCACAATGAGATGTAACTTAAACTATGTTTAAACGAGACATTATGTATTCTTTTTATGTGCCATGTTCCTTCAGGTTGTATGCGATCATGTCCCTCCACATCTTCCCGTCCCCTGTAGTTCTTAATATATTTTGTTGCTATTTCTCCCAAACCCTGCTCTGTCATTCCTTTGCCCATCAAGTATGTCAAGTGTTGCTTTCCCACGTCTCTTTTTCCTTCTTCTTTTTCTTCTGTCCGTCTTGTGAGTATCAGATTTTTCAAGCCGTCCTTCCTCATTAAGTGTATCATAAATATCAGCTGTTTTTTTCCTGATGTTATTCCATTGTTAATTCAACTAGACTTTTTTAATCTCTGCTCTAGCCAGGTATTGAACTCAAAACGCTTTGGGTGAAGTCCCTGGATTCAACCAATGTTTTTATCCTCTGATCCACGTGTTCTTTAATGAAAATGGGAAAACTGAACTGAGATATTTGGAAGAGCCATGCGTTGTAGAACTAGAACAATCTACCCGGTGAACAAAATAACGGGTTCACTTTGAAATTCCAATCATTTAAAGTAGGTCGCAGCATACAACTGCCGAAACGTCGTGAATATGACCAGAAAGATGTGTACAACAGTCCGAATAATGCAAATAGTGTAAATAATTACAATTCTTCTTCTTTTACGTGCCCTGTCCTTTAAGGACGTAGGCGATCATGGCGTTCCGCGTATGCCTATCCCTGGTAACATTTAGCACACTTTCTTCTGTAACACCACGCAACCCCCGTTCTATCACCAACCTGCACAGGCCCTTCAAATATGTTATCCGCTGCTTTCCCCTGTCTCCTTTTCCCCATATCTGGCCTGTTAGTATCAGGTTCTCCAAGCCCTTCTTCCTCATTGCGTGTCCCAGGAACTTCAGCTGTCTTTTCCTGATGCTAAATATTAATTTCCTTTTTCGTTTCCATTCTTTGCAACTCCTCATTATTGCTCACATGTTCGATCCATGATATTCGCAGCATCCTTCTGTAGACCTACATTTTAGTAGCTTTAAGTTTTTCCTTCATCTTTAATGATATTTTCCAGCAATCACTGCCATATTAAAGAACTGACATCACATAGCAATTCAGTACTCTCTTCCTTGTTTCTAGTGAAAGTTTCTTGTGTCTTAATACTTTACTCAGCTTCTGGAACGCGTCCTCGCCATGCCAATTCTTTTTCGGCTAATACTTTCTCAGAAATATGCACGAAAATTATGTGTTTGTATATACATTTGTGTAAAGGAGTACAAGTGTTTTCATATGTGCTTGTGTATATCCGTGCATATTCATTTTCACATATGTATGGGCATATTGATGAGTATGTCTATATGTGCGTGTGTATGTTCGTTTGAATATGTATTTGTATATGTGTGCTTCTATATGTGCACATGAGTGTGTGCTTGCACAAGTGTGCATTGGTGTTTATGTATATGCGTTTATATATGTGTATGCTTGCATATACATGTATTTGTATGGAGGTTTTCTTTATCAGTGTTTGTATAACTATGTATATGTGTTTGATTATTTGTTTGTGAGTTTTATATACGTATTTCTATGTGATTATGTAGGTTTGTTTTTGTGCATTTATATATATATATATATATATATATATATATATATATATATATATATATATAAAATACATTTTCAGTATTCAAAATTGTTGAATGATCATTTCAACATGAAATCCCTAAAAGAGATTTCACATCTCATCAGCAACAGTACATATTTCAAAAATGTACTGTTTTGAAATGATTTTGAAATATGTACAGTTGCTGATGAGATGTGAAATCTCTCTTAGGGATTTCATGTTGAAAAGTTCATTCAACAATTTTGAATATTGAAATTTTTTATATTAGCTCTGTAATTTTAATTACATTGAGCTCTCCTGTGTCATTTTTTAATATTAAAATTTAATATTAATTACGATCAGGTTTTGGGACTCTTACTTTTCCGTTTGGATTAAAGTATTTTAATATATATATATATATATATATATATATATATATATATATATTTGTGTGTGTGTGTATGGGTGTGTTTATGTATAGTTGTACTTCTGCATTTGTTTGTAGAGGTTTGTGTTTTTCTCTACGTGGGGAAGTTTGTATGTGCTTGCGTTTTTATATGTGTGTTTGTGTATCTCTGAGCCTATTTGTGTGTGGTTTATTTTTCATATGCGTATATATATACGCATATGAAATATATATATATATATATATATATATATATATATATACACATATTTGTACGTATGTGTTTGCATATGATTTTGTATGTCAGCGTGTTTGAATATGTTTTGCACCTTTGTGAAAATCGATAGAAAAAAAAAGAATAATGTCTTCCTAGCATCTTTCACACTTTCCTTGGTCACGTAAACGTCGTCCCTTTGCAGTGTTTTTCTCTTCCGACGTGATTTCACTTTATTTCTTTGACTAATGCATCTAGAGTTTGTTTCATTGCCATTATGAAAAGGCCGACAGTTGAAAGTATGACACTTTATTGATACGAACAATATCCGCGATCTCTTGTAAGACTTGCCAGTGTGTTTGTGCAGCATTAAAATTTTGTATGCTTCCCTGGAGTAACCTCCATCGTAGACAGTGGTCTTAGGACAACTAATTGACTGTTTGGATATGATAAAAATCTGATCCGATCACGGAAGACGCAATATTTTTCAAGGCCAAACAAATTTCATTATGTACCCCAAAAATAAATTCTTATTGCTGCACACCACTTCAAATACATAATCTGAGGAAAAAATAAAAATCGATTACACCCTGCCACTATATTGGGTCTAAAACGGACCATATGTTTAAAGAAAGGAGACTTAAGCAATTGTTTCAATTAATTTGCACAAGGGTATGTATATCTTTATATATATTTGGGTGTATATGTGCATTCGTGCTCATTTCTGTGCGTATTTGTGTATCTGTTTATCTATATGGAAGTATGGAAGTGTAACTATGTTACGGAAATTAACGAATTTTAATGAAACTTGGTTATAAACAACCGACAATTTGAAATGAATTGTTTGAACCTTATTTTTCTATCGATACTCCTATTTAAGTAGATATTCTGTTTTTAATTAAATATATAATACAACATATTTATTAAAAACAGAATATCTACTTAAACAGGAGTATCGATAAAAAATAATGTTCAAACAATTCATTTCAAAGTGTAACTATGCTTATAACTATGTTTGCTTGTGTAAGTGTGTTTGCGTGCATCTGTGTATAGGCTTGTGCGATTTTATTTTTGTATGTCTGTTTAGTGTTTATATGTCTCAGGACTCATATGTGTGTATATATTTCTGCATACGTTTTGAATATATGTAAATCTGTATTTGTATGTGTGTGTATTAACTTTTCTAGAATAGTCTGTTTGAAATTTCATTATTTGATAATAATAAATTATATTCTCACATATCCAATCTTAACTCATTGCTTTTACTGTATATTTTCTGATTATATTATTCCTTCTATGAATATTTGAACGTTAACTTCCGTTCGTGTTTTTTATCATAATTAAAAACATGGTAATGAAGAAATTCGTTCTTTCTTCTTTGCATTTTGTCCAGCGCAGCATTATTATTTTGTGATTAATATTATCCAATTTATTTTCGCGGCAAATGGTAATCAGAGCTGCCCAAGAAAACATGAAAAAAGGTATTTTTGAATAATCCTCCGACGATATTTAATCAATAGGTTGATATCAGATCATGTGCTGTTCATAAACGTTCTCTCAAACACTCTTCCCATCTACCCAACCCTCATCGTCGCTATCCTTACCCATCTATCCCCCATTTCTGACATTTCCTATATCTAACCACTCTTTCTCATCACTTTCTCCCCTAAGTAACCCCCTGCGCAATAGTGGCAGTGGAAAGCTTTGCTTGGGGTGAAATGATTTAAAAAAAAAATAACGATCTATGAACAAATGTGCGGTTCTCAGCACTCAACAATTTCTTTCTCTCTCTTTCTCTCTCTACACACACACACACACACAAGCACCAGTATAACTCGGATATAAGATAAACCCGGATATAGGAGAGTATTCTCTTATCGCTAATTAGAGCCTGTGGTAATGTATATAAAATAAACTCGGATATAAGAGAATTTTATCCGATCCTAACTATATTATCTGGGTTACACATTTCACAGGCTCTAATTTTGGACCAGAGAACATCCCTCTTATATCAGAGTTTCTCTTATATCAAATCTCTTATATCCGGGTTACACATAAATATAATAAATCTTAAGTGATTTGCCAAGTCTTAACTTACCAGAGTCCAAAAGCGTTGTCCTTGTAGGCGATGAATTACCACGTTACAACCCCTTTCCACAGACGAAAAATGCGTTACAAGCATCTCGCTGCCATACCGTTATTACTATGAAAATTGTTAAGACAAAATGCATTCGTAGTTCTATCATATGTTCGCAGTCTTCATTTTTCTCTGCACACACTGCCGTGAATAATAATCTGTTCCCAGATATGATATTTATTCTCTAGAAATATTTATCGTTTTAAGTACCTATATATGCTGATCTCACTCCGTTTTTTGCTAGCTCACCAGAAGTTTCATCCGCTAACAGGTCGTCTTTTTAATCCTGCAACTATGTCTTGCCAGCCTCATCTAAAGAAATGACGAGGAAAAGGTTTAGTTATCGATGTCCTGACTATGTCATCTGTCAAGTTGTCCATGCAGTATATCTCCTCCTCCCTCTATCCCCGATATTATCCAACGGAAGGGCATAAGCTAATTCTGTTTATACCCGTTTTTCATAGGTGTTGCCAGCACGAGGTTGAATGCAACGTCAGGTAGTAGTTGGCATTGCTATCTCCAAAACTTTTTCCAGATTATTGATCATGGCAGCAAGATAATGGAGATGTGAAATCACTATTCTTTCTTGTAGATGGACTGCTAACTTGTTCAATTTCCAAAAATTAAGGTTTAACTTTTCCATTGGTTATATATATATATGCGTTTTCGTATATTTATTCGAAGACTTTCCTTGTTGTTTTAAGGCTTACAAACACATCATGTTTAAGGCTTACAAGCACATCATGTTTAAGGCTTACAAACACATCATGTTTAAGGCTTACAAACACATCATGTTTAAGGCTTACAAACACATCATGTTTAAGGCTTACAAACACATCATGTTTAAGGCTTACAAGCACATCATGTTTAAGGCTTACAAACACATCATGTTTAAGGCTTACAAACACATCATGTTTAAGGCTTACAAGCACATCATGTTTAAGGCTTACAAGCACATCATGTTTAAGGCTTACAAACACATCATGTTTAAGGCTTACAAACACATCATGTTTAAGGCTTACAAACACATCATGTTTAAGGCTTACAAGCACATCATGTTTAAGGCTTACAAGCACATCATGTTTAAGGCTTACAAGCACATCATGTTTAAGGCTTACAAACACATCATGTTTAAGGCTTACAAACACATCATGTTTAAGGCTTACAAGCACATCATGTTTAAGGCTTACAAGCACATCATGTTTAAGGCTTACAAGCACATCATGTTTAAGGCTTACAAACACATCATGTTTAAGGCTTACAAACACATCATGTTTAAGGCTTACAAGCACATCATGTTTAAGGCTTACAAACACATCATGTTTAAGGCTTACAAGCACATCATGTTTAAGGCTTACAAGCACATCATGTTTAAGGCTTACAAACACATCATGTTTAAGGCTTACAAACACATCATGTTTAAGGCTTACAAACACATCATGTTTAAGGCTTACAAACACATCGTGTTTAAGGCTTACAAACACATCATGTTTAAGGCTTACAAGCACATCATGTTTAAGGCTTACAAACACATCATGTTTAAGGCTTACAAACACATCATGTTTAAGGCTTACAAACACATCATGTTTAAGGCTTACAAGCACATCATGTTTAAGGCTTACAAACACATCATGTTTAAGGCTTACAAACACATCATGTTTAAGGCTTACAAACACATCATGTTTAAGGCTTACAAACACATCATGTTTAAGGCTTACAAACACATCATGTTTAAGGCTTACAAACACATCATGTTTAAGGCTTACAAACACATCATGTTTAAGGCTTACAAGCACATCATGTTTAAGGCTTACAAACACATCATGTTTAAGGCTTACAAGCACATCATATTTAAGGCTTACAAACACATCATGTTTAAGGCTTACAAGCACATCATGTTGAGAAACAGTTTCCTATAAGATAACTGAAGTTAATAAACATTGAGCTTGGTCACGACCTAGATGGGTGACCATTTGGAAATATTAAGTGCTAAAATCTTAAATGTACTGGTGGTTTAATGGATAACAAATCCGAATTGTTGATCAGGGAGTCTGGTTCCAATTCGCTTGAGTTTGTTATATTCACTTATCCGGGAAAAGTATGAATCTACCTTTGCTCCCCCTGCTATGGATTAATTAGTCAGAGTCGTATAATCAAAACATTATTATCCAAAAATATCTCACAATCTAAATATATTTCCTGGTCTTAAATAACCTGCAACCGGTTAAGCTACAGTCAGTCAGTTAAGTGCAATATGTTATACACGCTTGGGCGATCATGTCTCGAAAGTGAAAGGGCAGAAGAAGATTATCCCGCAGTAGGCTGTCATTACTTTCTGCGGTAGACTGGTTGCCAGCCAAGGCTATATATCTCAATCTGGTCTGTTACTGAACCCATAACTGGAGGAAAGAAACGGATAATTACGTTTCCCAAGGGTATGAAAGGAATTCAACTGGAATTCGAACTCGGCTCCCCGATTTCTATCCGTTGCACCACAAATAAAACGTCTGATTATAAAAATTGGAACTAGGAATAATAAATAGTCAGTCAGTCAGTTAAGTGCCATGCGTGATACACGCTTGGGCGATCATGTCTCGAAAGACACATGACTGACTGGGCAGAAGATTATCCCGCAGTAGGTTGCCATTGCTTTCTGCAGTAGACTAGTTGCTGACCAAGGCTACAGAACACAATCTATCTTTTTATTTAATCCATAACTGGAGGGAAGAGACGGATTAATACCTTTCCCAAGGGTATATTTGCGTAAGTAATCAGAAGGAATCCAACTGGAATTCGAACTCGGCTCCCAGATTTCTAGTTCCAAGCCGATATCCACTGCACCACAACACACATAATAATAAATAGTAACATCTTTAAATACCTCGGTTATAACAAATTTAGTAAAGACGATGAAGGAACTAGACATATAATAGATTCTCTTTGTTGTTTTTAACAACACCGTGTAAATGCCACAAAACCCAAACAACTCGAATCCTGTTCTTGAGTAGCCAATTTAGATCTTGAACCTCTCTTCTGATATCAAATGGAACCACTACATCGAGTCCATAGCTAAATCCAATGCTATGAATGTTCGGTTACTGTGTCGGGCCAGGATGTTTTTTCCGCCTGAATCCATCCTGCATATATACAAGTCAACCATTCGTCCGTGCATGGAGTACTGCTGCCATATATGGTCAGGCGCCCCTGCTGTTCCCCTCAGTGTTCTCGACAGGCTCCAAAGAAGAATCAGTAATGTGATAGGTAGTGACTTGGGTGCTCGACTACAGCCACTTACCCACCGACGAAATGTGGCCTCCCTTTGTTTGTTTTATAAATACTTTCATGTCTTCTGCACGAACGAACTTAAGTCACTGGTGCCTCCTCAACAGGTGTTTACATGTGCATCCAGACTTGGAACTGGGTCCCACCCATTCACAGTCAGGTTAGCGAAATGCAGACGACAATTCTACTCCCGCAGCTTCTTCTCTCGCACTTCCAGCCTGTGGAACTCGCTCCCATATTCTTGCTTTCCTGACGGCTACAACCTCCAGGAATTTAAATGCAATGTCAATACTCATCTCATAACCACTTGACTCTAGTTCGCTCCCCACCCCGTATATCCTTTCCTTTCTCTCCACCTTTGAAAGTGTCATCACACCTGAATTCTCATCTTTCTATTGCTCCTTTCTAACTGGTTCGTCTTCCTCTTCACTGTCTTCTAATTAATCTTTTCACTCTTATGTAGCCCCCTGCACATCAGTGGCATTATGGCCTTGCTCGGGGTGAAACGATTAAAAAAAATTGATATCATATATGGCACCCGACTCTAAACTGTATTCAGTTACTTTCACAGATCAATTTTTAAGCGTGAGTTCATGCATAAGGGGTCTACCGGTCTTAATTCAGACAATGCTTCATTAGATCGCATAGATTGGCGTTTGAAAATCCCAAATGACTACTAAATACCAAAATCCACTTCAACATTAGCAACACAATAAAAGGATAAAAAAGTAACTGAAAAAGAAGTTAAGTAAATAAACAAACTGTTACATGAATGGGCGTGCCTCTTCGTCCTACAGCACGAATGCTGGTGTCCCACAGGGCTCTATCCTGGACCCGACGCTCTTCCTTATTTTCATCAACGACCTCCCAGATTAGATCAAGTCCCAAGTAGGCATCTACGCAGATGACACTACAATATACTCCCGCTCCAGTAAGAAACCTGTCGTGGCGGACAGACATAATCTCGCTGCTGACCTTGAGCGGGATCTACACTCTGTGATGAACTGGGGCAAGAAGTGGCTTGTCAACTTCAATTCATCTAAGACCAAGCTGTTGTCTGTCAACCATTACAGGCAACCTCTCCTGCCTCCCATAAGCATGGACCAAGTGATTCTCCCTGAGAGTAATACACTACGCCTCCTCGGACTTACCCTGTCCTCAGACCTCAAATGGAACCACTATATTGAATCCATAGCAAAATACTGCTAAGAAGTTGGGTCACTATGTCGATCCAGGATGTTTTTTCCACCTGAATCCATCCTGCATATATACAAGTCAACCATCCGTCCGTGCATGGAATACAGCTGCCATTTATGGTCAGGTGCCCCTGCCGTTCTCCTCAGTGTTCTTGACAAGATCCAAATGAAAGTCTGTAATGTTATAGGTACTGATCTGGCGACTCGACTGCAGCCACTTCCCCATCGTCGAAATGTGGCCTCCCTTTGTCTGTTCTATAAATACTTTCATGGCTTCTGCTCGGACGAGCTGAAGTCACTGATGCCTCCTCAACAGGTGTTTACTCATGCAACCAGACTGGCAATTGGGTCCCACCCATTCACAGTCAGGTTAGCCAAATGCAGACGACAATTCTACTCCTGCAGCTTCTTCTCTCGCACTTCCCGCCTGTGGAACTCGCTCCCGTATTATTGCTTTCCTGACGGCTACAACCTCCAGAAATTTAAATGCAAAGTTAATACTCATCTACTAACCACTGGCCTCTAGCTCTCTCCCCTCTCCTGTATAACCTTCCCTTTCTCTCCACCTATGTATCTGTCATCGCACCTGCTTTCTCAGCTTTCTATTGCTCCTTTCTAACTAGTTTGTACTCCTCACTCTTTTCTAATTAATCTTTTTACATTTATGTAACCCCCTGCACATCAGTGGCGTTTCCGCCTTGCTCGGGGTGAAATGATTAAAAAAAAAAATTCTCTATTATCTGAAGCAAAAGGTTTGAAAGGAAACTTCTATCTATACATGAAAGAGCAATAATAGCGGACTTGAAGAAATTAATTCGTCTGATCATTTTTAAGGGGAAACATATAAATTTCCGAGTGGATATCGACTCGGAACAACAACTCGGGGATCCGAGTTCGAATTCCAGTTGAAATCCTTGCATTCACTTACGCACAAATACCCTTGGGAAAAGTATTAATGCGTCTCTTCCCTCCAGTTATGGCTTAAATAATAGAACAGATTGGGTTCTATAGCCTTGATTGGCAACCAGTCTACCGTAGAAAGCAATGGCAACCTACTGCCGGATGACTTTTTGCCCAGTCAGTCATGTCTCGAAAGAGACATGATCGCCCCAAGTGTGTATCACGTATGGCACCTAACTGACTGACTGATATAAATTTCAAATGACAGTAATTCTAACACTCTCTGGCCAATAATTGGTGAAAGATTCTTGAGTGAAAACGGCTGACAGTCACCATTATCTTACGAAACGGGTATACCAATCTGCTCGGTGCATGGGTGGTTAGGTAATCCCCGTCACCGACGTCTGCTTAGGCACGTGTTTTTTTTTTTTTTACTTTGACAAAAGAATGAGGACTTACAGTTTCTACGAGATACCTAATAATCCGGAGTGTTCATTTTTTTTGTGAAGGCCATTTTGTTCGAATCGTCAGTCACGGTGACTTTTGAGTTCATGCAAGCATGACCATAGATGATTTCCGAACAGTTTCTATCACCCAACTTTTTGAGTCAAGTCCCACTAACCTACCAACATCTATATCCACTGGACGATGTGTCCTTGAGTTGTGAGTTCAATACCAGGCTACAGCAATGGTAAACATATAACTCTGAGAAGAATACATATAACATACAACTCTGATAAAAAAAGGTACCCACATGTCTACCAGAAGTGGCATCGCACATAGAATAAGAATAATATACCCAAGTGAACGAAATAAATGGTTCGGTTCGAAATTCTTAAAACCTGAAGACGGCCGGAGCGTACAACGGCCAAAACATCATGAATATTGCAATAAAGAGTAAGACAATAGTACGAACAAAATAAATAATTTAAATACTGCCTCATATTAGAAGTGTAGACAAACCAAACCATGTTGAAGAATTATTTTGGACGCCTTTTTCTCAACATTTTACTTGTCTGAAATATCCTCGGTGATGTTGGTAAAAATATAAAAGAAATTCATTAGCCTCGCAAAATAAATTATCTCTCGATGAAAAGCTAAACAACTTCGGCAAGAAAAGCAATAATAATAAAATAAATTAGATCTGATCTCACACGATAAAACCCAATTCGTATAATTTCCATTTCGATGATTATTCAACGGTCAATTTTGTACCATTCAGTAAGAAGGACTGAGAACCGAATGAAATTATATAATTATTTTCAAATTGATGACTGATTTGGGATATTTGAAAGAAAGGACAAAAAAGAAAAAATTAAAAGCAAAAAAAAAAAAAAAGAAAAAAAAGGCTACCTAATTGCAAAATACTCTTCCATAATTGTATCAAACAAAATTAAAAAAAAAAAGAAACTTTTTGAAGATTTGAGATGCACAAAATTATTCTAGCATTTGTAGATTAAATTTTATATTGAGACTAGCTTAAATCAAAAATAAAATTAATGTGTTTATTTGTTTAGATAAATTAAACTAGATGAATTAAAGTTTGATACTAGATCGACAACTAGATTCCGCCGTTCTATCCTCGAAAGACCTAAATTCAACTGCCATTTTAACGTAACATTTACGTTTATCACACTTATCTGCGGGATTCTTTTCCGATATCTGCATTCTTACCATTTAAAATCTTCAAAAAATTAAATGCAACGCCAAACGATGGTTCCTAACTTCTTGAGCCCTATACAATTCTCCTTACTTCTCTGCTCTAAAGTCTTCCTATACTCTTCCTATACTCTTCCTATACTCTTCCTATACTCTTTTACGACCTGCAAGGACTAAGATTGCTATATGATGACAGTTAGATTAGTATGTGATCTCAGTTCTTCAGTATAGCAGTGAATGTTGGACGCTATCATCAAAGATAAAAAGAAAATCTTGAATCACCTGAAATGTGGTTCTACAGAAGGATGCTACGGATATCTGGAGCGAGCACGTGAGCAATGATGAGGAGTTGGAAAGAATGGAGACGAAAAGGAAATTAATATTGAGCATCAGGAAGAGACAACTGAAGTTACTGGGACATGCAATGAGGAAGGAGGGATTAGAGAACCTGATACTGACAGGCCAGATAGAAGGAAAAAGAGACAGAGAAAAGCAGCGGATAACACATTTGAAGGGACTGAGTAGGTGGATGACAGAACGGGGGTTGCGAACTGTTACAGAAGAAAGCGTGCTAAGAGCCACCAGGAATAGGTAGACGTGGAAGGTCGTGATTGCCTACGTCCTGAAAGGACAAGGCATATAGAAGAAGAAGAAGAAGAAGAAGAAGAAGAAGAAGAAGAAGAAGAAGAAGAAGAAGAAGAAGAATGTAGCCCTGGTGAAAGTACATAATACCTCTAACAATATTGATAATAATAATAATTGTGTACGCAAAATAAGCATAAAACTATTATACTATTGCAACCAAATGATCCTATATTCTCCCCTCGGGATACAACTAACTGAATATCACCAACACTCATTGATCTCGCTACTCTCTTGCTATTTGTCTGTAAAATGTTCTGACCAGATTGCTTCGTTCGGCTAGTTCTCACCTTTATCGCTAAGAACCGTTATCACTACAATACTAGCATCTTCGTGCAAATGTAATATAACAATCTGGCCCCACCCGAGGAAGGCTGATGCAAGCGAGGGTGTTTCCGGTCGTTGAAAGGAACGGATGTTGTTTGACCTTATTTCCGGCAGCAGCGGAAATAACTACAGAGGCAAACAGAACAGGTGTCTCTGAGAATTACGTGGGCGTGCGTGCGCGAGGCAAAACCGGAAGAAAAAGTCCCGGTTCTGGAAGATTATAAAAAGACCTCGGCGCACGGATTCGCCAGTAGTAGTAGAGGAGCAACAGAGATCGGCCGGTGAAGAGAGACACAGCAGATAAGACTACACTCCCGTCAACCCATTAGAAGCGCGCTCTCTCAATTCTCTGTTCCCTATTCTACACGGTCCATCGTCATTAATAAAAATATAACTTCATATTTTTATATATATGCGTGTTTGTTGTTTGTCGATATACAACACAAACTGTTATCAATTTTCAACAACCTTATTCAGTAACTCATTAATTTGAACGGCACTTTGAACTTGTATTGACTGAATAACAGTTGTAACGAAATCTTATTCTGATTCCCCAACTATTTTATGCAATAATAATATTAATATTAATAATATAGTCTAAGTCAGAAGATGACAACTTCAATCTAAACTAATTCAAGTCTACGGTCAGCCATTTCATAACCTACGTATCCTCATAATCTGCGGTTTACATCCTTCCCTTAGGTCTGTACAACTTCGGTAAATAGCTACAGTGATTGAGTAACACTTCAGCTTTGCATTGTGTATATATTTAATAAAAAAAATAATAATCAACTTAAACGTTATTTTTAATTGATACTAGTTTTAACCCTCTAGGGCCATTTGTATCATATTTGATACAGTATTTCCCTATAAGGAAACATTTGGTATTTCCCTATAAGGAAACATTTCGTATTCATTGACTGAGCAGTCAGTACTGCTTTCATTTAAAAATTTATAAAATATTTCTCTTAAAAATTTTTCGGAAAATATTTTAACTTTCACGACATTTTCATACTGTATCAAATATGATACGAATGGCCCTAGAGTGTTAATCTATAGTCTGTTTATCTATCTATCTATCTATCTATCTATCTATCTATCTATCTATCTATCTATCTATCTATTAACCCTCTAGGGCCATTCGTATCATATTTGATACAGTATTTCCCTATAAGAAAACATTTGGTATTTCCCTATAAGGAAACATTTGGTATTATTGACCCAGCAGAATTAATTTTCCTTTCATTTAATTGTAAAATATTTCTCTTAAAAAATTTTCAGGAAAATATTTCTTTCAAGACTTGTTTTCATACTCTATCAAATATGATACGAATGGCCTTAGAGGGTTTATCTCAGTCTGTTTATCTATCTATCTATCTATCTATCTATCTATCTATCTATCTATCTATCTATCTATCTATCTATCTATCTATCTATTAACCCTCTATGGCCATTCGTATCATATTTGACTGCAGAGTATTTCCCCTATAGAAAACATTTAATTTGTTTCCTATAGGGAAACATTTGCTATTCATTGACTGAACTAATTTTCTTTCATTTAAAATTTATAAAATATTTCTCTTAAAAAATTTTCAGGAAAATATTTCAAAAAAACAAGGCTTGTTTTCATACTCTATCAAATATGATACGAATGGCCTTAGAGGGTTTATCTCAGTCTGTTTATCTATCTATCTATCTATCTATCTATCTATCTATCTATCTATCTATCTATCTATCTATCTATTAACCCTCTAGGGCCATTCAAGCATCATATTTGATACAGTATTTCCCTATAAGAAAACATTTGGTATTTCCCTATAAGGGAAACATTTGGTATTCATTGACTGAGCAGTCAGTACTGCTTTCATTTGAAATTTATAAAATATTTCTCTTAAAAAATTTTTCAGGAAAATATTTCTTTCAAGGCTTGTTTTTCATACTCTATCAATATGATACGAATGGCCTTAGAGGGTTTATCTCAGTCTGTTTATCTATCTATCTATCTATCTATCTATCTATCTATCTATCTATCTATCTATCTATTAACCCTCTAGGGCCATTTCGTATCATATTTGATACAGTATTTCCCTATAAGAAAACATTTGGTATTTCCCTATAAGGAAACATTTGCTATTCATTGACTGAGCAGGTCAGTACTGCTTTCATTTAAAATTTATAAAATGTTTTCTCTTAAATTTTTCAGGAAAATATTTCTTTCAAGGCTTGTTTTCATACTCTATCAAATATGATACGAATGGCCTTAGAGGGTTTATCTCCAGCAGTCTGTTTATCTATCTATCTATCTATCTATCTATCTATCTATCTATCTATCTATCTATTAACCCTCAGGGCCATTCGTATCATATTTGATACAGTATTTCCCTATAAGAAAACATTTGGTATTTCCCTATAAGGAAACATTTGGTATTCATTGACTGAGCAGATAGTACTGCTTTCATTTGGAAATTTATAAAATATTTCTCTTAAAAATTTTTCAGGAAAATATTTCTTTCAAAGGCTTGTTTTCATACTCTATCAAATATGATACGAATGGCCTTAGAGGGTTTATCTCAGTCTGTTTATCTATCTATCTATCTATCTATCTATCTATCTATCTATCTATCTATCTATTAACCCTCTAGGGCCATTCGTATCATATTTGATACAGTATTTCCCTATAAGAAAACATTTGGTATTTCCCTATAAGGAAACATTTGCTATTCATTTACTGAGCAGTCAGTACTGCTTTCATTTGAAATTTATAAAATATTTCTCTTAAAAAATTTTTCAGGAAAATATTTCTTTCAAGGCTTGTTTTCATACTGTATCAAATATGATACGAATGGCCCTAGAGGGTTAACCTCAGTCTATCTATCTATCTATCTATCTATCTATCTATCTATCTATCTATCTATCTATCTATCTATTAACCCTCTAGGGCCATTCGTATCATATTTGATACAGTATTTCCCTATAAGAAAACATTTGGTATTTCCCTATAAGGAAACATTTGGTATTCATTGACTGAGCAGTCAGTACTGCTTTCATTTGAAATTTATAAAATATTTCTCTTAAAAAATTTTTCAGGAAAATATTTCTTTCAAGGCTTGTTTTCATACTGTATCAAATATGATACGAATGGCCCTAGAGGGTTAAGTAATAACAATATGCATAAAAAATTACAATGATTAATTATTTAACAATATATATTTTTTCTGTTTTTATATGTCGGCCTGAATATTCGAGAAATAACATTGACAAAAAATATAGTTTCTCCGGTAACCGATTGATTGATTGGTTGATTGATTGGTTTGTTTTACGGCAAATCAACTCTTCATGGGTCATTTAATCATTATTGTTGTAGTATGATGGGTAGAAATTAAATGTTACTTATTATTCAGGGGGACTTTATGACTGTATCTTGTTGTATAGTCTCTTAGGAATATAAGAATATTTTTAGGGTCAACATTGTTGAAAATACCCCTTAGATTATTTTCTTGATAATGTTTTAGTCTGATCTGTTCTAGGTCTTTACATTTTGTCAATATATGGCGTACTCTGTAGTAACCGAATATATATATATTCTAAGCATATACTGTTAAATATAAGAGACAATGAATGTCTATTATGTTTAATCATGAGCCGTTCTAAACATCGCATTTTGGCTTTAATTTCAGGTGAAAATAAAGACAAGAATTCTGCAACATTTGGATAATTTTTTTATTAATTTGGTTCTAAGTTTTCGTCGCTGATGGTGAATGTTTTTATGTCAACGTCCTTGTAACCTCTCTGAAGATGGCTCATGTGAGGCGAAAGCTTAGAACCAACTTAATAAAAAAAATATCTAAACGAAACAGCTATCTGTTAACCATCACAGGCAACCTCGCCTGCCTCCCATAAGTATGGACCAAGCGAATGTTCCTGAAATCAATATACTGCGCCTCCTCGGCCTATCTTCCGACCTCACGTGGAAGGATTACATTGCGTCAATAGCTATATCCACTGCTAGGACGTTTGGGTCACCGTGTCGGATCAGGAAGTTTTTCCGCCTGAATCCATCTTGTACATATACAAATCAACTATCCGTCCGTGCATAGAATACTGCTGTCATATACGGTTAGGCTCCCTGCTGTTCATCTCAGTGTTCTTGACAGGCCCCGACTGGGCAGCTCGATTCCAGCTATTTACTCACCGGCGAGATGTGGCTTCACTCTGTCTATTCTACAAATATTTTCATGGCTTCTGTTCCGACGAACTTAGGTCACTGGTGTCCCCTCCACAAGAATTTACTCGAGCAAGCAGACTGGCAACAAGGTCCCACCCACTTACAGATAGATCAAACAAATGCAGCCGACAATTCTACTCCATCAGCTTCTTTTCTCGCACTTCCCGCCTGTGGAAATCGCTTCTATATTCTTGCTTTCCTGGCAGCTACAACCTCCAGGAATTTAAATGCAATGTCAATACCAATCTCTTATCCATTCGACCCCAGTCCTTTTTACATCACCCCGTGTATCTTGTTCTTTTCCTTTCTACCTTTGCAACTGTCTTCACACCTGTGTTCCCATCCTTCTCTTGCCCTTTCTCTGACACCCCCTCTAACTGGTTCGACTTTCTCTTCATTCTTTTCCTGCCAAAAAACTTATGTAGACCCCAGCGCATCAGTGGCGGTACCGCCTTGCTTGGGGTGAAACGATTAAAAAATGTATCAGTTACTTAGAAGCTCTGAGTTTAAAACGTATCATCAAATTTATTCATACAAACCAAGGAACCAAGATTATTCCTTTCAGTATCTTCTTTCCTACAACTTCCCGTCTGTGGAACTCGCTTACTTATTCTTGCTTTCCTGACGTTTACAACCTCCAGGAATTCAAATGCAAGGTCAATACTCATCTCTTAACCACTTGACCCTAGTTCTTTCCTCATCACCCTGTATATCCTTTCCTTTCTCTTCGCCTCTGCAACTGTCATCACACCTGTGTCCCCTCTCTTCTCTTGCTCCTTTCTAAATGATTTGTCCTTCTATTCACTCTCTTCTATTTAGTGCTTTTACTCTTATGTAGCCCCCTGCACATCAGTGGCGTTATCGCCTTGCTCGGGGTGATATGATTAAAAATTTTCAATAGATCTATTTGCAGTAAGCTAAAAAAAATGAAACAATTATAATGTCATATGTGTTTAAACTTTAAGATTAAAAAAAATTCTAAAAAATGTCTTTACGAGAGTATCTGACAATCGTCTTCAGGTTGCATAACTGATAAGTATATAAAGTAACATTGAATCAAATAGATTAGATTTTTAAATACACTTAAAAGAAATTACTTTTTTTTTCTCCGCAACTTTAATTTGATTCAGTCGAAAATATTTCCTTGCCTTTGACGTCGACTTCTTGATTTATGGAACGAGGATTAACAATCAGAAAGCTTTAATTATCCAAAGCTGACCTGATTGATATTTTCTGTAATGCGTTTATAAATTGTGATTCTTAATTATCATAATATATTCTTTTTAGTTCTTTGTCGGCCATTTTGAAACTGTCTCTCAGCAAACAGAGACATCGAAGTTCTTGAGGGTGAAGCGTTAGCCGGAAACGGAAATGCAATTAAAGCGACGGAAATAAATTTGATAGCGGTATTTAAAAATTGCTGATCAAACTAAAGGTCATCAAGATCATTTGAAGCAATTGTCAGATAGGACTTCTTAAAAGCTACTTGGGGATCGATCTTTAGCTTCGTCCGAAGATGTGCAAAAAGAGGCAGATTTATGTATTTACTGGCGTATCGTGTTATTTCTGCGTCGTTTGCAAGTATTATATACTTTCTATGTAGCCCTGTCGAAGCAGTACTATGGGGCCTGACAAAATATAGTGCGCAGCTAAGTATTGATGTGCGCGTGTGTGTTAACTTACATTAAATAGTAAAAAGAAACTTGCTTTTCGCGCCTTATCACAGAAGGTAAGCAACGTTGAATCTGGTCAGTACCTGTATGATTTACTGATGCAAATTTGGTACAAAATTTCTATACCGGAAGAAGCCCAAAAGCATATCCATACACAGGAAGTTAAAAAATTATTTGAATTTGTCGTCCAGACATAAGAAAAAGGTCACTAGAAACAAAGAAAAGAGTGCTGGATTGATATGTGATGTCAGTTCTTCAACATAATCGAAAAATGGAAGCAGCGGAAATGTGGTTCTACAGAAGGATGCTGCGGATATCGAGGACTGAGCATGCAAGCGACGAGGAGGTGTTGGAAAGAATGGCAACAAAAAGGAAATTAATACTGAGCATCAGGAAGAGACAACTGAAGTTCCTGGGACACGCAATGAGGAAGGAGGGCTTAGAGAACCTGATACTGACTGGCCAGATAGAAGGCAGGAGAGACAGAGGAAGGCAGCGGGTGACATATTTGCAGGACCTGATCAGGTGGATGACGGAACGGGGGTTGACAGGAGTAACAGAAGCAAGCATACTGGGAGCCACAAGGGATAGGGAGACGTGGAGAACCATGATCGCCTACGTCTTGTAAGGTCAGGGCACATAGAAGAGGAAGAAACAGAGATTTATGACTCGATATTAGAAGTCTTTACATTACGTCTGTATGAAAGAATCAAAAGTTAAAATTTAAACCGTGTCACAGGAATGGAAGTATTTGCGGGAAATGAAAGGAAAGAAAAGATAAAAAGAGTAGACAGGGGAAAATTAAGGAAGAAATGAAATATTGAAACAAAATTTTTGTAACTAATGTAATGATTGACGGCGACTTTCGATAGTGAAAAAAAATTTGGGGGAAGATATAAAAAAAGGGAAGTAAAGAAAGAATACATTATATATTATATATTATATAAAACCCTGTTAAAAATTTACCCCCAAATTTTTTTGTATGAATTAATAATAAAAAATTGTATGGTGGAACTATTTAGATAAAAAAATAAATAAATAAAAAAAAATAAAAAAAATTATAGGTCTAAAAAGAGAAAGGGGCACTTAATATATAAATAAAGATATAAATATATATACATATATATTTAGCTAGATAATACTTTTTACTGAAAATAGATAATACTATACACACCGGGCATTCCACCCATATCAATTTTAATATTAATAAAATTAATATTAATAGGATTTGGTTTTGGGGATATATATATATATAGGAAAAAGTTGTAAGTTTAAAAATGTATTTTTTGACAGAATTTATTTATTTCTATTATTATATATATATATATATTTGATATTTCAGACCGTCCTCGGCCTTTCATCAGAAACAAATGATTTTAAAATTGAAACTAGAAGTTTCTAGTTTATATTTTAAAATCATTTGTTTCTGATGAAAGGCCAAGGCTGGTCTGAAATATCAAATATATATATATAATAATAGAAATAACTATCGACCGGTTCACAGTCCTCCCACATCTATTGAACAGGTGAAGAGGCTCATCCCTTGTTTCCTGTGGTTTCCGGCTTTCTCTTTTCCATTCTTTTTACCCTTACGTAGCCCCCTGCGCATCAGTGGCGTTATCGCCTTGCTTGGGGTGATATGATTAAAAAAAAAATAAATACTGTCAAAAAATACATTTTTAAACTTACAACTTTTTAGTAGTTTTTCCTATACATATTAAGACTGTATACGTGGATCATCATTATGCTATATATATATATATATATATATATATTAGGTATATGGTTAGGTCTTGGATCAGGGCAACAGCATGCGTTAGATTTTATAAAAACGGTGATAGTTTGACAGGTGTGTAGAGGGAGTTCCACCCGCTAGATTTGTCTGTTTGTGATTTTTTCCTGTGGGGTTATCTCAAGAGTAAAGAGTAAACGACTCGACCAAGAACTCTGGATGAGTTAAAACAGAGAATTCAGAATGAAATTCATAGTATCCCAGCTGAGATGTTGCAGCGGTTAATGAGGAATCTCAACAGCAGATTTCAAGAATGCATTCGTACAGGACGTAATTTTTTAACAATTAAAATTCCATCATTGTTTCTTAAATGGCATGTTTTAAGGTTTCAATTACTTTGAATAAAATATTTTTCTTCCCTCTCTCTTGGTTTTATCGAATTGTTAAAAAATTCCAATTTGTTTGGGTCACCCTGTATAAACTAGGATGTGCGTTGTGGTGCGGTGGTGTGAAGTGAATATCGACTCAGAACGAGAAATCCGGGAGCCAAGTTCGAATTCCAGCTGAATCCATTGTATTCACTTACGCATAAATACCCTTGAGAAAGGTATTAATCCGTCTCTTCCCTCCAGTTATGGGTTAAATAATAGGACAGATTGGTTTGTATAGCCTTGGTCGGTAAACAGTCTACCGCAGAAAGCAAAGGCAAACTTCTGAGAGATACTCTTCTTCTGCCCAGTCATCATGTCTCGAAAGAGACATGATCGCCCAAAGCGTGTATCACATATGGCACTTAACTGACTGACTGTATAAAAGCAGTCAATTGCTATTACCCACTGACGAGTCAACAGAGATGTGGTTCTATTAAAGTTTGCTCCGTCTAATCTACTAAATGTCAGTGAATGACGAACAATCTCATCACAGATTAAGAAGATATTTGAAGCGATAGATATGTGATTCTACTGAGAGAAGCAGCATCTAATCTTCTACATATTAGTGAATGTTGGACAATCTCCTCATAAATTACGAAAAGACTTGAAGCGAGAGAGATATGGGTCTATTGACGAACGCAATATCTAATTTCCAGTATGGCAGTAAATGCTGGATAATTTCAACTCAGATGTAGATGAGATTTGAATCGACCTACAGGTGGGTGGATTGACGAATATAATATCTAATTTCCATTATGACAGTTAATGCTATACAATTGAAGTGAGATAGATGTGGTTCTTCCGACGAATACTGCGAAAATTATAGACGGAAAAATATTTGGAAAGAGGAATATTTAAGGAATAACCACTACAAGAGGACTGATACTAACAATTATGAATAGAAATATTTCTGTAACATATGTTTGACAGGTGAATAAGACGTATTTAATGCATCAGAGTCAAGTTAAAATCGGGTGAAGTTCCTGGGACACGCAATGAGGAAGGAGAACCTGGAGAGCCTGATACTGACTGGTCAGATAGAAGGAAGGAGAGACAGAGGAAGGCAGCGGATAACACATTTACAGATTCTGATCAGGTGGATGACGGAACGGGGGTTGCCAGTAGCAACAGGAGCAAACATACTAAGAGCCATAAGGGATAGGGAGACATGGAGAACCATGATCGCCTACGTCCTGACGAGACAGGGTAATAGAAGAAGAAGCTACTTAACCCTTTCCAGGCAATTACTCTGCTGATATACAATATAAAATGTATGATGGATAAAGTGTCACTATTTACATTGTTTAAACTACTGTCTTCATCTTTATAACCATGTTTACGACGTTTTGGTCCTTGTACGCTCCGGTCTTCTTCAGATGCTATACATTTTGAAACACACCCTTTATTATAATCACTGGGGTATATCATTCTCATTCCAGATGCAATGCCACTTCTTGTAGCCTTTAAGTTAACTCTCTAAGTTATTTGTTTACTGCTACTGTAGCCTGATATTGAACTCCCAACACTTTGTGTCAAGGACACATGACCCAGGGGTACATATATCTTCGAACTAACGTGTTATCAACGTGGGTTTGTTCCAGTGATTACACAGGAGTTTTAAGACTATTTTTGGCTGAAGAGAGAGACTGGCTAACGACTCCCGACAGCTCCTTCTTATGTGGATCTCTCTCCGGCTGATATATAAGATTATATTTTTGTATAAACGTATCCCTCATTGTCTGTCCAAATCCAGCGGCGTAATATAAAATTTATGAGTATATATATAATTTTTATGAAAAACTATTTTAATATTAGTCAACCGCTTAGAGAGAAAAAGGGACAGAGGGTAAAAGAAAGAAAGAAAGAGAGAGAGAGAGAGAGAGAGAGAGAGAGAGAGAGAGAGAAAGGCGGACCAATTACTACAGATAACGATTAAACTGTATAAGATATACCAATTTGAACCGAACATTTTATTTCATTCGCCAGAGTAGATTGTTCTAATTCCTCGTGCCATGCTCCTTCCTAATATCTCAGTGTCAGTTATATACACAAATATATATGTCTGGTACTAATAATAAACCCACTACATATATTGGTTTTACTACAACAATGCTCTCCCGTAGACTTACCTGTCACCTTTCTGATCAGAGTACAGTTAAACAACATTTCTTAGAAAAACATAGCCGTATAGGCAATATCAAGCAGATTTTAGTCAACAATACAATAATCCTCACTCATACACGCAGTAAAAAGAACCTTCAGATATTAGAGGCCATCTACATTAAATCCAAACAACACACACTTAATAAAATCACGTTTAAATCTGGTCATACCACATTACATTGCATTTAAATATATGGTTCTGTTATCATTTCGAGCTCTCACGCGGTGTGACGTCATAGAACCGCATTACAAATTTGCGAACTACGTTTGCTATTATTGGTAACTGTTGCCCTTGCTTAGCGGAGTTTTATGCCAACAAAATATAAAATCGTCGCCAAAAGCTTAATAAAAATTTATCCAAATGTTGGATAATTTTTGTTTTTATTTTCCCCTGAAATTAAAGCCAAAATATGATGTTTAGAACGGCTCATGATTAAACGTAATAGACATTCATTGTCTCTTATATTTAACAATATATGTTTCGAAAAAAAAATATATATATATACATATGTATATATGATTAAACAGGCACGAGGAAAACTAATTTGTTTTAGCCTTCGCCTTTCGTTCACTGAAGGTATTTATCAAAGCAGAAAAACCGAAATTAATTTTATTTAAAATAAAGTATTTATTAACAAAGGTTGTTAGTTATTTGATAAAAACCTTCATAAATATTCAAAGGGTAAACTGAAGATATTAAAACAATGTTTTTTTTTATGTTTAATATTTTCATTTGGCCTTATGATTTATCATTTCAAACATTTTTCATCCGAACACACACACACACACACACACACACACACACACACACACACACACACACACACACACACACACACATAGGGTATGATGGGTAAATTGTCGCCATTTTAACTTTGTAAACGTCGCTCAAGCAGGTTGTTTGATTTGTCAACTAAGAAAAGAGGACTAGAATGTCATGTGATATCGGTCCTCTTATATGGTAAGGAATTCTGGACAATCTCGTCAAAGACGAAGGAAAGACTCGAAGCAACAGAAAGGTGATTCTACGGAAGAATACTTAGAATAACATGGTCGGGATTATGTAAGCAACGATGAGATTTTAGAGAGAATCGAAACAAAAAGGAAATTTATACTTAAAATCAGGAAGAGACAGTACAACTGGTATACTCCAAAAGATAATGGCAACCTACTGCGGAAAAATCTTCAGCTTAGTAAGTCATGTCTTCTATCACGTGTATCACGTATGGAAATGAACTGAGTGTACCATCTTAAAAGTGAATGGATCTAAATGCACTTAATTAATGACTTCTTAACTTTGTTTTCTAATCTGAAAATGTTACTGAACAAGAAATAACCAAAAACAAAGGTTGAGAAAAGAAATAGTAATTTTTATAATATCAAGAAAATCTGATAGTCGACAGCTGCGAGATGTCGATAACCACTGCTGGTAGTGAATTGCTGGACAGCAATATCAATATTTAGCTACCTCCCCTCTTTGAACAAAATGTTGAACAAGGCGTTTTCAATGTGGGTAACCCGATCCATAGAGCACGTGAAAAAATTAAATATCTATTTCCCCAGACAAGACTATACCCTTTGGCGGAGCCTCGTCTGGGTTTCTCTTCGCCCGAAGTTAGAGAATCGACAATGTCAGAAAAACATCTCAATCCCTAACCAGCAATATCGGTATTTAGCTACCTTCGTATTTGCAACAAAATGTGACACAAGGCTTTTTAATTTGGGTAATTCGAGCCATATAACTTGGGCAAAAATTAAATGTCTATTTTCCCCATATGAGACTCTACACTCTGTCTGGGTTACTCTCTGCCCAAGGACAGAGAGTCCGATAATATCAAAATTGCGTCTGAGTGACGTAAAAATCTAGACGGCAACATCGATATTTAGCTGCCTCCCCACTTGACACAAAATGTGGTACAAGGCTTTTTAAATGTGGATAATCCGAGCCATATAGCTCGTGCAAAAATTAAATGTCTAATATTCCACAAACGAGACCCTAACCCTCGGCAGTGCTCCGTCTGGGTTGCTCTCTGCTCGAAGGTAGAGAGTCTGACAATGTCAGAATAGCCCCTGAGCCACGTCAATCACTAGGCGGCAAGATCAGTATTTAGTTGTCTCTCCACTTGAGACAAAAAATGGCACAAGTTCTTTTTAATGTTTGGAAATCCGAGCCATATATATTGGTCAAAATTTCAATGTGTAATATTCGAGAGACAAGACTCTACTCTTCGGCAGTGCTTCAACTTGGTTACTCTCCGCCCGAAGGCAGAGTGTCAGACAATGTCAGCAAAGCGTCTGAGTGACATTAATCGCTAGGCGGCATTGTCACCCCCATCACAATGGTGTCCAACGTATCTAATGAATTGGGGAATGTTGTGGAGTAGTTTTCGCACTGAATGTTATGATCGTGCTATATCGGTTGCTCATCTACTTAACGTATCCAAAATGTTAGGAACGTGGTAATCTTCCACTGAAAGCTGACTCCTTAGTATTTGGCTAATTGTTGACTAATACTGCCTAGTAGTTCTACTGAACTCAAATAGAAGTCTAAGAACTTCTATGAATTTCCTAAGAACTTCTCAAGAACTTCTTCCGTTAACTTCCTGATAACTCTTATTAATATAGGAGAGCGAGAGAGTCCATTATCTGAGGAATAGGTGTGTTTCCCCATAACAGGACATACCCATCAATGTTTATATAGAAAATGTGGACAAAACTTGAAGCAGCGGAAATGTGGTTCTACAGAAGGATGCTGCGAATATCGTGAACTGAGCATGCAAGCAACGATGAGGTGTTGGAAAGAATGGCAACAAAAAGGAAATTAATAGTGAGCATCAGAAAGAGACAGCTGAAGTTCCTGGGACAGGCAATGAGGAAAGAGAGCTTGGAGAACCCGATACTAACAGGCCAGATAGAAGGAAAAAGAGACAGTGGAAGGCAGCGGATAGCATATTTGCAGGGTCTGATCAGGTGGATGATGGAACGGGGGTTGCGAGGTGTAACAGAAGCAAACATACTAAGAGCCACCAGGGATGGGAGACGTGAAGAACCATGATCGCCTACGTCTTGAAGGGACAGGGCACATGTTTGGTAGTGAGCATGAAAGGAAGAATTCCTTCTTCTTCTTCTTCTTCTTCTTCTTCTTCTTCTATGTGTCCTTTCCTTTCAGGACATAAGCGATCATGGCTTTCCGCGTCTACTTGACCCTGGTGGCTTTTAGCACGCCTTCTCCTACTACACCACCAACCCTCGTTTCGTCATCCACCTGATCAGGTCCTTCAAATATGTTATCCGCTGCTTTCCTCTGTTTCTTTTTCCCCTCTCTCTCCAATATGATTGTTCCATTCTTGGATTTTATACATCCTTGTGAAGAGCAGGATTTTTGTCCATTCAGTTCTTTTATTTCGTTATGCATGTCGGATTTATTATTATTATTATTATTATTATTATTATTATTATTATTATGTTGTCATTTTTCATCATATTTCGAATTCTGCTATGGTCTCACTACCTACCAAGTCTGCAGGAATACCAAAGGCAGGTCGTGGCGTTTCGTTATGGCTCTATTTCATGTTTTCTTTCTATCTCCTCTATCATCCCTAGCCTTACATAGACAAAGTTCTCCAAAGTGTGTGGGCTGTACTTAACAAGACAATTTTTTGTATATCTCTTAAGCTGGGGTTTCCAGGGATTCTTTCAATATGTTGTTTTGTCCCATTTTTTATCATTCCAAGTCCACCTAATATCACTGGCACAACTCTTGTTTTCAATTTCCACATTATTATTATTATTATTATTATTATTATTATTATTATTAGGAATAATTATATATCAAATTTGGTGTTTAGTTTCTTTACAAAAGTTTTTTTTTTGAAAATTATATATCAAATTTGGTGTTTAGGTTTTGCAAAAGTAAAAAAGCAAGAAGAAAAACAAAGAAAATAAGGAAGAAAAAAAAAGAAGACAGTAGATGATAACGCACTCAGTTGTTAACGTCTGCTTCAATGAAAGCGGAAACGATGTCAAATTTTAATCTTTTCTTTTATCGCATCTGCAATTCTTCCAAAATGACGCGCATTTATATTTTAACAATTATTTTGATACTTTTTAACTGCTATGATCAAATATTTTACAATGCAATAAGAAAATTTTCACGGGTATTTTATTGTCATAAAACACGCCATGATGTTATATAATAAAGAACATAAGGATTAAGTTTTACCGGAAAATCTTGTAGCGGCCTCGGCTATACTTGTCAAATTGGCCTTGTGCCAAATACAAGCGAAGTCCCCACAATTTAAATGTCAGAAGTTTTAAGGCTGGATGTTGAAATGTGGAATGATAAAATATTTCGTCTGTACATTAAAGTAAAATTTTATTAGCGGAATTAAAACATTGTAAGAAGAAAAATATAAGTGAAATATAACACATTTGTGAGAAAGAAAATGTTCATTGAGAAAATGCACGTAGTTTTGTAGTCAAAATTGTTCAAAGAGAAATGTAATTATTTAAAATGTCCCACAGAAGTTTAGAGTTCATGTTTGATAGTAGCAGAATGTAAAGTCTTATGTTTCTTTCCTTTTTTGTTCGGTTGGCGACTTGGGGGAGAAAGAAGTTGGAACAAATAAAGAATTCGGAATGCCCTGTTTTTGTTGTTGTTGTTGATATTGTTGTTGTTGTTGATATTGTTGTTGTTGTTGATATTGTTGTTGTTGTTGTTGTTGTTGATATTGTTGTTGTTGTTGTTGATATTGTTGTTGTTGTTGTTGTTGTTGATATTGTTGTTGTTGTCTTTGGCGGGGAGGGGTAAAAACGGAGAAAATAACGTTTAGAAGAAGAGTTAGAAATAATATATCTCGGCGCGACCTGACCTCGATTTGAAGATGCTATCAGATACCGTTACCATTCTGACTGTCTTTGACCGGTCACAGAACGTAGCTTAATTACTAAAATTTATCATGTGACCGGCTCCAGCGGTCATTTTCTATCTTAAATGTAAAAAAAAAATTGACTGGTGTCATTTATCAATTTTCTATTTTTTATCCAAACAGGATCCAGAATTTTACTTTTCACACTGACTTGTGAAATTTGCTTTGGTCTGGGTTTTTCCAAAATGCTTTTAGTAGGTTGGATCATTTTTACTTTGTGTGTTTTAGTTTAATAATAATAAGGGATTTGTATCCTGTAATCTTAATCGGAAAACCGTGGAATTTTCACAGGTATTGCTCGTAAAAAAAGGATTTTTATTTTTTATTAAATTCATTTATGCTTCCAATCTATGACAGTATTATCATTCAGGATTAATTTCAGTAGAACAATAAATAAAAAATCACGGGACACGTAAATTATTTGATAAAAATGCTTATGATATAATATTGCAGATGACACCAACAAATCTCGAAGCAGTAAAAAATTAAAGTATTAGTGCGAGAATATTTTGAGGACCCTAGAAATTATGCCTGGATTCGTCAACGGAGGTCACAATTTAAACAATCTAAGGTACGCAGATGATACAGTGCTGATAGCAGACACAGAAAGAAAACTAAAAGACCTCCTACAGAAGGTAGCTGAAGAGTGTGACAAGAAAGAACTACAAATAAACTGCAAGAAAACCGAATGCATGGTCATCAGTAAAAAGGGTAGCCGAATATGCCAAATACAAGTCGGGGATAGTAAAGTCAAGCAGGTACAGAAGTTCAAATATCTGGTAAGTGTTCTGACAGAAGACGGAAAGTGCGGCACAGGGATCCGAAGGAGAATCGGTATGGCGAAGAAAGCCATCTAGAAGTTGAGTAAAGTTTTAAGAAACCGGAAAATTTTGCTAGAAACAAAGAAACGAGTACTGGATTGCTATGTGATGTCAGTTCTTCAATACGGCAGTGAATGTTGGACAATATCATCAAAGATGAAAGGAGAAATTGAAGAAACTGAATTGTGGTTCTACAGAAGCATACTGGATATAAAGTGGGGGATCAATTTTTTATTACAATCAATATATAAACTGACCCCTCACTTTGTGGTCACAGCAGTTTCTATACATTTATATTCCTGCCATCCAAAAGCACAAGGAAGCATTCCAGAAGTTGAGTAAAGTATTAAGAAACAGGACAAGTTCGCTAGAAACAAAGAAGAGAGTACTGGATTGCTATGTGATGTCAGTTCTTCAATATGGCAGTGAATGCTGGACAATATCATTAAAGATGAAAGGAGAAATTGAAGAAACTGAATTGTGGTTCTACAGAACCATACTGGATATAAAGTGGGGGATCAATTCTTTATTACAATCAATATATGAACTGATCCCTCACTTTGTGGTCACAGCAGTTTCTATACATTTATATTCCTGCCATCCAAAAGCACAAGGAAGCATTCCAGAAGTTGAGCAAAGTATTAAGAAACAGGACAAGTTCGCTAGAAACAAAGAAAAAAGTACTGGATTGCTATGTGATGTTAGTTCTTCAATATGGCAGTGAATGCTTGACTATATCATCAAAGATGAAGGAGAGATTTGAAGCAACTGAAATGTGGTTTTACAGAAGGATGCTGTGGATATCATGGGTCAAGCATGATGAAGTTTTGGAAATAATGAAAACGAAAAGGAAATTAATTCTGAGCATCAGAAAGAGACAGCTGAAGTCCCTGAGACACGCAATGAGGAAGGAGGGCTAGGAGAATCCGATACTAACAGGCCAGAAAGAGACAGGGGAAAGCAGCGGATTTGAAGGACCTAATCAGGTGAATGATGGAACTAGGATTGCATAGTGTAACAGGAGAAGGCGTGCTAAGAGCCACCAGCGATAGGGAGATGTGGAAAGCCATGACCGATTACGTTCTTAAGCGACAAGGCACATAAAAAAAGAAGAATTAACTGATGGTCGACTCATCGTTTTGAGAATTTTGATTTGGAATAATTCAGTCGTTTAATTTCCATTTATTTTAGAATTTTGTTCCGCAATTAAAAAAAAATCTATTCCTCAGAAAATTTTCACTTGCGAAATCAACATTGCGGGCCAATGTGTTTTTATTTTTATTTTCCGTTCCCAGGAATTATTTTCCGAAAATAGGGATCATTTACATAACATTACTTGCTTCACATTTCTTCAAATGTAATTTTATGCAAAACTTTCACTTGCCGCTGTCCCTTCATAAGGTCGCTGATCGTGGCTCTTCATTACTTCCTATCTTCTGTAGCATTGAACAAACCTGTCTCTTCTCTATCACTCCTAGTACCTGTTCTTCACACGAAATCATAAGGTTGGTTACTCACTGTTTTCCTCTGGCTGTCTTCCTTCGTTATGTTTTGTAAGTGTCAAATTCTCCGAGCCGTCTTTTCTAATCATGTGTCCTAGAAATGTTTCATGATTCTAAATACTACACTACTATTCTTCATCTTCATGTGCCGTGTCTTTTCAGGGTGTAGGCTATCACGGACTTACACTTAGCTCTGTCTCTTGTCATTCTCAACATACTCACTTTTGATATCTCTCCCAAACCCCACTCTACTATCCATTTGCTCAACCCTATCAAGTAGGTCTCGCACTGCTTTTCCCTGTCTCGTTCCCTCTATCCGCCCTGTGAGTATTAAACTCTCCAGACGCCCCTTGCTTATTTCATGTTTCAGAAACCTCATCTCTCTATTCCTTATGTTAAGTAAGTGTTTTCTCCTCGTTTCCATCCTCTCCAACACCTCGTTGCTAGTCACGTGCCCAGTCCATGGTATCCTCAGCATCCTTCTGTAAAACCACATTTCTGTTGCCTGTAGCCTCTCCTTCGTCGTTAAGGAGATTTTCTAACATTCACTACCAAAGACAGATATCACATAGCAATCCAGCACGGTCTTTTCTGTTTCAAATGAGATTTTCCTGTCTCTCAATACTCTGATTAGCTTTTGTAATTCGTCCTTGACCATGCCAATATGTCTTTAGATCTCAACGTCGCATTTTCCATCCTTTTTCAGCAAGCTTCCCAGGTATTTAAACCTCTTTGGTTGTTTTATTTTAGTTTTGCTGACCTGTATTTGCTATTTTGAGGTCTTCCTTTTGCTGATGACCATACATTCAGTTTTCTTGAAGTTTATTCTCAGTTCATTATTTTCGCTTTCTCTTGCTACCTTCTGTAGAAGGGTCTTATCAGAAGTGCTCTGTCTCAGCCTGTAGAGGACCTGTCTAATTGCTTTTTGTCAGGTGACTGACAAGAAAATTTGTTTTAATGAACAGGGTATGTTCTGAAACCAAAAAGAAAAATCCACAAACTCGTTTTGGCTGATCGTAAATTGAAGTTGCGTGTGGTAGCAGAGGAATTGCACATACACAGAAGGTGGTGTATTCACTATTTTGCATGATCATTTGTCAATGGGAAAGCTGTGTTCACAGTAGGCGTAGCATTTGCTCACTGTCGATCAAAACAACAACGCGTCGACGATTCAGTGCGTTGTTTAAAACTGCTTCAATCCAGCAACAAGGAGTTTTTTCATAAATATTATGACAATGGATGAAACCTGTATCCACCATCTCACTCCGGAGGGAAATCGACAGTCAGCTGAGTAGATAGCAGTAGATGAAAGCCATCCAAAGCGACCAAAGACATACCCATCAGCAGGCAAGATTTCAGCCTTCATATTTTAGGATGCGCAAGGTATTTTTCATCGATTATCATAAGAATGGAAGAATCATCAATAGCGAATATTATATAGCATTTTTGGTGCGTTTGAAGGGAAAAAATCGCCAAAAAACGGTCACAAATGTAGGAGAAAAATGTGAACTTTCACCAAGACAACGCACTGTGTCACAAGTCGATCGTAACGATGGCAAAACTACATGAATTGCATTTCAAATTGCTTCCGCATTCACTCTATTCTCCAGATTTGACCTCGGCAATTACTGGCTGTTTGCAGACCCCAAGAGAATGCTTCAAGGAAAGAGATTTGGTTCCAATGAAGAAGTGATATCGGAAACTGAGGCACAGTTTGAGGCCAAAGACAAATCATTCTACAAAAAAAGGCATCGAATTTTAAGAGAAGCATTGGAATCGGTGTATCACCCAAGAAGATGATTATATTGAGGTCTTCTTTTTGCTGATGGCCATACATTCAGTTTTCTTGAAGTTCTTGAAGATCGAATTTTGCCTGAAAGTTGTTCTTTTATTAATTAGGCCTGGAATTTATTAAGTTTTCATGTTGATCTTATGGTTTTGCATCAATTGGTAGTAGTGTGCGAAACTACTTCTTTAAGCGAGTAAGGTTTAAGGTTCTTGGTAAAGATCCTCCTTTTTTGCTCATTGTGGACTGGCGAAACAGAATCTGAAGAAGTCACTACATTAAATAATAGAAACAGCATAATCTGAGAACAACAAACAGTGGCAAAAAAACCCTAAAATGGTTTCACATGTAAACCGAAGAGAAAAAATAACATATTTGACATTTTTACCTTTCGGGAATGAAACGCCCATCAATAGTGGAAAGAGCAATAACAGCTACTGGATTTGAGAAACCTTTAAGTGTAAGATTTTATAACTTGCAAACGAAAGCACTACGGGCTGCTTGGGCAGTGAATCCTAAATTTTTCCTCATACTATCATTACTATTATCTTGTTCAAATTCGTTACCTTCTGTACTGAATTGGTTATAACTGATTATATACCAAGATGTGTAAAGTGTTTAGGTGTATGGGTAGGTCTTGAAGACTATCACAATGCGCTTAGTAAAATAAAGGAAAATAAAGAAGGTGTTGTGTATTAACTATTTATTATTCATTAATATTTCGAGATCAAAATCTCATCTTCAGAATGGTAGTAGAGCTTTTTTTCACGTCCGTCCGCTCGTGGACCGTGCCTTTCAACGAATGGTCATCCTTAGCTGCTACCGCTGTCATTAATTCTAGTGAGTGCGTGTGTGTAAAGTGTTTAGTATTTAATAATTTCACATCCCGAATTTGTATGATGGATTCAGAGTACATATACTCCTGATCAAAAGTTTAAGACCACTTAAAAATCTTTAAAAAGAATTTTTTTTTTACAGATAGATTTTAAACTCCTACCACTTAAGGTTACCAATACTACAATCTAAAAGGTTATGGAAACAAAAAGCTATATTCCAAACATTTTATTTAGAAATTTACATTTTTATAAAATGAGGCGATTTACGCATGATTAATATTATAAGACCAGGAGTATAAATTGTTAGGTATATTGTAATTCCAATGTTTTTAGTTCAGTTAGAGATTAGCAATCACTGCGTAAAGGTGTTACCATGCCTAAAGCAAGCAAACTTACCAAAGTTGATCGTTCTCGAATTCTAGAATTCCATAAGCAAGATTTGTCACAGCGGGCGACTGCAGCTAAGGTAAATCGCAGTAAAACTGTGATTTGCAACTTTCTAAAGAACAGTGAGAATTATGGAAAAGCAATATCCTCTGGTAGGCCCCAAAAATTTTCTTCTGCATTGAGTAAGAGAATAAAACGGGTTGTTCTGAAAGAAAGGGGACTTTCTTCTAGTCAAATTAAGGCAGTCACAGATGCTGATTGCAGTCCCGTAACCATCAGACGACACTTATGACAAAAAGGCATGGTAAATAAAAAGCATAAACAAATTAATCAGATGCTTCCACGTCACAAGGTGGACCGCTTAAAGTTTAGTTGTGAATACCAAACATGGGACGTTGAGAAGTGGAAGAAAGTCCTGTTTTCTGATGAGAAAATATTAAATCTAGATGGTTCTGATGGCTTACAACGATATTGGGATAAAAAAAACATGCCTCCTGAAATTTTCTCCACACGTCATAGTGGTGGAGGGTCCCTAATGGTATGGGGTGCCTTTTCTTACAGAGGGACGATGGAGCTCCAGGTGGTGCAGGGTTGTCTAACAGAGGCTGGTTATGTTAGCATGCTACAA
This sequence comes from Ascarosepion bandense, assembly GCA_037127315.1. Lineage (NCBI taxonomy): Eukaryota > Metazoa > Mollusca > Cephalopoda > Sepiida > Sepiidae > Ascarosepion > Ascarosepion bandense. The sequence continues at coordinate 3,958,571 of JBBBDQ010000403.1, forward strand.
AAGGCATCATTGATGATGGGGGGGGATCGTTTGTGTGTGGATGGATGGTTATTTCAACAGAATAATGCTGCAATCTATGCTGCAAGACGGACCTTGACCTTTCTACAAGAAAATTGGGTGTATCTCTTGGGACATCCTGCATGCTCACCAGACTTGAACCCAATTGAAAATGTTTGAGGATGGATGACAAGAGATGTTTATCGAAATGGCAAACAATATTCAACAAAAAATGAACATCGTGAATCCATCTTCAGAAGCTGGAGCAACATCTCCCGCACCTTACTGGAAACGCTTATTTCTAGCATGCCCGACAGAATTTTTGAAGTTATCAAAAGCAGTGGAGGTAGAACTCATTATTAAATGTGGTTTTTGAATGTTTTCATACACCTTTTGTACAATTTCGTAGAATTTTTGTCTCAGGTCTGATAATTTTGATCATGTGTAAATCGCCTCATTTTATAAAAATTTAAATTTCTAAATAAAATATTTGGAATATAGCTTTTTGTTTCCATAACCTTTTAGATTGTAGTATTGGTAACCTTAAATGGGATGAGTTTAAAATCTATCCATAAAAAAAAATTATCTTTTTAAAGATTTTTAAGTGGTCTTAAAATTTTGATCAGGAGTGTACCAGGCTACATGCCATCTCGTCATTTCTTTCAATTCCAAATCATAATTGCTGTTTTTTATATATCTATACGTATCTCTTTCTTAGATAGTAATTTCACATCGAGTGTTATTCCGAGGTATGATAATAAACTACAACCGGCAGCAAGGTCTCTGACAAAATAATTGGAAGTGAGGAGTCTGAACTTAATTGCTGGCCCTTGATTTACCCTGGGTAGAAGCAATGGAGAAATAGTAAACCCCAAATAAAATCAAGAAACTATGAATGTATAAAAATATATATTATGGCTGATTATGACAGCAATATATTTATATCCAAAAAATGCCGAAAGTACATTCTTCAAGCAAAGTCACAAGCAATATAAGTTACAGCAGTTATAGCAAAATGACTAACAATGAATTTTATCTATAATTCTCACAACAGACCTCATTTAGAATGACTATATCCGTAGCTTAATCCGTTGCTAAGAAGGTCGGTTCTCTCTGTAAGTACAGGAAGTTTTTTCCCGTCTGAAACAATCCTGCACATATATAAATCTACCATCCCTCCGTGCATTAAATACTGCTGCTATATTTGGTCGGGTGGTTCTGCTATCCACTAGGGGTCCTGACAAAATCCAACAGAGAATCTGTAATGTGATCGATCCAGACTAGATACAGTCACTTTCTCACTAGTGCAATATGGCTTCCCTGTGTCTATTCTACAAGTACTTTCACGGCTTCTGCTCCGACTGGTGCTCCCTATATATAAATTTACTCGAGCCCCAAGATAATCAACTAGGTCCCATCATTTTACTGTGGAACCAATAAAACTGAAACGCAAATTCTACTCCCTCAGCTTTTTTCTCGAAATTTCCGTCTGTGAAATTCCCTTCCGTTTACATGCTTGTCCGACAGCTACGATCTCCAAGAATATAAAATGAAAAGTCAATAGTCTAACTAACCTGCATCATCATCTCGCTTATGCTTCTTTCTCCGTCCACTCAACTCTCATCAGTATTCTCATCCTTCTATTACCCACTTCCTGACACCCCCTATAACCCATCACTCTTTCTTATAACTTTCCTCCTATGTAACCCCCTGCACAACAGTGGCAGTAAAACGCCTTGCTTGGGGCGATATGATTATAAAAAAAATAAATTGTATACAAAAATTGTGCTAAAAACGTTTAGATTTCGGCATTAAATAACTGATATGCTGCTAAGAAAAAAGAAGCAATCAAAAAACCAACATGAAAGAATTTCATTAATCCATGGAATATTCTACAATTTCTTAAAGATATCCAACTGTATTTTAAAATAATACTTCAACAAAAAATCAACATAAGACGCACAAATCACCACCTTTCATAATTATCTTCAAAAGGCATATATATATATATATATATATATATATATATATATATACAAAAGCTGAGTATCATCTACCATGTATGCAATTGTGAAAGTAAAATAACATATATCATATTTTTGCCATTTAATACTTCCAAGAAAATTAAATTCCGGCCTTCAATGACCCAGAATTTTTTTTAATCATCTCACCCTAAGCAAGGCATTCTACTGCCACTGTTGTGCAGGGGGTTACATAGATGAAAGTGATGAGAAAGTGGGGTTAGTTATAGGAAATGTCAGGAGGAGGGTAATAGACGGACGAGGATACCGAGTATGTGGGTGGAGTAGATGGAAAAAGAGCTTGTGAGAATGGATGCGAGTGATAGTTTTGATATGCCATTAAACAAATCAATAAAATCTAATCACATTGAGTAAGTATCAAGCGTTTACCAACATCAACCATCCTGTGTTTCTTCAGGGGAAGATATAAACATAATTTGCTTTTCAGGATCCTGATCACAACTAGAGTTCGAATTCCGGTTGAATTCCTTGCATTCACTTACGCGCAAATACTCTTGGGAAAAGTATTAATCCATCTCTTCCCTCCAGTTATGGGTTAAATAAGAGGACAGATGGGGTTCTATAGCCTTGGCTGGCAACCAGTCTACCGCAGAAAGCAATGGTAGCCTACTGCGGGATAATCATTATCATTTATCCATCATACCCAATGGTGCATAGGGCAGCAACTTTTTGTTGCTTTTTCTGTTTTTTTAAGGGGTAAGGTTGTTAGCCCTGCACCCAACCCCCAAGCCTGGAGGACCGGTGAACCATTCTTGGTCCTTACGCTTACAGCACCTGGTATTCCTAAATGGTCACCCATTTAAGTAGACCAGGCTCGATGATGCTTAACTTCGATGATCTGACGGAAACTGATATAGCTGTAGACAAACACACCCAGGGAATATATAAATCGATCTCTTCCTTCCAGTTATGGGTTAAATAACAAGATAGATTGGATTCTGTAGCTTTAGCTGGCAACCAGCCTACCGCTGAATGTAATGGCAACCTACTGCAGGATAATCTTTTTCCCAGTCAGTCATGTCTCTTTCGAGACATGATCGCCCAAAGCGTGTATCACGTATGGCATTTAACTGACTGATCAAAACTTACTACTGAAAAGCGAAACTTCAGAACTATAATGTAGAAAATCCATTTCTTGAAGCAATTTGCACTCTGCAAGTAAGTTTTCAATCGACGCACGAATTTACGACAAAGCGCCAAGCTGAAAATAGGACATCGATTGCTGGTGATGTCGATAACTTTTCACTGAAATACATTAATGATCAGTGAGTTTGGTCAATCAGTCCAGTATCAACACAGACAAGCGCTATCGATTTCTCATCAACCCCTTGACACCGGGTAATTAGGCATAATTACTCGAGTTATAATTAAAGTAACTGCCACTGCAAGGGACGCGCAACAGATGTTACATGCGCCTAATTTATTGTTTTAAGACCGCATTCACCATTGACACATGATAAAGTACTGGCGCTTTGAGATTAAGTAAGGACACGACCAAAGGGAGCTATTTATTATTAATTTATAGACGGGGATTTGTCGAGAGATTGAAATACTTACACCTGATTACCAACGCAATGGTGTGTTCGTAGCGTTGTGAATTCCGACCGAAAGTGAGATTTAAAGTGAGATATCTTAGGTCCTAGAGTTTCTGATCTTCATCAGTGATGAAGGAGACATTAATACGGATGGCACATCCATTTACCCGTGTCTCAATAGGAACTCCGCCAAGGCTGACAAAGTAAGCCTGGCTGCACTTGAAAAAAAAATGATTTGTAAATTTTAATGTTTCTTTAATCACAGTAGAGAAAGTTTCTTGTCAGTCATCGACATTTATGGTGTTAGTCTCTTGGAGAGCAACACAATGTGCCTCTTTGGCCTCACTTTTTCAACTGACTTGATGTGGAAGGACTATATCGAATCAAGAGCTGCATCATGTGCAAATGAGACTTTTATCACTATGTCATGCCTGAACGTTTCACATTTATAAATCTACAGATCGTACGTGCATTAAATACTGTTGCCATATCCGGTAGGGTGATCGTGTTATTCATCTCGAGGTTCTTGACAAAATCCAAAGAAGGATCTGCAATGTAATCGATCCTGACTTGGCATTTAGATTTCAGTCACTGGCCTGACGTGCTTTCCCTCTGTCTTTTCTACAAATATTTTCATGACAACTGCTTTTTTCCTTGGTGAGCTGACCTTATAAATTTAAGCATTCTAATAAATTAGTTTACAGGTCCCACTCTTTAACAGTTAAAATTGGTAAATGTAATCAACACTTCTTCTCTAATAGTTTCTTTTCTCGCACTTTCCGCCCGCGGAATATATATATATATATATATATATATATATATATATATATATAGTCATCCGCAGACAGATCTGTTTCGCTGTATTACATCTCATCTGTACGGTTAGACTCCGATTGCTTTTTTACCCAGGATTGAAACCCGACTGACTTGGCCTCAGTCGGTGAGTCTACCTCTGGGCTATGGGAGTTCGGTAGAAGAAGGCAGACTTTTTAGCATGTATGTTATCATTATACACGCCCAATAGCCAGAGTACTTTAATTCATTTTTCTGGATGAGCGATGCGTACATGCCAGAGTAACTACCGTTTTTTTTTTAACGTTTACCATTCTTCCAGAGTGCTCAATCAGGGTGTGAGAGTGTAAATAGTATATCCGGGTCTTGGATAAAGATGAACTGCACCCAAGGCCTTAGAACGATAGGTTGTGAGGTATCTGAAACCAACTGTTATTTGCTGTGATTCCAAGTGCAGCACGTTCGCGTGGTGGTTACACTTGTTAGGTCCTAGCAAATAGTTAACCCAGAAACTGGGCTCAAAATAGCAAAATTGCTAGTAATATTTTAAAAAAGTATTACTAGCGATAAATCTTTGAAAAAAATCCTTGCAATAAAATTGACTCTCGACTAAAACCATCTTTTTAAAAATACGTCAATGAAACCTGATCTACAAGCTGCTTTCAAAGAATAATATTATATTCACACAGACCTATTCTTAAAATCTAGTTGACATCAAATATCTTATATATATATATATATATATATATATATGTGTGTGTGTGTGTGTGTGTGTGTGTGTGTGTGATTTCTTTGTCCAAGCGCTTTCGGCTATACTTTTAGCTATTATTAAGGATGAATTTTATTTTAGTTTTAACTGAATATCTAATTTTTTGTATTTGAGTATATAGAGATATAGGAAGGGTTATATTTTGCAAACACGATCACCACGTTGCGGCCGTGTTCAGATTTGATATTGTTAAGTGTTAGCTTTTTTTTTTGTTTATTAACTGGTAGGTCACTATTTAAATTAGATCTAACAGAGCTATGGTCAGAGAGATGTAACTTGTGTCTTCTTGTTCAACATGCAGTAGTATATTAATTATTACATATGTTTAATGTAATTATTTTCAATTTGAGTTCAACAAGAACACAGTTCTTTAGAAGACATGTGAAATCTTAAAAATATTGTTCCCTGTAATTTAAATTTTTCAAGTGAATTATTATTTTGATAATAAGTTCAGTGGTTTAAATAGTCTACCAGCCTGGGGTTTCTAATCTGTACTAAAGAAATAATTATTACGTAAGTCGGGCAGCATTGTCGTTTTCCTTATATAAGAAGGATGCTGAGTAATATATAATTCTACAGGACATAGAATAGGGGGATCGATTTTATGTTGTTAATATGTCATACAGTGATTCCCCCAATCATCAGTATATTTAATAATAATACAGTTAAAGACTCACAAAAGAAACTCTAAACCTATTAATCATTTAACAAAATATAAAATTACTACTGTCAGCATTAGATATTCGTTGTGGTGCAGTGGATATCGATTCGGAACGACAAATCGAGGAGCCGAGTTCGAATTCCAGTTGAATTCCTCGCATTCACTTACGTACAATTACCATTTGGGAAAGGTATTAATCCGTCTCTTCACTCCAGTTATGGGTTAGATAATAGGAAAGATTGGGTTCTCTAGCCTTGGCTGGCCAGCAGTCTACCGTAGAAAGCAATGGCAACCTACGCGGGATAATCTTCTGCCCAGTCAGTCATGTCTTTTTCAAGACATTAAATATCCTATACACACACACACACACACACACACACACACACACACATATATATATATATATATATATATATATATATGTCCAGTAGAAACTAACATACATGCTAATTAACCATGCTTACAGTCAGTTAAGTGCCCTACGTGATACACTATATATATATATATATATATAGTGTATCACGTAGGGATATATATATATATATATATATATAGTGTATCACGTAGGGCATATATATATATATATAGTGTATCACGTAGGGCATATATATATATATATATATATATATATATATATATATATATAGTGTATCACGTAGGGCAGTTAACTGACTGTAAGCACGGCTAATTAGCATGTATGTTAGTTTCTACTGGACATAAAATGGAGGAATAGTTTTCTGTTATTATTAAGTAATAAAATGAACCCTCACCTAATTTCTATTTATAGTAATTTAAAAAGAAGAGTTCAAATTTAAAAGTGAAAACCTAAAAAATTAAAGATTTCATAAAATATATAATCACTTCTGTCAGCCTGGGTAAATTTGTACTAATGACAGATTCTACACGACATAAAGTGGGGATTAATTTTCTGTTATTAATTAGTAATACATCGATCCTCAAATTATCACGATATATAATAATTGTAAAAGTAAAACAGTTCAAATTCTACGATTGTGAACCTAAAAATGTTAATGATTTCACAAAATATATCATTACTTCTGAGGGCATGGGTAAATCAGTATTAACTTATAAGCAATACGTTTTTAAAAAATCCCAGTAATATCTTATAAAAAATCTTTAAAAAAAAATGCATTTTTGAAAAGAAAAACAATTACCAGCAATACATAAAAAATTATCAGCAATACATTTAAAGTTGCTACTGCTTGTTTATACTTCCGAGGTGAGGTAGCACTTACACAATATAGTAGAACTCGACTGAGTATACATATACTCCTACCATAGAGAGAACCTCATTACCGGAACTGATACGTAAGTTACCTAGAGATACCGAAGTTACCAAGAAATTATAGCATCGGATGTCAGAATAGCTCTGAGCTCCACTCAGCTAGAATATGATACACGGATATACTATTTCTAACGACTTGACTTTAAGACTTGTATATATTTATTTCTTAATAATAGAATTCCTAGATTTACTAACCTGCGTTCAAGTTTGTATATTACGTTCAACAGAACTTACTTTTCTATCTTCGTCTCTGTTTTGTCGCTCATTATTTTGGCTGTTCCTCATCCGGAATCCACAACAAAACTGAAACCTTTATTCCGATCGCTGGGGTATATCATTCTCATTCTATCTACGATGTAACTTCTGGTAGCCATAATAGTTATCTCCCTTTAACTTAACTCGCTACATAGCTAACCATAATTTGGGTGTCTTACGAATCCAAAGGGATAAAACACCCAATTGTTGAAAATCGACAAAAGTTTTGGAGCCTTTTATCTGATTTGGTGATTGGATATAAATATGAGCTAAATTTAACTTGTGAACAGAGGATAAGAAGAGAGGAGAGAGAAAAAAAGAAACCCCCTGCAAAACAGTGGCAGTATTATGCCTTGCTTGGGGCAATGTAATTATAAAAAAAATTCTACATCAAGTAATGATTTTAAAATTACAAGTGACAACATTGTAAAAACTTTTCGTTACCAGACCCAAATACGGAAGTATAAATTTATAATGCTGATAATATATAAAATCTTATATGAAAATAATGAAATAATATCAGAACAAGTTTTTTTCTGGACAGTAAGTGAGGGGTAAATTATTCTATTAATAAGATTACCCCCCCGTAAACTCTACATAAAGTAATAATTTAAAATTACAAGTGAGATCTTTCGTTACCAGACCAAAATACGCAAGTATAAAATTATACTGCTGATAGTATAGAGAATAATTATATTAAATGCATTTTGGTATATTTCTGACTTTGTAAAATCTTCAATACCCATGCCTCACATATAGATTTCTGTCTGTTTGGCAATTGATTGGTTCACGACCTCCGTGTGTGAAGGCGAGAAATGTCAATTACTTGCGTACAGGATACTCAGCATCTTAAGTCGATACGTAGAGTCGTTTGGATGATGAGATTCGATGTTTTTCACGCCTAAATCGACAGGATAATGACTAGGCGTGCAGTTCTCTTGTCGATATATGCCAGATTTAATTTGATCTTCGACGAAGCGGAAACAGCGACCAATCACCTCTGGATGTCTCACGTACATCCACTTGCTCTGGTGCGATAGTAAATCGAGCGAAAAGAACAGGTATTTGTTTCAGTAGAGGGATTTTTTCAAGAGCTTATCGGGGGAAAATTTCAAGTGATTTTATTTGATTGTTTTTTTAGTTTCCTTCCACTATATATATTTTTTTCGATATATTCTACTTCTCGTCACTGTTTGTCTCCGCTTTACAACTTCGAAGATTTTTTGCATGTCAACACTTAATATATGCAAAACATGTCTGATGATACCACACGTGCTTACACCAATTCCCAAATGCGTACGCTCACACACACACACACACTGACATAGTCCACCATTATGCTCTCTATTTAATGTAGATACCTCCTATCATTTTCGATAACTAATATTTAAATTGAATTTTCAAAAATAAAAAAATAACTTTTGTTGAAACTTTTATTTTAATTTTAATTGAAAGCTAAATTATCAAATTTACTATTTCCTGTAAGAAAAATACTCTGGTGTATTTCAAACAGAAATTATATTGATTGGAATATAAAATTTTGAGATTTTTTAAATTTTTCAATTTTCGGCCGTTTTTGAGCGATCCACACAGTTTAAACAAAAATTAATTCAAGGTTTTAAGTATCTTGCAAAAATTAAATTTATTTATCTATGACATGATATTTTTAGAAAATTAGCAAATTTAATGTTAAGTTAATCTGATTTATACAAGTATTACTTTTTATAGCATGAAATTTAGAACAAAACTATTTCTAAATAACAAAGTTGAACATTTTGATCTGTTTGTCGTATTTGAAATGTGTGTCAGCTCGCCAAATAGGAGATAAGTGTATGGTGATCACTAGTGACGTAATTGTACAATTTTTTTTCCAGCAAGGCGAAGAAACCCTGAAACACATGACTTTTTAATATATACATAGAAATTGCCATGCAAAAAAAAAAACCTCAAATACGCCAAAAAAAAAAAAAAATGAAAATTTATTTTAAAAATACGATAGCTAGATGATTTGTATTATACTTTTCAATTTTCAATTAGTAAACATAATCTTCATTTTATAACCTAACAGCTTAACGTCTACAAGTCTCGGAAATATTTTAAAAATATATTTGAAACTTTATTAATTATTAAAATTAAAAATGAATTTTCTTTTCTTTAGACTATAATGTCTGACATTTATATTATTTATTAAAGTAATTAAAATCTTATCTAATTAAATAATGTCATAGTGTTATTTCATTTTTTATTTTACTATACGGAGCAGATTTTCAGTAAAAGGGGCTAATTGGTTTAAAAAATAATACATTCCCTAATAATCCTGTGTTTAACTAATAAAACTATTTTTGCCTACAAAATTTATTTTCTTGAAATTTCATGAATTTACGTGGAGAGGAGTAACAGATATAAAAATATTTTTATCAATATTTTTTAAAAATAACAATTTTTTTAAATTGTTATTTTAAAAAAAATAACAATTTAAAAAAGAATTTAATTCATTTGTGAATATGTCATGAAAGGTTCATTAAAATCTGGCAATTATTTAATTTTTGCAAGAATTTTCAAATTAATGTGTTTTGCACCGAAAGAAAAGTAAGTAATATTACGTTTTCCATTGTAAACTTTTATAACAATTTGGCTCGACGCAAACGAAAAGAGAAATATTTTTTCTAAAATTTCGAACGTGCTAGAAATGACTAAAACATTTTTAAAAATACTTTTAAATAATACTTTGATCTTTCCTCGTAATAATAACAAATATTTTGATGGAAAAAGTTTGTTTTTATTAAGTTTGGGACCCTTTTTCTTTAAACTATGTTGTTTCTTCAGCTATTTAATAAAGGTATCTAATTTAACATAATTTCTTAAGCACAGGTTATTTTGCTTGTCCAGTAACTTCAGGACATAGGCGATCATGGCTTTCCACAGCTTCTCGATTTTTGTTACTCTAAGTAACATGTGTCCCTTACCATCTCCTATACTCCCTGATATGCCATGAGTTTGCATTTCAGGTAGATTATTTGCAATTTTACCGCCCCTTTTGTATTCACTATATTCTAAGCGTGTAAGTTCTTTAAAGAAGCTCTATTTTCTTATTAAATATCCCAGAAATTTCAGTTGTTTCTTTCTTATTTCAATTATGTGTCTTTTCCTTGCTTTTATCGTTTTCTTAAATTTCTTAACAATTTGTTTAGCTCCTGAAAGTCATCTTTTGCTAGCTAATGTATCCGAATATCGTTAGTTGCATCGTACTAGTGAGCTATCTATCTAAACTTATTTATAAATTGAACTTTGTCTGTGTGTGTATGTGTGTGTGTCTCTGTGTGTGTGTGTGTCTACTATGTATAGACTCCGAAACGGCTGAACCGATTTTCTTGAAAATTTACAGTTGTACTATAAGCGTCTGTGAGTGTTCTTAGCGACTCTTTGTTTCGAGGTACCCCCGATAAATATCGAAAATCGATAATCGAAAAAATCGGTTTATAGAAGGAGTGGTTGATACACTCATAGTCAAAGACATAATAAACGATATTCAGAAGTTTCAAGGTTTCAGTTATTACAATAGTGCAGAAAATCAATAATATATATATATATATATATATAAAAGGCAAAATGTTTGTGTGTGTGTCTGTTTATCTGCCTGTATGTCTGTATTTTTTTCAGACCTTTTATTTTATTTTTTGCTTCAGGTTTGTCTCTAAGTAGGTATAATTGTAGTTCTTAGTTTCAGCCATGATACCATTTACTCAGAGGACTTATTTAGCCTTCAAAATTCAGTTTACGACGAAAAAAACTTATTTGATATCGTTACCAGGAAATTAAAATTTGACTTACATACATTAATTTTTCTTTCAGTCTACGGTTTCACTTTAACTGGAAACAACTTTTGCTTTTTAGTCTTTCGTGCCAACGTCCAAAGAGTCTGAGCTCCAGGACCATGGATTCCCTTGTTCCCTGTTTAGGATGTGGTTCCCGGCTTTTTCTTTACCAATCTTCTCACTTTTTTTTCAATTGGAGTAGATAGATCTATCTATCGCCCGGTTCACACTCCACCCACGTCTATTGATCATGTTAAGAGGCTCATCCCTTGTTCCCTGTTTAGGATGTGGTTTCCGGCTTTCTCTTTACCAATCTTCTCACTATTACGTAGCCCCCTGCACATCAGTGGCGTTACCGCCTTGCTCGGGGTGATAAGATTAAAAACAAAAAAATTAGTTTTAAATCTTTCATTACACCCGAGCAACGCCGGGCTATACTGCTAGTTAAGATATAAAGCTAAACAAATAATTTTCCTGTGGAACTTTAGTTAGCAAAGGCATATTTCAGACAGTAACTATTAAAGGGAACTCGAACATTGGTGCTGGTTTCATATTCGTGGTTTTTGTCGCAATATAAAATATACTATAGAGCTGAACTTTAGTATTTGTCTATATTTCTGAGATGCGGTAGTATTTACAGTATTTACATTATTTGAACTATTGTCCTCATCTTTGTTGCAATTTGTACGGCATTTCTGCCGTTGTACGCTCCGATGGTAGAAATTTCGAACTAGTCGAACAAAAAAATGAAACTCATTTGAACATGTGTTATAGAAATAGCACTAGAGAAGTAATTGGCTTGCAAATTTTAATCTGCGAGGAAAGAGGCTGCAGAGTGGAATAAAATTAATCGCCTTGAAGGCCGTGTAAAAGATTTCGAACTCTGTCAAGTTTGAAAAATATGGACTGGACATCTCCGGCAAAGATATGGCAAAAATACACTCGAGAAAAACCCATATAACTGAAAGGTTTTAATAAAAGCAACCAAGTCTGAAGAGTTGGTTGATATTTTTTTTAACGGTTAAACAAAATGTTCTAAGTTTTTATAATCATACCTCCCCAAGCAAGGCATTTCATTGCCACTGTTTTGCAAGGGGTTACATAGAAGGAAAGTTATGAGAAAGAGTGACAGGTTATAGGGGTGTCAGAAAGTGGGTAAGAGAATGATGAAAATACTGATGAGAGTGGAGTGGACGGAGAAAGGAGCATGAGAGAGAGGATGCAGGTTAGGGCGATAGGAGGTTACTATTGACTTTACATTTAAATTCTGGGAGATTATAGCTGTGGGGAAAGCAATTAAATGGAAGGGAATTCCACAGGCGAGAAATGCGAGCAAAGAAGCTAGTGGAGTAAAATTTGCGTTTACAGTTTATTGGTTTCACAGTAAAAGGGTGGGACCTAGTTGCTAATCTTGAGGCTCGAGTAAATTCATATATAGGGGGCACTAGTGAGCGTAGTTCAGCGAAGCAGAAGTCGTGAAAGTATCTGTAGAAGAGACACAGGAATGCCACATTGCGCCGACGAGAAAGTGACTGTATCTGAGCTGCCAAGTCGGGATCGATTACATTACAGATTCTCGGTGGGATTTTGTCAAGGACATCTAGGTGGATAGCAGGAGCACCCGTCCAGATATGGCAGCAGTATTCAATGCACGGGCGGTTGCTAAGTCGGGATCGATTACATTACAGATTCTCCGTTGGATTTTGTCAAGGACCCCTAGGTGGATTGCAGGAGCACCCGTCCAGATATGGCAGCAGTATTCAATGCACGGGCGGTTGCTAAGTCGGGATCGATTACATTACAGATTCTCCGTTGGATTTTGTCAAGGACCCCTAGGTGGATTGCAGGAGCACCCGTCCAGATATGGCAGCAGTATTCAATGCACGGGCGGTTGCTAAGTCGGGATCGATTACATTACAGATTCTCCGTTGGATTTTGTCAAGGACCCCTAGGTGGATTGCAGGAGCACCCGTCCAGATATGGCAGCAGTATTCAATGCACGGGCGGTTGCTAAGTCGGGATCGATTACATTACAGATTCTCCGTTGGATTTTGTCAAGGACCCCTAGGTGGATTGCAGGAGCACCCGTCCAGATATGGCAGCAGTATTCAATGCACGGGCGGTTGCTAAGTCGGGATCGATTACATTACAGATTCTCCGTTGGATTTTGTCAAGGACCCCTAGGTGGATTGCAGGAGCACCCGTCCAGATATGGCAGCAGTATTCAATGCACGGGCGGTTGCTAAGTCGGGATCGATTACATTACAGATTCTCCGTTGGATTTTGTCAAGGACCCCTAGGTGGATAGCAGGAGCACCCGTCCAGATATGGCAGCAGTATTCAATGCACGGGCGGATGGTAGATTTATATATGTTCAGGATTGTTTCAAGCGGAAGAAACTTCCTGGCCCTACACAGAGAGAACCGACTTTCTTAGCAGCGGATTTAGCTATTAATTCTATATAGTCATTCCACTTGAGGTCTGTTGTGAGAGTTAAGCCGAGGAGGCGCAGTATTTGAATAAAAAATTATTTTGTATTGTAATTTTTAATTTCGCGCAACTACGTTGTTTGTGTTTGATGTTGTCGACTGCACAGTATAGTAGGGCGAGATGTGCTAGGTCGGTGAGAAAAAGAGCACCATGATGCAATTCAATTCGAAGGTAATTTGAAAACGGCACGATGTACTGCTTAACATTCCTGTCGGGAGCTTCAATACGAATATTTCAGTGTTTGGTACGCAAATTACAGGGCATGTCGAAGACCAGTAACGGATGGATGAGATTCAAGTATATAAAAGATGGCAATTGCCAACATGTACTAAGAGGCTAACAGAGAGATAATTTCAGGGAAGAAGAGCCCCACTTCCCCTACAGAGTTCTTAAAAACAGGAACTACAGAGGAGGACTTCCAACAAGTAGGAAAGCAAGAAGAATTGAGGCTATAATTACAGAGTTCGGATAGAACTGGAGCCAACTCAGGCACATTTCTTTAAGACGATGACTGGAATTCCATCACCCCCGCTTGCCTTAGTGGAGTCAAGCTTCGAAATTATGTTAGATCCCAGTCACGGAGTTATATATATATATATATATAGATATATATATATTGTAACAAATTTGTAGAACTCCTATGTTTTTTTAACCTGCTGTTAATGCATTTACTTTTATAAAGAGTGCTCGATACAACGTCGAGCATTATATTGTAATGGTTGTTACAATGGTTTATAAATTCATAGTATCACTACACAAAGATTTTCGCGTTTCGAAGCTGCTGGGTGCGCTTCTCATCGGGTGACAAAGTTGGAATGACTTCCAACTTTGTCACTGAAAACACCTTCGAAACGCGAAAGTTTTGTGTAGTGATACTATGAATTTATAAACCATTGTAACAACTATTAATATATATATATATATTTATTTATATCTATCTATCTATCTATCTATCTATCTATCTAAGAACCAGGCAAAACACCTTCGAAACGCGAAAGTTTTGTGTAGTGATACTATGAATTTATAAACCATTCTAACAACTATTAAAAAATATATATATATTTATATCTATCTATCTATCTATCTATACTAATCAGTTGAGCCTCAGTTGGGTGCTGTTATTTTCGATGAATCAAGTAATTTGACGAGAATTTATGAGCAAAGCACTGAAATTTGCTTGGGAAAATATGACATGATTTGGGAAAAGATGACAAAAAAACTTGTTAAGTGCGACATGGGGCATTAAGACCGACGTGGAGGGCCATAATTCTGAAAGGACTCGGTACATAAAAGAAAAATATTTCTCAATTAATAAGTTAGAAAAAACGTCATTAAGCGCTATTTAAAAATATCTTTGAATGAAAAACTTATTTTCATTAATGAACTAGCAGTAGTGCCTGGCGTTGCTCGGGTATTTTTAATGGTACGTTAAAATGGTAACGTCAACTGCTCACTCAGAAAGCTTCAGTATGTGGTTGCCGAGACGAGTAAAATAAAAAAAAATGCGATTGGTTTTCGTTGTGTTTGTAAAACGGAATTCATGCTTACACAAGATAAGAACTTCAGAAATTGTTGGTGAGGGCCGAAGACCCAACCTGGAAGCCTACATCAAGTGCCTTGAAGAGAACGTAGTGTTCCGGATCAAGACGGTGGATACTGGATGATAGTGTGTCTTGCAACAAGACTGTGCACCATGTCATACAAACAGTAGAACCCAATCAATGTTATCAGACAATTTTTTCGACCACATCACACTTTACACCAGGCTACCTAACTCCCCAAATTCTAAACAACTTGTTCATTATGTGTGTAGCGAAGCTGAGCGAAAGACCAAGAAAAGTTTTCATAACACGAAAAATGAACTGAAAACAAAAACCTAGGTGGAAATGAATGCGACTTCCATTAGGAGAACCTAAGTGGAAATGAATGCGACTTCCATTGGGAGAACCTAGGTAGAAATTAATGCGACTTCTATTTGGAGAACCTAGGTGGAAATGAATGCGATTTCATTAGCAGTACCTAGGTCGAATTGAATGCTATTTTTATTAGGAGAACCTAGGTGGAAATGAATGCGACTTCCATTGAGAGAACCTAAGTGGAAGTGAATGCAACTTCCATTAGGAGAACCTAGGTGGAAATGAATGCGACTTCCATTGGGAGAACCTAGGTGGAAATGAATGCGACTTCCAGGAGGAGAACCTAGGTTCCACCTAGGTTCTCATAATGGAAGTTGAATTCATTTCCGCCTAGGTTCTCCCAGTGGAAGTCGCATTCATTCCAACTTAGGTTATCTCAATAGAAGTTGCATTCATTTTCACCTAGGTTCTCCTAATGGAAGTCGCATTCATTTCCACCTAGGTTCTCCCAATGGAAGTCGTATTCAATTCCACCTAGTTTCTCCTATTTGAAGTTGCATTCATTTTCACCTAGGTTCTCCTAATGGAAGTCGCATTCATTTCCACCTAGGTTCTCCTAATGGAAGTCGCATTCAATTCCACCTAGGTTCTCCTAATGGAAGTCGCATTCAATTCCACCTAGGTTCTCCCAATGGAAGTCGCATTCAATTCCACCTAGGTTCTTCTTGTCGATACTGAAATCCTCTAAGGCTGAGAGCCTTTGTATTATGAATCCGCCAGACTTTGGTTACACCGTTTTCTATTTTTGTACATCTGCTGAATTAATTTCTTGTCTGGATGCCGGCGGTTTGCTACCAGTACAGTTTCTTATTATTCTAATGTCTTTCCCGATTACGTCGAGGTTTTAAAGCGTCTCTATCAATTCTTTACTACTTTCTCAAACACATTTGAATCAGTCTGTTAAGTGGCATACGTGATACATGCTTTGGGCGATCATGTCTCGAAAGAGACATGACTGACTGGGTAAAAGATTTTCCCGCATGAAGTTGCCATTACTTTTTGCGGTAGACTGGTTGCCAGACAAGGCTATAGAACCCAATCTGTCCTATTATTTTAACGAAAGTAGTCAGCGATTTGGCAAGATTACCCTTTATAATGTGCGTTGTGGTACAGTGGATATCGGCTAGGAACGAGAAACCGGGGAGCAGAGTTCGAATTCCAGTGGAATCCATTGTATTGACTTACGCGCAAATACCCTTGGGAAAGGTATTAATCCGTCTCTTCCTTCCAGTTATGGGTTAAATAACAAGACAGATTGGGTTCTATAGCCTTGGTCGACAAGCAGTCTACCGCAGAAAGCAATGGCAACCTACTGAGGGATAATCATCTGCCCAGTCAGTCATGTCTCGAAAGAGTCATGATCGCCCAAGCGTGTATCATGTATGGCACTTAACTGACTGACTTAATAGTTGGAAATATAATTAAAATTTGTACTGGGCATAAAGTGGGGGATCAGTCTTCTATTGTTAAGAAGTAATAAACTGATCCCCCACTAATACTTAATATGATAATGTAATATAATCTATCTCTTCTCTCTCCAGGACAGATTGGTTTCTATAGCCTTGGTCGGCAACCAGTCTACCGCAGAAAGCAATGGCAACCAACTGAGGGATAATCATCTGCCCAGTCAGTCATGTCTCGAAAGAGACATGATCGCCCGAGCGTGTATCACGTATGGCACTTAACTGATTAACCCTTTATAATACATATTATATCAAGTTCCTAACTTTTTGTACGTCGAACCTGTAGTATCGATTTTAGTGCAAATACTAGCCTCCACTGCGAAAATAACTCCATAACACACTGTCCGTATGTTTTTTCTGCAGCTTTGGTTCATTCACAAGTCTGTTTTATTGCGGTCTGGGTGCTACTTTAGTTTTTCCTTAATCTCTGAAGTTTCATCCTTAGTTTACATATGACCGGGAGGTGGTTGCTTTAGCAGTCGTACATTTGGATAGGTTTTGCGGTGAACAGCTGCGTTTCTGAATATCTTGTTGATAGTCATGTAGTCGATTAATTTTTTGTTTCTCCTCCTCGGCTACTTTATGTCCATAATAGACTTGGGTGATTTTGAAACCAGATGTTGGTTATTATTTGGTCATTACCTGAACTCATTTCTTTCCACTGCCATTGCGGTTTCCTTGTCTGAAATTGTCAAACGTTTCACCTTCATTACCCTTGCCTACTTTGGCATTCAGTTCTCCCACAATACTTTTAATTTCTTCACGCTGTCCAGCATACAGATTGAATAAGTTCCTTTAGACAACAATAAAATATCAGTCCAAATTCCTTATCGCATCGTTCGAGCTTAACAATTCTAACAAAGTATTGCAATTTCAATCATAAATATGAATGCTGGTCAGAGATCGTTATTTTAAATGAGTATATATGAAAAGATTTGGAATTGACAACTTTTTCCATTGCATTGAAACAGCCGTTAAATAATTTACCTAACCCTCCCTCCCATCCTTCCTCCCTCCCTCCCTTCCTTCCTCCCTCCCTCCCTTCCTTCCTTCCTCCCTCCCTTCCTTCCTCCGTCCCTTCCTTCCTCCGTCCCTATTCCTTCCTCCGTCCCTTCCTTCCTTCCTTCCTTATTTCCTTCCTTCCTCCCTCCCTTCCTTCCTCCCTTCCTCCCTTCCTTCCTTCCTTCCTTCCTTCCTTCCTTCCTTCCTTCCTTCCGTCATTTATCGTTCTTTCTTTCATTCATTCGTATGACTTGTTTTTCTAAGTAAACGAAACGGAATAGTCTATTATTTACAAGGTATTAGAAGCAGGCATCAAATACTTCTCCCTTCTTTTCCTTTATTCTTTTTCTTTCTTTCTTTCTTTCTTTCTTTCTTTCTTTCTTTCTTTTTTCTTTCTTTCTTTCTTTTTTCTTTCTTTCTTTCTTTCTTTCTTTCTTTCTTTCTAGCCAAATCCCGTCTTACGAACATTTCTCTTAATAATAATTTTACATTTCTTTCTTTATTTATTTTTCTTTATTTTTCATTATTCTTTCTTTCTTTCTTTCTAGCGAAATCCCGTCTTACGAACATTTCTTAATAATAATTTTACATTTATATTTTCTTTATTCTTTCTTTCATTCTTTCGTTCTTTCTTTCTTGCCGAATCCCGTCTTACGAACATTTCTCTTAATAATAATTTTTACAATTATTTTTTCTTTATCTTTCTTTATTCTTTTTTTCGTTCTTTCTTTCTTTCTTTCTTTCTTTCTTTCTTTCTTTCTTTCTTTCTTTCTTTCTTTCTAGCCAAATCCCGTCTTACGAACATTTCTTAATAATTTTACATTTATTTTTTCTCTATTTTTTCTTTATTTTTCTTTATTCTTTCTTTCATTCTTTCATTCTTTCTTTCTTTCTTTCTTTCTTGCCACATCTCGTCTTACGAACATTTCTCAATAATAATTTTATATTTATTTTTCTTTATTTTTTCTTTATTTTTATTTATTCTTTCTTTCATTCTTACTTTCTTGCCAAATTCGTCTTACGAACATTTCTCTTAATAATAATTTTACATTTGTTTTTTCATTATTTTTTCTTTATTCTTTCTTTCTCTCTTTATTTCTTTCTTTCTTTCTTTCTTTCTAGCCAAATCCCGTCTTACGAACATTTACATTTATGGTGACTGGGTTTTGGGCGATTGTCTTACTTGATTACCATCGATTGATACGGTTCGTATAAAAAATAGGATTGCCAAAGCTTCTCAGCAGTTTTTCTAAGATCAGAGTATAGTATCTGTTCTTACCAGTTTAATTTAAATTTTTCATTCTACTTTTATCTTCCCTTCTTTCTTTCTGTCTCTGTATTTCTCACTAAAACTAAGAAATATATTTTCCTCTCTTTCCACGGAATAGTTCATTGTTCATGAGTCATTGACAGGTTGTAACTTTACCGCGAAATAAGGAATGAAACGACAACCCCAATTAGGACGAACAATCGGCTCGTATCGTTAATATAAAGAAAAGAAGCGGAAGGCTGATATTTACTTTTGCGTGATTTTAATATGACGTATCCGGCCGGACTTCACAAACCCTGTCTGATCAGATTTCAAGCCTTGACAAATAAGTAGGGGGGGATAAAAATGTTACCAATCGCTCTGTCGAAATAGCACACATGGGAAAACTTGGTTATTGGGCATATCATCCGACTATAGACAAATATGTCAGTAACTAATTATCCTTGTTTGATGCACTGTCGCTTATCTATGTGAGAAGATGGAGTTTTATCACGATTTCTCTTTGAATCTAAAGCCTTGTCAGATTAAAGCCTATGGCATAATAGATTGTTACTTAAACAAAAGAACTGAAAATTAGACTGATTTGCAGACTATTCATGCAGATGTGTATGTTCGAAATACTAGTATATTGCTAAGTATTATCATATATATATATATATATATATATATCAGGCGTTTCTATGTATGCATACACATGAAAATATTTTCCGCATATATACATTGAAAAATAATTATCTATTGCTTCCATACAAGTGACATTTTTCTCGCTAATAAAAATCAACCCCAAACAATATTTCAGTCGACTACCTCTTTGTAAACAAATCATTTTAACGAGTTCTCTGAAAATATTTTCATCTTTAACTTGATCTTTAAAGAATCTTAAATAAAAGTGTATATAAATATCTATATTTATATATACATATATATATACACATATATGTGTGTGTATATATATATATATATATATATATATATATACATATATGTATATATATATATATTTGGACAACAAACTTTTTTTAATATCTTTCATTAAGTTCGAAAGACAAGGATGCAGTAATTGAATGATTATTTAGTTTTAAGTATCCATAGTAGAATCGGGGAGTACAGAAATAAAATAAAATACAACTTAAATTTTAAGAAAGATTAGGTAAACTATACCAATAACAACCCACCTCATAAAAGTGTCAGAAAGTGTTTGGGACAATAAAAACTATGAAAACATTTGTATCCCTTACTACGAAAAGCCAAAACGTAATGATACTGAAAAATTAAAAAAAAGAATAATATGTAAAAAAATAAAACAAGATCACTATTAAAGAATTCAACTGCAGGGAAAAATAAATGCCCATTTCAAGGACTACAAAAGAAGTAATTTAGAAAGCAAAATACATGACTTAAATGGTCAAAACAAAATATATTAAGGTTCAACCAAAGACACCTTTAAGACCAGATGGTTCAATCATAAGTCTACATTTAAAATAGAAAACTTAGAAATAGCACAAAATTGGCTAGCCACGTGTGGAAATTGAAATTAAAATATGGAAAAGATGCAGACATAACGTGGAGTATAGTGAAAACAGCCAATCCTTACAACAGTGGCAAAATATGTAGACTGTGCTAGGAAGAAAAGTTAGCGATTATGCTATTCCCAAACAAAAATGAATTATTGAACGAAAAAACACAATTATGTCTAAGTGTAACAATATGAAAACATATCTATTAGATTCATACAACCATGGGTGAAAACATTATAATTTCTTGTAATTTTAAAAATTGCGCGTTCCAAAATTCCGTTATGTGAGCGCTCAAAAAAAAAAAAAATAAGAAAAAGAAAAATCACCGTTACGTGAGCGTTCTTAGAAAAATAAATGAAGAATATATATATATATATATATATATATATATATATATATATATATATATATATATATTCAATTAATTTATGTTATTCTGTTATATAGATTATTGTATTTCATATAAAAGAATATGATATATAAAATTCTTTATATCAGAACAATATCTGGTAATTGAGAGACAAAGTCGAAACTTATTTAATATTTCAGACCGACGAACAGAAGATTAATCAAATCTTAAAAATGTAAAAGATTCAAAGATATATATATATATACATATATATTTTCATCATATCACCCCGAACAAGGCGGTAACACCACTGATGTGCAGGGGGCTACGTAAGAGTGAAAAGATTGGGAAAGAGAAAGCCGGAAACCACATCCTAAACAGGGAACAAGGGATGAGCCTCTTCACCTGTTCAATAGACGTGGGTGGAGCGTGAACCGGGCGATAGTTTATTTTATCTACTCCAATTGAAAAAAAAAATAGTTTTAACTTAGTTAAAGTCCAAACGAAATCTGAACGCCAATTTTTTTTACAATAGGAAAATAGTACCTCTGTCAATAATTTAAAAATTCAAACGAAAATTAAGGCTAAAAATTACAAATTCAAACAAAAATTAAGGACAAGAATTAAAAAACAAACAAAATCAAATGTGGTAACTAAATGAAGCGAGATACATTACACTAAGTGGTCACTCTATTACTAAGTAACCCTAACCCTAACCCTAACCCTAACCCTAACCCCTGCCCTAACCCTAACCCTAACCCTAACCCTAACCCCTGCCCTAACCCTAACCCTAACCCTAACCCTAACCCCTGCCCTAACCCTAACCCCTGCCCTAACCCTAACCCTAACCCTAACCCTAACCCCTGCCCTAACCCTAACCCTAACCCTAACCCCTGCCCTAACCCTAACCCTAACCCTAACCCCTGCCCTAACCCTAACCCTAACCCTAACCCTAACCCCTGCCCTAACCCTAACCCTAACCCTAACCCTAACCCCTGCCCTAACCCTAACCCTAACCCTAACCCTAACCCTACTAAAAACTTGAAAATTGTTTATCTTTTTTTAAAATCTTTTTACCTCAAGCAAGCCTGAAATGCCACAAGTGCGCAGGGATGAGATTACAGGGAGTGAAAATAAGATAAAAAGATTGAGTGCACGATAGATTGAAGAAAGAAAAGAAGATAAGAGAAGAGAGCAATTATTTTTTTTATTTTTTTATTTTTTAATCATATCACCCCAAGCAAGGCAGTAACGCCACTGAAGCGCAGGGGGCTACGTAAGAGTGAAAAGACTGGAAAAGAGAAAGCCGGAAACCACATCCTAAACAGGGAACAAGGGATGAGCCTCTTCACCTGTTCAATAGACGTGGGTGGAGTGTGAACCGGGCGATAGTTTAGTCTATCTACTCCAATTGAAAAAAAAAAGAAGAGAGTGAAAAGATTGGAAAAGAGAAAGTTGGAAACCACATCCTAAACAGGGAACAAGGGATGAGCCTCTTCACCTGTTAAATAGACGTGGGTGGAGTGTGAACCGGGCGATAGTTTAGTCTATCTACTCCAATTAATGTTCGATTAAAGTTTTTGAAGGTTATAGATATCAGGGAATCAAGTAAACGGAAGGGAATTCCACAGGTACGAAGTATGAGAAAATTAACTTTTGGATAATATTTAAATATTTAGCGGTAAAAGGGTGGGACCTAAGTGGCAATCTAGTAGCAAACTTAAATTCATGTGTTCGGGTTACCAAGAAAAATGGCTTGTCGGAGTAGTTGCAATGAAAATATTTGCTGAAAACCAGAAAAGTCGAGATGCTAATGCCAAGATCAAATACATTAGAAGTCCTTCTTTAGATATTGCTAAGGACATCGAAATGAGTCCTGCGTATGACGGTAAACTGCATCCGGCATCAAGGCCTCTGATTCGGAGTTTGCGAGGTGTATGGAACCCCCTTTTAATTGCTGTTGTTCCCAGCTCCACCCTGATCCGGAGTGGTAGCACCTGTTAGGGTCCCAACTATGGACAAATAGTTACCCACCAAAGTGGGAACAAAACACTATGAAAGAAAAAAGACTTTCATAGAAATATATGCATAAAAATAAACTTTTATAAAAAATATACATTTCTGAGGAAAAAATATTACCAACAATACATTTTTATACAAAACTAGAATACATCTTCAGTTTTCTAAAATAAAAAAAAAAAGAAAAGTTTTTCATTAAAATCTGACTAAATCATCTTCTCACTATAACCGAACATTAAAAAAAACACAAACAAACTTAAAACCACACTTTTTGGGGCATTAAATAACCCACAGAAGACATCGAGATGAATAGCAGGAACACTAGACCAGATATTAAGGCAGGATTCAATGCACGGACGGATTTTTAAATGAGTAAGATGGACCCTGACGAGAGAAAATGTTTTGATACAATATGGTAGCTCAACTTTCTGTGCAGGAGATTACAATATTTTGGTAAACTTAAAGCTAAGTAGGCACGCTATATTTTTATTATGCTATTTCTAAAGCTTTCGGCTCACATGAGCCATCTTCAGAGAGGTTACAGGGACGTTAACATAAAGACATTAATCATCAAAGATTATATTATCTTGTGTTGACCTAAAACATTGCTATACAACGATATCAAATAAAAAATAGCAGATATAATATATTCATATGTTGGACAATTTTTGTCTTTATTTTCATCGGAAATTAAAGCCAAAACACGATGTTTAGAAAGGCTCATGTTTAAACATAATATATATTCATTGTCTGTTATATTTAATAGTATATGTTTAGAAAGATATATGTATATATATGTATGCATGAATGAATTTGTTATTATCTATGTTAAATTGCATATATATATATATATACATATATATAAATATGAATTTGTTATTATTATCTATGTTAAATATATGCGTGTGTGCGCGCGTGTGTATGAAGAATATCTTATGCTCTCATGACAATTTAGCTCTCTAGAGAGAAAAATAAAAAAACCGTTACCACTTCTGCAATTTATGCATTACTCTTCAGCAATGAATTAGTTCTTTCGGTGACTGGCGTGTGTATACCCAGCTTATATACAACCTGCTAAAATTTTCTGTTCTCTGATTCAATACGCCGATGACTTAGAGATTAGCGACTCCGACTGACATATATTTAATAGTATATGTTTAGAAAATTATCGATACACTATATATATATATATATATATATATATGTATATATCAGCTCAACCTATGTTTGTGTGACCAACGGACAATTTTTCAAAAAGTGTAGACAGAGAAAAATATATAAAGTACGAAACTAATTTTAGTATATGCTGTATTTATGGTTTAAAGTTCTCAGGGGTCAATATCATGGCCTGAAGGTTGCGTTATGACATAAAACAGACTGTTAGGGCCTGGTACTGGCCTCAGTATTCTTTGTATGCATGTGTGTGGGTCTGCATATATAAATATACATATATATGTGTGTATGTGTGTGTACGCATATATATATATATATATATATATATATATATGTGTGTGTGTGTGTGTGTGTGTGTATGTGTGTGGGGGTGTTTGTTTGTGAGTCTGTGTGCGTGTGTTCATGTTTACAGGTGTACACGATGTTGACTGACAAAAAGTCTTCAAATTAATCAAGAGAAGTAAAAATAGAATTTGGGTCTAGAAAGTTTTCAGAGTTGCGCAATGTCGAATAAAATTGCGTAAGATTAAATTTTTTCTGCGCCTTCCACCTTACATCAGTAAAGCAGCAAACTAGCATCGTTAACATTTAAACACGGAGATTTAATTACCATCCGACGTTGACGATAAAGATCGTGGGGATTGCTAGTGACCAACCCCCCAAAATGCTATTTACCACTGCCTGTCATGCTACTTTCAATATTCAACCGACCCTAACTCTTTTAATGCGGTGAGGTCGCTGTACGTATCCTATAATTATTAAAAAGACAAACAGTTACTACACTTTGATTTTAGCACGAAGACAGATCATTACTCACCTACCTACGGTGGCAAAATGTTCGTTTTAAATGTATTTCTGATCTCTGTCTCGATATTTTAAAGGCAACGGTTTTCCCCTTGTGCTCCGACTGAATTAATTTAAGCGTGCTACTGGATTGGTGACTAGGTTTTATCCATCTAATTTTGAACTCCTAAGAATAAGTGCGATCGAATAGTTTCTTCTCTCGCACTTATTATTCTGTAGAAAACCTTTACGATTTTTTGATTCCCATTTAATTACATTCTTCAAAAATTTAAATGCGACATTCAATCTTCTGGCTTCTTTATCTTGTTCCCCTTTTGCGATGTCCTCAATCCTCCTCACTAAAGTTTGCTCATTCTTTGCGACACCTTGTTCCCTGCCCCTCACTCTGGAGGCATTGTCGGGATAGTGGGTGAAAGGAGTTAAAAAATCAAATGAGATGACTTTGGGATGTGCATTGTGGCGCAGTGGATATCGGCTCGGAACGAGAAATCGGGGAACCGAGTTCGAAACCCTTGCCTTCACTTACGCGCAAATACCCTTGGGAAATGTATTAATCCGTCTATTCCTTCCAGTTATGGATTAAATAACAGGACAGATTGGGTTCTATAGCCTTGGTCGGCAACCAGTCTACCGCAGAAAGCAATAGCAACCTACTGCGGGATAATCTTCTGCCCAGTCAGTCATGTCTCTTTCAAGACATGATCGCCCAAGCGTGTATCACGCATGGCACTTAACTGACTGACTGAGATGAGTTTGAATAGACCAAAACTGAATTTATTGTGAGATGCCCAATGCCGGGATAAAAAAAAAACCCGCGGTAACATCATCCTCGTTTCACTAAAGCGGTCGGACAGACAGCAATATCAACGCCTGCGAGAACTATTCTTGCAGTGCTGATTCTAGATTTTATCATCAGTCACTTACTCCGCGTTGTTTCAAACTGAGCATCAACATAAGATATTATTCTGATTGTAAATTTTTGAGTCTACTCTTCCATGCTGACTCAAGGCACGTTCGAAGAGA
Source organism: Ascarosepion bandense (assembly GCA_037127315.1). Lineage (NCBI taxonomy): Eukaryota > Metazoa > Mollusca > Cephalopoda > Sepiida > Sepiidae > Ascarosepion > Ascarosepion bandense. Next base: position 3,984,769 of record JBBBDQ010000403.1, read on the forward strand.
GCGATTGGAGATTTTCCCGCAGTAGATTGCGCATCAACATGAGATATTATTCTCATGTTAATATTTTAAGCCTACTGTTCCATACTGGCACAAGGCATGATGGAAGAGAGCTCTTGGAGATTTTCCAACAGTATGTTGCACATCAACATGAGATATTATTCTCATGATAATTTTTCAGCCTGCTCTGCCATGCTGGCATAAGGCATGTTGGAAAAGAGCGCTTGGAGATTTTCCCACAGCAGATTACAAATTAACATGAGATATTCTCATGATAATTTTTGAGCCTGCTCTTCCATGCTGGCTCAAGGCATGTTGGAAGAGTGCGATTGAAGATTTTCCCGCCTTCGATCGCGCATCAACATGAGATATTCTTCTCATGATAGTTTTTTGAGCCTGTTCTTCCATGCTGGCTCAAGGCATGTTGGAAGAGAGTGATTGGAGATTTTTCCGTATTACATCGCGCATCAACATGAGATATTCTTCTCATGATAATTTTTTGAGCTCTTCCATGGTGGCTCAAGGCATATTAGAAGAGAGCGCTTGGAGATTTTCCAATTTTTTTCTGCGGTAATCGGGTGCCAACCAAAGCTATAAAACCCAGTCTACCCTTCTATTAAAACTCTCCAAGCTGGATTTGAATTCAAATTTCGCTTCTACTACTAAACTCGGTCCTTCTGTTTCCCTATAATATGGGTAGAGGAGAACAGATGGATTCATACATTCCCCAAAGTTATTAGCACGTAAATGAATGTAATGAATCCGACTGGAATTCGAACTCTGCTCCCCGATTCCTGAATGCAAACCACTCTTTATTACTCCACTAAATTAAACCAACATTGTGTCACAGAACGTCACGTGTGCAGGTCGATTAAATACCAAATATAAATTGGTTAACGTAGTCGTCATAAACCCTCCATTTGTGCTGTATGCTAGTAAAACTGCGGTTGAATGAATTGCTGGTGCAGCTAAAGATGTCTAACTTCGATTTCCATGTTCCTACCGTTTCGTCTTCTTTGTACGCTGTCGGGCAGACGAGCAGGCCACAATTTTACTGAAAGGCAGAAATGCGCGGACAGCCAGGCGAATCGAGAATAAATGAAATGAAAGTACCTATATTAAAAGAGACGACATTTATTGCCGCTGACTTCCGTGTCTCAACACTATTTTTAGCGACAGTCCAGCTCAAGTGGAATTCGTTGTAATCTCAACATGTCCAATTGCTCATGCGCAATGAAGTCAACTTTGGCCGGGAACAAAATGGCTGATTCCGGTGACTTTTACGTGCTGAAGTGGCCGATAATTTTCTTTATTTTACTTCTTTCTTTGCGAAACACAGATTTTACGAGTGTATAAATATTCAGTTTACTTTTTCTGCATTGTGAGTTTCTTGTGTAGCGAAGTATGCCATTAATACCCTCAATTCTACGATTCTTAATTTTCTTTTTCTGGTAGATAAAAATCTCCAGAATCAAGCAAATGCTATTAGTGTCTATTTACTGTTCTGTCACCGACTATATTTTGTTTGCTTTTATTTGCGAACTTTTAAACTAAAATCAAATACTTACAATCCCAACAGAGACATCAATGTCTTCTTACATTTAAACGGCTATTTTATGAGCTCAATGCAGAGAAGCTGATGTTAGGACAGAAAGCTAGAAAGAACAGATTAAAAACTAACACACACACACACACACACACACACACACACACACACATACATATATATATATATTCATCCACAGACAGTCCCGTTTTGCTGCATCACAGCTCATCAGTATGTTTAGACATCCGAATGCTTCTAGCTAGTATTGAAACCCCACCGAATTCATATCAGTCGGCTATTCTATCTCTAGGCTACAGGCGCTCGGTGGAGGAAAGTGGATTTAGCGTGTATTATACACAATGTGAACACACGCCAGTAGCCGAAAGTGTTCAAATTCATTACTGAATGAACGGTGCATAAATGCGTGAGTAGCTACTGTTTATAAAGTCTACCATTTCTCCATAGTGCTCGATCGCAGGGCATCAGTACGGTTAGACATCGGATTGCTTCTAGCCAGGATTGAAACTTGACCGACTTGACATCAGTAGGTGATTCTACTTCTAAGCTATGGGCGCTCGGTGGATGCAGGCAGGCTTTAGCGTATTATATACATGATGTAAACACACGTTAGTAGCCGAGAGTGTTCAAATTCATTACTGAATGAACGATGGGTAAAGTCTACCATTTCCCCATAGTGCTAACAGAGCGAGAGCGAAAATAGTCATATATATATATATATATATATATATATATATATATATATATTATAAATTATATTTTAGAACATGTACATAACTTCTCTATATATAATCGCTACGAAGGCGCGTCCGTTTCTGCATCGGAGTACCGATGCTTCGTCAGGCGATGTGGTACTGGGAATCCTTGTCATTTTCATTTATGTCGTTTTGTTAGGGGTATTAGCTGGGGGGGGGGGGGGTTGATATTGTGATATTTCGTTGACAGTTGGAATTTTTTTGTGGAGAGTGTTAGTGTGTGTTGGTGGGTGTTAGCAAGATAATTGAGTCAGTCTGTGACCGTTGGAATTTATTAGTTGGTGCGGATATGTTGTTTTTTTTTATTTTTTATTTTTGCAGAGTCTTTACAATCGGTGTAAGTTTGCATGTTTAATCTTAATATTGGGTTTAGGGAATGTGTTATTTGTCTTACATTTTTAATTTTTGATTTTTTATATCATTGTTTGGCAATCGCTTTCTTTATTCAATTTTGAATTTTGAATCTTTGATTTTTAATTAGATGGTTTTTGGAAATAATTTTCACTATTAACTTTGTAAGTTTTAATTTTCTATTCTCATATAAATTTCTATTCTCATATCTAGTCTATATATAATTCGATTTATTATGGTTATGGTTATTAACCTTACTGTAATTTTATTTATGGTTATAAATCTTACTCTAATTATGGTTATGGTTATTAACCTCGCTCTAATTGATATTGTGATATTTCGTTGGAAAAAAAACCCCAGCCAATACCCCTAACAAAACGACATAAATAAAAATAAAAAGGATTCCCAGTACCATATCGCCTGACGAAGCATCGGTACCCCGATGCAGAAACGGACGCGCCTTCGTAGCGATTATATACAGAGAAGTTATGTACATGTTCTAAAATATAATTTACAATAAATATTCACAGCTCTATATAGAAAATTATAGATCGAGCACTGTTTTAAATTAATGTTTTGGACGTGGAAAGAATTCTTCGTTCTGTATTCACTCGGATATATATATATATATATATATATATATATTGTCATCCGCAGACAGATCCGTCCCGCTGCACCACAGTCCATCATTACGGCTAGACTCCGATTGCCTTCTAACCCAGGACCGAAACCCGATCGAACCGGCGTCAGTCGGCGACTCTACCTCTGGGCTATGGGCGTTCGGTGGAAGAAGGCAGACATTTTTGCGCGTATATTATCATTATACACGCCAAATAGCCTGAGTGCTCTAATTCATTTCACTGAATGAGCGATGCGTACATGCCAGAGTAGCTACTCTGTATCAAAGTCTACTATTCTTCCAGAATTGGAGTCAGTCGGCGATTCTACCTCTGAACTATGGGCGCTCGGTAGAAGGAGACAGACTTTTTAGCTTGTATATTATCATTATACATGCCCAATAGCTGAGAGAGTTCTAATTCATTGCTGAACGAACGATGCGTAGACGCTAGAGTAGCTACTGTTTTTCAAAGTCTACCATTCTGCCAGAGTGCTCAATCAGGGTGTGAGAGCGTAAATATATATGATTTATCTATGATATCGAGAACTTTTAAGCTTTTGATTTTTAAGCTTTGCTATATTTAGGAGTGAAATATAGCAAAGCTTAAAAATATATCAGGAATAAATCATGTGTAAATACATAAATATAAATGTTGCGTACTGATTAGAATGTCTACCTGTATATTTATATGTGCACACACACACACGCACATATACATACATACAAGTATATATATATATGTGTGTGTGTGTGTGTGTGTGTGTGTGTGTGTGTGTGCGTGTGTGTGTGGTAATTTACCCATGTACACATGAACTCCTCCAACTATAAACAAGCACCAATTTCTGTTTGTGCAGATGTCCATCCCAACAGAGGCTACAATTCGTTGAATTTGAAGTCGAGGCTGGAATTCGAGTCACCTCTCAGTTGCGTCTCTGTATTTGGCAGAGTGCGGCTTGGTTTTATGTTTGTCCGAGGACGGAACATGCAACTAAAATAAAATTACACTGTAGGGTGCCAAACGCTAGAGGTCAATCCCCCAGGCTGCACCTCTCCCTCAGCAGGGCAGTGCTGAGTTTATTGCCCGGCGCTTGAGGCATCCCCAAAAGAATGTGTTTGCGAATTCTTCTATAGCACTGCCGATTAACCCACCTAAAAACTGACCTTGTGTTGCATCTGTTACATTGTGGGTGTAATAGTAAATACTGAAGTCTATTCCAGGAGATTAACTCTGATAGCCGGACCAGACTGTAAGGCTGGTGACCTTTTTATTTTGTATATCTTTTGCAGTACAGTTCTTTGAAAATATGTTTGCTTAACTCTATTTTTTCATTGTCTTTCTTTCTAGCCCTTAAAAAACCGCAACAACTTGGCGATGAAGATTTTAAACACTCTTGAGGACCCCAAAAGAACTGTGTGGAAATTGTCAATATTTGTTCAACATTGGATGCATGGAGTTCTATTTTTCATCATACCTTCTTCTCTTCAACAGTACTTAACAATCCAGAAAAAGAAACCGAACGAAAAAAAGTTCTATTTTCGTTTACAATTTGTGCTACTCGACGGAAATCGAAAAAAAAAAAAGGAAGAGCGTAACTAACTTACACTAAACTTGAATGCGAGCCGCTAAAGTACGAAAATTCATGTTTTATTCGATAGAAAAAAACACTTGTGATTCCCTGAGTGTGTAAGAAATTAAAATTATTTTTTCATTCACTTCAATTAATTCTTATTTTAAAGTTTTTCTCTTTAATTTAATTGTATTCAGTTTAATCCTAAAAACGTCACGGAAAAACATGGACGAGTGTAAATACGCCATGCTCGAATTGGTTAAGTTCCAATTTGAACAGCAATACCAAATGGTATAAAAATAAATTTGAGCAACAAAAATAATACAGAAACTCCAGCTATATATACAAAAAGGACAAGCAAACTGAGAAAGAACAACTTGAAATTCATAAGCAAACTGAAAAAGAAAGGCTTGAATTTCAAAGACAAACAGAAACACACACATAAAAAAATTCAAAGAAATTCTACTTCATATTCAACAAGAGGAAAGAAAAGTAGCTTGAACTGGCAAGCAGGGGTCAAACTAGTGAAAACGAAAATGCTTTCTCAACAAACACCGTGTTTGATCTGGGGCGCAATAGACATTTTTATATATTTTCTGGACGAGGATATAGCTTTCGCTTCGTTTTTAGAAGATTCGAGCATTCATACGTCACAGATTGCATAAATTGGTCGGACTCGAAGAAAGTACGCCTTCTTCTTTGAAAAGTGGGCAGCATAGAGGACAACAAATTTGTGAACAATATTTTTCCCTGTAAAACAACCTTTAGTGAAGCGGATAAACTTAAAGAATTTCTTAGTCCGAAAACTTAACTTTTTCATAAAAGATGAAAGTGTATCAATTTAAACAGAAACGATAGTGAAGATTAAATTACATTCTCGTCGGTAGTGAACAAGCATTACGTAGATTTCACACTGTCAGAATTGAGTGCAAATAATTTCAAGTGTCTGATATTTGTTCAAGGACGCGTTTCAGCTAGAAACGCTGCAATTAAATGTAGAGTTCTGAATAATTTAGAAAGTGAGCCAAACCTTACTCTCCAACAAACAGCGGATGTCTGTCAGAGATTCCTAAGCGTACGTCAAAATTTGAAAGATATCGAGGAACCTGGAATAGCTCACATCGGAAAAGTACGCCATAAGAAAAACAATTCTCCCTCTGAATCAAACCAATCAAAAAAAAAAAAACAAAAACAAAAAAAAAACAAGACAACTTGCTCCCTAACCCGGGTTCCGGTTATGGTCCAATGCATTGGTATAAAGACTACCCTTACCGGAATAAAGAGTGCCTAAATTGTAGCCGTGTGGGGTACAAGAGTTCACATTGTCGAGCGAACAAAAGGACTTATAGCTGCGTAAAAACACAAAATCAGATGAAAAAGACGGGTTAAAAATTAGAAAATACACGCAAGTACAAATCTTAAATAAAAACAAAATTAAACTACATGTGGATTCTGGTTCAGATTTAACAATCATAAATCTATACACTTGGAAAAGGTTGGGAAAACCAAACTTGCAAAGAACTAATAAAATGTTCAGGTCCGTTACAGGGGAGAAAATCAAGTTGCTTATACCGAATATGAACAACTTACGTGTTCCGTTAAAATCAGGTGCTTATACCGAATATGAACAACTTACGTGTTCCGTTAAACAAACTTTTGAAAGAAGAATTGGGCGTGTACACCTGAATGACATGAACCTTTAGTCAAAATAAAGGTAGTCTTGACGTCGGACTTGTTTCCCACCAACTATAACCCAGACCTTGACATTATAGTTGTCTAAAAAAAACTCTGCCATACCGATGGACAGTCCAGATTAATCCCAAAAGAGCTTCTTGAAGATACTGTGATTGCTTCTCTTCAAACAGAAAGAGAATTTAAAGCCACATTATGCAACACAGTAAGGGAACTCTCGACACAAATCAAACGAGAAGCCATAAACGATGAGTTTATCAGGCAAACCAAAACGAAAATTTGTGAAAAGAAACAACAACCTTCAGATATTTTCTCTATATGCGACGAAGTACTGCAATATAGTGAGCGAGTAGACATTCCTATAACAATTCAAAGAAAAATTCTGAAAGATTTTCCATGCTAGTCACCCAGGGATTTCAAGGATGAAAAACCTTCTACTGGTCAAACATGGATAAGGATATCGAAAATATCGTAAAATCCTGTGAATATTTTATGGAGAGGATTTACTACTTGGGACACATTATCGTTAAAGATGGCATTATATCAGATCCAGAACGGGCAACAGCAATCAAGTACATGCCAGCTCCCACAAATATCTCTACCTTTCAAAGCTTCTTAGGATTAGCAAACTACTATCAGGTGCTTATACCGAATATGAACAACTTACGTGTTTCGTTAAACAAACTTTTGAAAGAAGAACTGGAAGTGTACACCTGAAGGTAGTCTTGAAGTCGGACTTGTTTCTCACCAACTATAGCCCAGACCTGGACATTATAGTTGCCAGTGCCGCCAGTTCGTATGTCATTGGAGCATTTATTATGCACAAAATGCCAGATGGATCTCACAAACTCATTTTGCAGAAAAGGATTACTCGCAAATTGAGAAGGAGTCTTCAGGAATTATTTTCTGTCTAAATAAAACTCTGTCATGCCGATGGACTGTACAGATTAATCCCAAAAGTACTTCTTGAAGATACTGTGATTGCTTCTCTTCAAACAGAAAGAGAATTTAAAGCCACATTATGCAACACAGGAAGGGAACTCTCGGCAAAATCAAATGAGAAGCCCTAAACGATGAGTTTATCAGGCATCATATCATATGCTCCCATAGGGAAGTCAAAAAACTCCCCCGGCACCTTTGTCCATGTGAAATCATCAAAGGTGAGAATGGATTTTCTAGCCGCAAAGATAATTTTGTAGTCCCTATCCGAAATGTTCACGTAATTTTTAGCAAATCTTAAACAACTCTCAAGAAGGTCCCTTGATATAGAGGAATAGAAATCGACAATATGTTTTTGATGTTGTTAAACCAGTCTATCGTATCTGAAGTCACTTTTTGTAGGATTAATTAGCCTGGTATTTTTCTCGAATATTTTATCTCTAATAATGTTTAAACTGATAACTTCCTGTAATTGACATTTAACTCGCTTCTACTTAAAAGGTTTAATCAAATAAACTTAAATAAAAAAATTTAAAATCTTATATTGAAACCCATTTCTTCTCGCCTAAATACACCTCTTCAAACAGCCCAAAATCTTAACTTTAAAAAGTAATTTAACTCATTTAGTTGTCTATCTTTGTAAATTATGAACTCCTATTCCTCCCCTTCCTAAATATACCATTTTAACACCCTGTAACCCCGCGACTACCAGCTCTGTCCTTTTCCACTTTGTGACCGTTGTTAACCTAAAACCCCTCCACACACTAACTCAGGGCCTTCGCCATTTGGAAAAACATGTCGCTGACGTGACGTAGAGTCTCTATTAGAGATCCTATGTCGAAATGTACATCCGACACCTTTGAATTTTGAAAACTTTCTCTAATTTATATTGGCTCTGTATTCTTAATACATTGAACTCTCTGCCTGCATCACTTTTTAATGTTAAAGATTTTTAATATTGATTAGGATCAGGTTCTTGGAATTTACCTTCCTACTCTTCCACTTCGGATCAAAGAAAAACAATATATATATATATATATATATATATATATATATATATATAGTACTGGACAAAAGTATTAGGAACATAACTATTTTATTTTTTATGAGGCATATTGACAGAAAAAATTAATTAAAGTAATTTTATTTGATTTACTCAAAAAATGCTTTAAAAAGAAAAATGCTTATTACAAAATAAATTTAATATTTAGTATAATAGCCTTTTGCTTTGATCACAGCCTTCATTCTGTCAGGCATTAATTAATATCACAAGGTTCTTCAATGTATCTAATGGCATCTCCTGCCAAGCAGCTTGTATTTGTCCCCAAGGTGTGTCTTACGAAATTACATTACATTTATGAATTTTTTCTCCAAAATATCCCATAGATGTCCAATAGGATTGAGATCAGGGCTTTGTGGGGGCCAAGTAAAATTCCAAAGTCTTCCTTCCTCTTCCTTTTTAATTAATTACAAAGGTTTGGCTTTCACCCTGTATTTGAATTTCAGTGAGGTTTTAGGAAAATCACCCCTGTCCTAATACTTTTGCACACTACCGGTAGTGTGCAAAAGTGTTAGGACAGAGATGATTTTAAACTTTATTTTGTTGTCTAATAAAAGATAGAATAGTACTGTGCAAAACTTAATACTTTTGCACAGTACTATATATATATATATATATATATATATATATATATATATATATATATACATTTAGAGCGAACAAGATATTAAAGAAAAAGATGTTCACAACTGACTTGCTATCCGGGTTTAATCAGGCATCAGTCAGTCAGTTAAATGCCATGCGTCATACACACTTAGGCGATCATATCTCGAAAGAGACATGACTAACTGAGCAGACGATTATCCCGCAGTAGATTGCCATTGCTTTCTGCGGTAGACTGGTTGCCAGCCAAAGCTATAGAACTCAATCTGTTCTGTTATTTCACCCATAACTGGAGGGAAGAGACGGATTAATAACATTCCCAATGGTATTTGCGGGGAAGTGAATGCAAGGAATTCAACTGGAATTCGAACTCTGATCCCCGATTTCTTGTTGCGAGCCGATATCCACTGAACCACAACGCACAATTCCTGATGCGACCGATGAGGTTGATACATAGGCAGCAATTAACTCTTGAATATTACGTTCTTTAGTATATGGTTGGCTCTGCACATTCTGCTCTTTCTGACTGTGCATTGAGTACTTTTAAATAAAATTAACCACGTAAGATCTAAGTAGTACCTATTTTACTGTTCTGTATATATATATATATATATATATACGATAGCTTAGTAACATTAAATAAATGTTTGTCTTATCCGTGCTCATACATACGACACTTCTGGAGCAATGAAATTAATCTGCTGCGTCAAATTCCCAGACGCCAACTTTCTTAGTAAATTCTCAAAATAGGGGCATGCGTATCTAGTGGTCTTCCTAAATAAGGCAAAAACAATGACGGCAGTGCTCCGGAAAAAATAGATCGCTAAATAGCCGTCTGGATGAGTGAACGATTCATGGGCAAGAAGGGGAAGGTACAAAGCAAGAGAATATATTTTATTGTGCGGTACAAAAGGACATTGCTAAAAGAAACGGCTGCGTCTATGTGGAAAACAATTTCATGGCCGTTTGCCTGCTTAACTAAATCACAGGCTTGAAGGCTAAAAACACCTTAAGAGGATTAAGCAGTAAACATTAATGTTTAACGTCTTATTGATTATTTCCGGACTATCTAGTTTTAAAGATGGCGGATTTTCAAAAGAAGATATGGCGGTGGGAGAAGCGAAAATGCTGAGCGACAAAATAGAAAATGTAAGAAATAAGAACTTGAGGGAGGATAAGGATAATGCTGGATGGTAGTGAAGATTTGGGTGTTGTCTTATTGACAATATTGCAGATAGGATAATTCTTTTGAGGAAAAACAGAGAGGCATTCAGTAAAAGGAAGAGGTGATATGGCTTAAGAAGTAGATAAAAGAAAAGGAGGGAAATATCGTAAGAGAAAGAGTGAGAAAAGAGGAAAGAAAGGCAGAAAAATTAGTCTTGAATATTACATCATTTTGACTAATATATATATATATATATATATATATATATATATATATATACAAAAAACTCATAAATACTAATATTTTTCCAACAGACTCTAACAAAAGAATTAAGTTTATTATATATTACACTAAATCCACTACATCTAATCCATTCGTCCGCAACGACTCTTCCCCCACTGTTAGTGATTTACAAAAAACCAATGTAGTATATAAATTCATATGTCCATTTAGAGAATGTATCTCTAACAACCTCAATAATATCTACATTGGCCACACTACAAATTCGCTCTCACGGCGTCTGACGTTGCACTTAAATGAAAATTCAAATATATTCCGTCATTTAAAACAACACGGTTATCAACGCACACGTCTGAGAAAAACGCTCGTTGATAACACGTACATACTTAAACAAGAAAATAATAAACAGAAACTAAAAATCCTGTAAGCAATCTACATTAAACAATTTAAACCTGGTTTGAATAGAATCAATTTTGATATTTCCAATAACGTACTCAAATGCCTGTAAATCAGATCAGGGACCACAACGCCATTATTTTGTCACTGTCTTCGGCCATCCGCCACGGTAGGGATGGACTTATATTTTCAATTTAATTCTCTTTATTGTTAATAGCTTAAATGTTCTATGTTTACTGTGTGTTAATATTTATTCTTTGATAATGGCTTATGTGAGCCGAAAGCTTAGACCCGATAAAAAAAATCAACAATTACTGTGATTTTTTGTTGTCTTTCAACGATATCACTATCAAGTATATCAGACGGTATGAACGGATCCTACGCAAAATTAATAGACAGAACTTGTCTATATTATTCAATGAAACCTGCATTAATGAAAACATGCTGCCAAAATACACACAATATATATATATATATATATATATATATATATATATATATATACAGAACAGTAAAAGAGGTACTACTTAGACCTTACGTGGTTAATTTTATTTAAAAGTGCTCAATGCACAGTCAGAAATAGGTGAATGTGCAGAGCCAACCATATACTAAAGAACGTAATATTCAAGACTAATTTTTAACATCTCATGTTAACTTTTGTATTTTCATTTATATCAGGCATCATATTTTCATCATTTTTTCAAAAAATCTGCATTTTAAAGAATAGGGAATTATATCGTATATGGCTAGGTATTTGAAGACTATCACAATGCGTTTAGTATGATAAAGGATGGTAAAGAAGGTGTTGAGAATTACCTATTTATTATTCATTAATATTTCGAGATCAGAATTTCATCTTCAGAACGATAGGAGCGCTTGATTTCACGTCCGTCCGGGACCGTGCCTTTAAACGAATTATATCTAATTTCTGCCACTACAAAGCGGCAGCTTATTAGTCAAAATGATCAGCATAGATAAGCCATATAATATGAATGAAAATAATAGCGGGAATATTAGCCGTTCCCTTATAAATAAATAAATATTCAAGATTTATTTACAGACTACACATTGCTACTCAAGCCACAATTTTCTTCACTCTGTAGCCATTAGACTGAGATCAAGGAGTAGTATCTGTTCTCCCATTCACTAATAGTAATACAAGCCGAGGACATTTTCGATATTCATACAGTGAACAGCCCTTATTGCTGTCTGATGATCTTTATAAAATCATTCTCTTAAAACAGGTTTTCAGCAAAAATACTCACCGAAATGGCAGTATGATACCAGATGATGTGTGCTAAAATATCTACAGCACAATATCCGTGCTAATTTATATTAAGAACAAACAAGACAAAAACAACAATAATTAGAAAGAGAGGAGAGGTTAAGAGTGCACACTCCGATAGTAATCGTCTACGACACTCCGAATTATTTGCGACCTGTTGTGGTACAGTGGATATCGACTCGGAACGAGAAACAGGGGAGCCGAGTTCGAATTCCAGTTGAATCCATTGTATTCACTTAGGCGCAAATACCCTTGGGAAAGGTATTAATCCGTCTATTCCTTCCAGTTATGGGTTAAATAGCAGGACAGATTGGGTTCTATAGCCTTGGTCGGCAACCAGTCTACCGCAGAAAGCAATGGCAACCTACTGCGGGATAATCTTCTGTCCAGTCAGCCATGTCTCTTTCGAGACATGATCGCCCAAGCGTGTATCACGTATGGCACTTAACTGACTGACACGTGTTCAGAAACCCGAGGTAGATGCGACATAAGGCCAATTGATGTGAGTAAAATCCAGCCGGTAGGCTCGGACAAATATTCTGATCTGCTTTTCCCCAGACGAGACTCTACATTTCGTCTGGGGTCCTCTCCGTCTGAAGATAGAGAGACCAACAAGGAAAAACAAAAACTGTTGGTGGAACCAATGAAAAACTTGTCAAAAGACCGAAATACGATTAAAAAGATAATATCTGGAACAATGACACCAATAAAAAAGGACCTAAATGCAAACACCTACCTACTCAGTAATGTACTCAATTCCCAGATTAAGTAGATACAGCAAAAATGCTTGATATATAGCTACTCTGGCTTGTACACACCGCTCATTCAGTAATGAATTAGAGCACTCTGGCTATTGGGCATGTATAATGATAATATACACGCTAAAAAGTCTGCTTTCTTCTACCGAGCACCCATAGCCCAGAGGTAGAATCGCCGACTGACACCAATTCGGTCGGGTGGTTTCAATCCTGGGTTAAAAGCAATCGATGTTTAACCGTGATACAGCGAAACACACCTGTCTTCGGACGACTATATATATATATATATTAGGCATGTAAGATTGAAAAAATGCAAACATTATGTCTGCTTATTTTTAATAAAATTCATTCGTACTCACGGATAATCATTCGCATATTATAATTGAAAGATGTTAGAAACGAAGAAAAGAGTGCTAGACTGCTACGTGATGTTAGTTCTTCAGTACGGCTGTGAATGCTGGACAATATCATCGAAAATGAGAACAAAACTTGAAGCAGCGGAAATGTGGTTCTACAGAAGGATGCTACGGATATCGTGGACTGAGCATACAAGCAACGATGAGGTGTTAGAAAGAATGGCAACAAAAAGGAAATTGATGCTGAGCATCAGGAAGAGACAACTGAAGTTCCTGGGACATGCAATGAGGAAGGAGAGCCTGGAGAACCTGATACTGACTGGACAGATAGAAGGAAGGAGAGACAGAGGAAGGCAGCGGATAACATATTTGCAGGATCTGATCAGGTGGATGACGGAACGGGGGTTGCCAGGAACAACAGGTGCAAACATACTAAGAGCCACAAGGGATAGGGAGACGTGGAGATCCATGATCGCCTACGTCCTGAAGGGACAGGGCACATAGAAGAAGAAGAAGAAGAAGGAATGCGCTGTAACTTTGACATTTGATTTTTTTATACATTTCTCGATGTTCCCAAGTACTTACAATCAACTTGTGTTGCTAAAAATTACTGTAAATTTTCTTGTTTCTGATGTAACAGTTGACAATTATGTTTAGGGTTCATTAGAACATGAAAATTGTCCATTATTCAATTTTTTTTGTTGTAATGTCAGGGTCATACACGTATTAAATCATATAAAAACTGTTCTTTTTAAAAGACATTTTAGAACATTACTACAATATTCATGGCTGATACAATTAATTGAAGGTTTTAATAAATATTGCCTCGAGGATCTATAGTTTCGATTTGTTGTTTTTTTTATATAGGAGAGTTGTGTCATCGATCAATATTTTTGTATTGCGAATATAGACAGGAATATTGTTTTATACGTCTATAAATAGACGAATGGTCAGATATGTGTAATGTAAGATGCCCTGTTAATATTGTTGTTGTAAATCCAGCATATATATTTGTTTTTTTTATCGGTGATACATTCTCCCAAGAGACATTTGAATTGATACATAATGTTGGTTTTACGTAATACATCAGTTAGTGGGGAGGAGTTATTACGGATAATTAAATTAGTGATATTGTATTTCTTATAAGATATTATTAATTTTAATTTTTTATTAAGATCAACGGGAGATATATGAGTACGAATGAGATTTTTTAAGATTTTTTCATCATGTTTGTAGTTATCGTGCGTCTGGCTGCAATAAAAGAGTTTTATATCTTTAGGGTTCTTATATATATATATGACTATTTACGCTCTTACACCCTGATTGAGCACTCTGGAGGAATGGTAAACTTTGAAAAACTGTAGCTACTCTGGCATGTACGTATCGCTCATTCACTAATGAATTAGAACACTCAGGCTATTTGGCGTGTATAATGATAATATACACGCTAAAAAAGTCTTCCTTCTTCTACCGAGCGCCCATAGCCCAGGGGTAGAATCACCGACTGACGCCAATTCGGTCGGGTTTCAATCCTGGTAAAAGCAATCGGAGTCTAACCTTAACTGATGAGCTGTGATACAGCAAAACAGATCTGTCTGCGGATGACTATATATATATATATATATATATATATATGTCTTTATGTTAACATTTGATATATATATATATATACATATATATATATGTGTGTGTGTGTGTGTGTGTATGTGTGCATGTGTGTGTAGCTTTATGTTAACGTCCCTGTAATCTCTCTAAAGATGGCTCATATGAACTCATTAGAACCAGCCTTATAAAAAAAATATCCAAATTTTGTACAATTTTTGTCTTTATTATGACCTGAAATTAAAGTTAAAATACGATGTTGAGAACTTCTCATGATTAAACATATAAGACATTCCGTGTCTGTTATTTATATTTAGCAGTATATATTTAGAATATATATATATATATATATATATATATATATATATATGTGTGTGTGTGTGTGTGTGTGTGTGTGTGTGTGTGTGTGTTTGTACACGTGTTTATGTGTTAATACGATTTCATTTTTGGATGTGTTTATCTAAAAGAATGTAACAACACAACAATGCACATAATGGCTACGTCGTCACTACTGCATTATCACACTTATTAGATTCTAATATATGTTAAATTAAACCCTTACTCTCCTTAGAAAAGAACTGGTAGTTTATTAAGGGTCTATCGGTTCATTCATTTCAGCTAAATGAACATCATAGATATCAAAAGAGAAAAAATAAAAGTTTCAAAACAATTAAAAAAAGGAATTTGTAATTCTTCCCACATTACTCATTACCCAATATCTTCTAACATTACTCATTACTCTTCCCACATTACTCATTACCCAATATCTTCTAACATTACTCATTACACTTCCCACATTACTCATTACCCAATATCTTCTAACATTACTCATTACTCTTCCCACATTACTCATTACCCAATATCTTCTAACATTACTCATTACTCTTCCCACATTACTCATTACCCAATATCTTCTAACATTACTCATCCCACATTACTCATTACCCAATATCTTCTAACATTACTCATTACTCTTTCCACATTACTCATTACCCATTATCTTCTAACATTAATCATTACTCTTCCAACATTACTCATTACCCAATATTTCTAACATTACTCATTACTCTTCCCACATTACTCACTACCCAATATTTCTAACATTACTCATTACTCTTCCCACATTACTCATTACCCAATATCTTCTAACATTACTCATTACTTTCCCCACATTACTCATTACCCAATATCTTCTAACATTACTCATTACTCTTCCAACATTACTCATTACCCAATATCTTCTAACATTACTCATTACTCTTCCCACATTACTCATTACCCAATATCTTCTAACATTACTCATTACTCTTCCCACATTACTCATTACCCAATATCTTCTAATATTACTCATTACTCTTCCCACATTACTCATTACCCAATATCTTCTTAACATTACCCCTCATTACTTTCCCCACCCATTACTCATTACCCAATATCTTCTTAAGATTACTCATTACTCTTCCCAACATTACTCATTACCCAATATCTTCTAACATTACTCATTACTCTTCCCACATTACTCATTACCCAATATCTTCTAACATTACTCATTACTCTTCCCACATTACTCATTACCCAATATCTTCTAACATTACTCATTACTCTTCCCACATTACTCATTACCCAATATCTTCTAACATTAATCATTACTCTTCCCACATTACTCATTACCCAATATCTTCTAACATTAATCATTACTCTTCCCACATTACTCATTACCCAATATCTTCTAACATTAATCATTACTCTTCCCACATTACTCATTACCCAATATCTTCTAACATTACTCATTACTCTTCCCACATTACTCATTACACAATATCTTCTAACATTACTCATTACTCTTCCCACATTACTCATTACCCAATATCTTCTAACATTACTCATTACTCTTCCCACATTACTCATTACCCAATATCTTCTAACATTAATCATTACTCTTCCCACCTTACTCATTACCCAATATCTTCTAACATTAATCATTACTCTTCCCACATTACTCATTACCCAATATCTTCTAACATTAATCATTACTCTTCCCACATTACTCATTACCCAATATCTTCTAACATTACTGATTACTCTTCCCACATTACTCATTACCCAATATCTTCTAACATTACTCATTACTCTTCCCACATTACTCATTACCCAATATCTTCTAACATTACTGATTACTCTTCCCACATTACTCATTACCCAATATCTTCTAACATTAATCATTACTCTTCCCAAATTACTCATTACCCAATATCTTCTAACATTAATCATTACTCTTCCCAAATTACTCATTACCCAATATCTTCTAACATTACTCATTACTCTTCCCACATTACTCATTACCCAATATCTTCTAACATTACTCATTACTCTTCCCCCATTACTCATTACCCAATATCTTCTAACATTACTCATTACTCTTCCCAAATTGCTCTTTACCCAATATCTTCTAACATTACTCATTACTCTTCCCACATTGCTCATTACCCAATATCTTCTAACATTAATCATTACTCTTCCCACCTTACTCATTACCCAATATCTTCTAACATTAATCATTACTCTTCCCACATTACTCATTACCCAATATCTTCTAACATTAATCATTACTCTTCCCACATTACTCATTACCCAATATCTTCTAACATTACTGATTACTCTTCCCACATTACTCATTACCCAATATCTTCTAACATTACTCATTACTCTTCCCACATTACTCATTACCCAATATCTTCTAACATTACTGATTACTCTTCCCACATTACTCATTACCCAATATCTTCTAACATTAATCATTACTCTTCCCAAATTACTCATTACCCAATATCTTCTAACATTAATCATTACTCTTCCCAAATTACTCATTACCCAATATCTTCTAACATTACTCATTACTCTTCCCACATTACTCATTACCCAATATCTTCTAACATTACTCATTACTCTTCCCCCATTACTCATTACCCAATATCTTCTAACATTACTCATTACTCTTCCCAAATTGCTCTTTACCCAATATCTTCTAACATTACTCATTACTCTTCCCACATTGCTCATTACCCAATATCTTCTAACATTAATCATTACTCTTCCCACATTACTCATTACCCAATATCTTCTAACATTACTCATTACTCTTCCCACATTACTCATTACCCAATATCTTCTAACATTAATCATTACTCTTCCCAAATTACTCATTACCCAATATCTTCTAACATTAATCATTACTCTTCCCAAATTACTCATTACCCAATATCTTCTAACATTAATCATTACTCTTCCCAAATTACTCATTACCCAATATCTTCTAACATTACTCATTACTCTTCCCACATTACTCATTACCCAATATCTTCTAACATTACTCATTACTCTTCCCCCATTACTCATTACCCAATATCTTCTAACATTACTCATTACTCTTCCCAAATTGCTCTTTACCCAATATCTTCTAACATTACTCATTACTCTTCCCACATTGCTCTTTACCCAATATCTTCTAACATTACTCATTACTCTTCCCACATTGCTCTTTACCCAATATCTTCTAACATTAATCATTACTCTTCCCACATTACTCATTACCCAATATCTTCTAACATTACTCATTACTCTTCCCACATTGCTCTTTACCCAATATCTTCTAACATTACTCATTACTCTTCCCACATTGCTCTTTACCCAATATCTTCTAACATTAATCATTACTCTTCCCAAATTACTCATTACCCAATATCTTCTAACATTACTCATTACTCTTCCCCCATTACTCATTACCCAATATCTTCTAACATTACTCATTACTCTTCCCAAATTGCTCTTTACCCAATATCTTCTAACATTACTCATTACTCTTCCCACATTGCTCTTTACCCAATATCTTCTAACATTACTCATTACTCTTCCCAAATTGCTCTTTACCCAATATCTTCTAACATTAATCATTACTCTTCCCACATTACTCATTACCCAATATCTTCTAACATTAATCATTACTCTTCCAACATTACTCATTACGTTAAACACTTACGTTAATATCTTTTTAATAACCTTTTTTTCACATGACATAAGCACATAGAACATGACTGCTCTGTGATGAACATGCTCATTTCATTGATGATTTTATCGATCTTGAAATTATTTCGAAATTTTTTTCTCATCGTGGCTCATATAGGTGTTATAATAAATACAACGTTTCAACCAAGTACTCTCTGGTCATCATCAGATGTTAATAGATTGGCTGATGTGGAATATCTCGTTGATTATTGCGAAATATCCTATGAAATCAGTTATTGTTTTTTCATGTTGGAATTTGGTACTCTCACTACCAAGTCCAAGGATCGAACTCATGACCACTAGATGATACTAACACATGTATAACCAGCTACTATTACCACTACGCCACCGTCCCGCTTTAATGATGTATTTTTGGAGCCTTTTATATTCAGTGTCAGATGGATTTTGACAACTGGATTATGTTAGTGGGTTCGTGCCACTTGACATTGTTTTGCATTTAAAGTCTTTGATTCAAATTTGATTTTCTAAGTCAAAAATATGGGGCACCCAGTTATGATCGAACTCACTACTCAGCTGAAAAACAAGCTTGTTAACCAATACATCACGTCGACTGGCTTTAAAAGATTAGGCGACAGAAGAATAAAAGTATTAAGTTGTTGTTAGCAGCAAAAACCTTTATTTTTTTACCACTAACCAACAGTGTTTTTATGCGCTGAAATCATTCGTCCTGATTAACCACCTCGTTTTAATCCAAGTGTCGTAATTCCTTTATATTTTCAATAATATTTTCATGTAAATCCTTCTAATGAACTCTCTTCTATATTTACCGTATAAATTTAACCGAATTACTAGATTGGCAATTAGGTCTCATCGTTTTATAGTTGAAATAGCTAGATATAACTGTACGTTTAATTCTAATAGTTTTCTCACACTTTTCACCTGTGGAACATTCTTCCAACTTTTATGTACGACCTTCAAATATTTCGCCGTCTTTTTTTATATCTGGTTTTTTATTGTCCTTTCTCCTCGAAAATATTTTTTATTCTCTTTCACTTTCATTAGCTCCAGGCCTCTGAGTGAAATTATCGCCATGTTTGTAGTGACATGATTAAAAAGGAAAACATCGGTGCATAACCAAATTATAGGCGTGTGACTAAATGGTTGCAATGTTAGGGGTTTTGTAGTGGGGTCTCCCCTTTCTACAGGATAATAGACTCGGCTAGAATAAACATATACTCCTGCATAGAAGCAAGACGTCAGGCACCGAGAGATAACGTCAGATCCGTGAGATAACGACAGATACCGAACGATAGCGAGAGATACAGCGTCAGTAGTTCATAGTAGCTCTGAGCTCCACTCATCCGTATATTATTATACAGCACACGTCCGCTTCCGACGTGAACATACTAATTCTACTACGGCTTCACTTCAGAGACTTGTATATATCCTTCTTACTAAACCCGTTTTCCTGGACCACTAAACCTCATTCAAGTTTGTATTTACGTTAATATACTGATTTTCTATCTCAAATTCTGTTGTTTCTTTATTTCATACCGTTGCCATTTGCGGGATCCACAAGAGTTTTGTAAGTCACTTTGATTGATTTGGCAAAAAAATTAATATCAGCCTTGGCAGATGACCCCAACAGCTCTGAAATCATTTACAATGCGTTGTTATTATACATTTTTGGCATGCTTTTTATATAGGAAAAGCAGAAATAAATATAAGTCCATCTTGCATATTGATAAATGCATCATTCGTTGTTGCATTAAATATTGTTGCCATATTTGGCCTGGAAGTAATATATCACGAGATTCTCGACAACATCCAAATAATGCTTTGTAATATTTCCGGCTTGATTAACCACCTCGTTTTAATTCCATTGTAGTAATTCTTTTACATTAACAATAATATTTCCATGAAAAGCCTTCTAATGAACTCTCGTCTATGTTTACTGTATGAATTTAAGCGCATTACTAAATTGGCAATTAGGTCTCAAAATGTGAATGGCAATTAGTAGTAGAATCTGTTCAAAAGCCCTGTGCGTGGAAACTGGAGGAAATTAATGTTTTTTAACTGTATAAAAGAGGAATGATCTTTATAGTGAAGCAATATTTTAGGCTACTGAGTGAAAGCCAAGTGATGCTTTTATGATTATTTCAAAGGGAAACACCAAGAGGGAGTAGACCAAAATATCTATTAGTTTATGTATATATGATATTCTTACATTATAACACTACGGAACCACAAAGAACTGTACAAATTTAAAAGAACCACATCACGTGAGGTCTACTAATGTCGATAACCGCTAAAATGAATATCATGGGTAACTTGAAAAGAACATTCTCGTAGCTTCGAAAAAAAAAAGACAAGAGAGCGATAACCAACACTACTAGTTAAAAGCATTTCTTTTACTATAAGCAGGAATGAATGCACGTTGTGATACAGTGGGTATCGACTCAGAACGAGAAATCGGGGAGCCGAGCTCGAATTCCGGTTGAATTCATTGCATTCACTTTCGCACAAACACCGTTGGGAAAGTTATAAATCCGCCTCTTCCTTCTAGTTATGTGTTAAATAACAGGACAGATTAGTTTCTATAGCCTTGGCTGGAAACCAGTCAACCACAGAAAGTAATGACAACCTAATGCGGCAAAATCTTCTGCCCACTCAGTTGTGTCTCTATCTTGACATGATCAACCAGGTGTGTATCAGGCATGGCACTTAACTGATTGACTGATAAGCAGGAATATCAGTTTTAAGGAAATTTTTAAAGTCTTAAGTTGGAGCCCGGTTTAATATGCAAATTCATTGTGAACTGACACCGCTACGAATGCCAAAACAAACATAATAAATACCTTGAGATTGAACACTTATTCTTCTTCTTTTATGTGCCCTGTCCTTTCAGGACGTAGGCAATCATGGATTTCCACGTCTCACTATCCCTGGTGGCTCTTAGCACGTTTTCTCCTAATTACACCACGCAACCGTCGTTTCGTCATCCACCTATCGAGGTCATTCAAATATGTTATCCGCTGCTTTCCCCTGTCTCTTTTTACCTCTATCTGGCCTGTTAGTATCAGGTTCTCCAAACCATCTTTCCTCATTGCATGTCTCAGGAACTTCAGCTGTCTCTTCCTGATGCTCGAGTATTAATTTCCTTTTCGTTTCCATCCTTTGCAAAACCTCAAAATTGCTCACATGCTCGGTCCACAATATTCGAAGCATCCTTCTGTAGGACCACATTTCAGTTGCTCCAAGTTTATTTCTCATCTTCGATGATATTGTCTAGCATTCACTGACATACTGAAGAACTGACATCACATAGTAATCTAACAGTCTCTTCTTAGTTTCTAGCAAAATTGTTTCTTAATACTCTTCTCAGCTCCTGGAATGCATCCTTGAGCTTTTGGATCACAGGATTATAAATGTATAGAAACTGCAGTGACCACAAAGTGAGGGGTTAGTTTATATATTGATTGTAATACAGAATTGATCCCCCACTTTAAATCCAGTATGCTTCTGTAGAACCACAATTCAGTTTCTTCAATTTCTCCTTTCATCTTTGATTATATTGTCCAACATTCACTGCCATATTGAAGAACTGACATCACTTAGCAATCCAGTACTCTCTTCTTTGTTTCTAGTGAAGTTGTCTTGTTTCTTAATACTTTACTCAACTTCTGGAATGCTTCCTTGTGCTTTTGGATGGCAGGAATATAAATGTATAGAAACTGCTGTGACCACAAAGTGAGGGGTCAGTTTATATATTGATTGTAATAAAGAATTGATCCCCCACTTTATATCCAGTATGCTTCTGCAGAACCACATTTCAATTGCTTCAAGTTTTTCCTTCATCTTTGATGATATTGTCCAACATCCACTGACATATTGAAGAACTGACAACACATAGCAATCCAGTACTCTCTTTGTTTCTAGCGAAATTTTCCTGTCTCTTTATACGCTACTCAGTTTCTGAAATGCTTCCATCGCCATGCCGTCTTCGGATAAAGTTTCGGAAGGAAAGCCTCATGATTACTGGAAATAGTGATGACAGCTACTAAAAACTTAGCGCTTCTGAATACCGAATGTTTACTTACAATTTAAATGGATAATATTATATTATTGTCATTATTTTTACTATTTTTCAGCATGAACTTGTCATATCGTTTATTCTTTCTCAGCTTCGAAGAAAAATAGAAGGAAGAATGATAGGTAACCCTACCAGAAAGGAGCATTTTTTAATTTAAAGCAGTAATATTGTTTTTAATTAATTTTTTTATAAAACAACGTGATGTCAAGTTTTGTATGCAAGTTCTTTGTAGATTATTGCGGCCACGAAAGCCAAAACACAATATCCTCACAGCACGTGATTTCTTAAACTAAAAATAATATATATCTCTGGTACTAATAATAAACCCACTACATATATTGGTTTTACTACAACCACGCTCTCCCGTAGACTTACCTGTCACCTTTCTGATCAGAGTACAATTAAACAACATTTCTTAGAAAAACATAACCATGTAGGTAATATCACACAGATTTTAGTCAACAGTACAATAATCCTCGCTCATACACACAGTAAAAAGAACCTTCAGATATTAGAGGCCATCTACATTAAATCCAAACAACCCTCGCTTAATAATATCACGTTTAAATCTGGTCATACCACATTACATTGCATTTAAATATATGGTTCTCTTATCATTTCGAACTCTCACGCGGTGTGACGTCATAGATCCACATTACAAATTTGCGAACTGCGTTTGCTATTTCTGGTAACTATTGCCGTTGCTTAGCGGAGTTTTATGTCAACACAAAATAAAATCGTCGCTGATCGTGGATGTTTTTATGTTAACGTCCTTGTAACCTCTTTGAAGATGGCGCATGTGAGCCGAAAGCTTAGAACCAACTTAATAAAACATATTCCAAATTGTGGAGAACTTTTGTCTTTATTTTCAACTGAAATTAAAGTCAAAATACGATGTTTAGAACGGCTCATGATTAAACATAATAGACATTCATTGTCTCTTATATTTAACAGTATATGCTTAGAATATATATATATATATATATATATATATATATATATATATATATATATATATATGAAATTCCATTTCCTTCTTATTATTATGAGATATTTTCAGGAGAGGTAATTATAAAATCCATAAATTATTGTAGGTTTAGTATATAATTTCGATGCATCCTAAAAAGTTGACTTGCAGACTTTTGTTGAGTGAAAGATATGGTTGTAAGATATTCTTGAACACACACTACTAAAGACTGCTTGTCAGAGAAGACAAGTTTGCAGAATGCAGTCAAGGCATGAAGATAATTTGGAAGATCACAACTAAGAAAAAATGCCACAAGAACATATGAAAAGCTCTAGATTGTTTTATTGATTAATTTGTATGAGCCAAGTGTGTTATTCCTGATGGCACAGGAGGTTCAAGGATGGTGGAGAAGATGTGAGATGTGCTAGGGAGACAAGACGGACGTGGACGTCTGATCACCGGAACTGGAAGCGAATAACCGCAGATTTCTGATTGAAGATCGTTGCACATATCTAAAGACAACGAACATACAATCTGAAGTTGGTGTGGCAAATGTACATAGAATTATACATTATGTTCTGAACATGCGCAAAATTTGGCCAAGGTTTGTTTCCGGGGAATGAACAGAAGGAAAGACGCGCTGGTGACACCAGGGAAAAGATTGATGGTCACCGAAATTGTCTGTCCCCCTTCATACAGTCCAGACTTAGTTCCCTTTGACTTGTTTTTTCTCAAACTGAAGAAAAATTTCACGGGAAGTCTTTTTGAAAATATTGAGAAGATTAAGGAGACTGTGATAGGAGACAAGGATATCTTTACTTTGGATGATTCCTATGGGGTCTTCACAGTGTGACTGGGGGTGGTCGATTGTATTGAAATCAAAGGTTCCCATTTGTAAAAAGATTGGAGTTTAATACTTCTTTGAAATCAAGAATTCTTTCTCTTGAAAATTTTCCAAATTTCTAGAATGCACACGCTATATATATATATATAGACATATTTTAGTTGATAATACAATAATACTCACGCGTACACACAGTAAAAAGAAACTTCAGATATTGGAGGCCATCTACATTAGATCAAACAACCCACCCTTAATAAAATCACATTTCACTCTAGTCACAACACATTACATTGCATGTAAACATATGGTTTTGTTGTTAACATTTCGATCTCTTACGTGGTGTGACGTCATAGAATCTCATTACAAATTTACGAACTGTGGTGACTGATATCGTCGATTAGCAATATTTTACGTCAGCACAATATGATCTTTGATGATGGATGTCTTTAAGTTAACGTTCCTGTAACCTCTCTGTAGATGGCTAATCGAATGCTTAGAACAAGCATAATAAAACAATATCCAAATGTTAGACAATTTTTGTTTTTATTTTCACCTAAAATCAAACCCAACATACGATGTTTATAACGGCTCGTGATTGAACATATTAGACATTCATTGTCTGTTATATTTAACAATATATGTTTAGAAAATTATCGGCTTCCCCGATACACTATATATATATATATATATATATATATATATATATTGTAATGGTTGTTACAATGTCGCGTTTCGGAGCTACGTTTGCTCTTCATCTGGTTTGTTTCCGATAATGAGAAGAGGAGCAAACGTTTTTGCGAACATTTTTGTGTAATGATACTATGCTTTTATAAAACATTGTAACAACCATTACAATATATATATATATATATATATATATTGCAATTGTAAGTGGTGAGAACACAGCTCTCCTAACCCAAGACTGTATCACTATGGCTACAAACTACTGGCTAAATCGTACTACACTCCCACCACATTCACTTATCGTATTACCAAAAATAATTCGTTTTGACCATTTAGGAGGAGCAAACGTAGTTCCGAAACGCAAAGATTTCTGCGTAGTGATACTATTGCTTTTACAAACCATAGTAACAACCATAAAGTACTACGTTGTATCGAGCACACTTTATAAAAGTAAATGCATAAACAGTGAGTTTAAAACCTACATGTTCCATAACTTTGTTAGAATTTATATATATATATGTCAGATTAAATAAATTGCAAACAATTTGATTATTTTTGATACAATCTTTTGATTGTCATACGCGAAAGATAATCAGTGAGTATAAACCTATTTATTAAAAAATAAACAATCATATTGTTTGCCATTTATTTAATCTGACATGTTTAAAAGAAAATTTGCTACCTAAACACACACACACACACACACACACACACACACACACACACACACACACACACACATATATATATATATATATTGTAATGGTCTTACAATGTTTTATAAAAGCATAATATCACTACACAAAAAAATTCGCGTTTCGGAGCTACGTTTGCTCTTCATCTGGTTTGTTTCCGGATAATGAGATGAGGAGCAAACGTTTTTGCGAACATTTTTGTGTAGTGATACTTTGCTTTTATAAAACATTGTCACAACCATTACAATATAAAGCTCTAAGTTGTATTGTGTACTCTTTATAGAAGTAAATGCATGAACAGTAGGTTCCATAACTTTCTTATATTATATATATATATATAATGCTCATTTGTGATAATGTTTAGTACCCAGGTTGCTGCTTTCTGAGTGTTCATTTTTATTTTATTTTTTTATTATTTTAACCCAAGCAAGGCAACTTCACCGCCACTGGTGCGCAGGGGGATACATAAGAGGAAAGTGATGAGAGAGAGAGACAGGTTATAGGGGGTGTCAGGGAGTGGGTAAGAGAAGGGTGAGAATATTGGTGTGATGAGAGTCGAATGGATGGAGAAGAGAGCATAAGAGAAAGGATGCGAGTCAGTGAGATAGGAGATGATTATTGACCTTACATTTAAATTCTTGGAGATTGTTGCTGTTGGAGAAGCAAGTATACGTAAGGGAATTCCACGAGAAGAGCGAGAAAAAATGCTGATGGAGTAGAAGTTGCGGTTACATTTTATTGGTTTCAATGTAAAACGACGGGACCTAATTGCTAGTCTAGTAGCTCGAGTAAAATCATGCATAGCGGACACCAGTGAGCTAAGTTTATCAAAGCAGAAGCCGTGAAAGTATTTGTAGAAGAGACATAGGGGAGCCACATTACGCCGGTGAGAAAAAAACTGCATCTGAGCCACCAAGTCGGGATTGATCATATTACAAATTCTCTGTTGGATTTTGTCAAGAAGCCTTAGGTGAATAGCAGGTGCACCCGATCATAGGTGGGAGTAGTATTCAATATACGGGCGGATGGTAGAAAATGTATTTTGGCAAGCAGTTTTTGATCGTAATTTGCTTCATATCAGGGTATAGATAGAGCGTTGATAAGCGTTGACAAGTACAAAGAGATTGTCACTTAAACTGATCAGCTTCAAACTCTCCCTAACCAATCAGAACATTATAACGGTGTTCTGACGAAACTTCGTAGTCGGCATAAACCTGCTCAATTAAAGTGACAAACTCTTTATGCCTACACGGCTTATCAACCCACTTGAGATTTATTTAAGGCCAAAGCGTATTTCAGCCCTATTTCCTGATTATCTGTGTAGAAAGTTCAACTGTCGCTTCCTAATATTAAGGATATGTGTCCGTTTGCTTTCCATTTTCGGTAAAACGTCATCGTTGATAAGATGGTTGTTCCATTTTATTCCGAGTATTCTTCTGTCAAAAAAGAAAAATATTATTTTCGCTCAGTGAGGTACAAACTCTGTAATATTATAAGAGAGAAAATCATTGTACAAATCTCGCATTTAATGCTTTCGAAGGTGTTACATTCAACCAGTCAGTTTAATTTCCATACGTGATACACGTTTTGGGCGATCATGTCTCGAAAGTGGCAACACTGACTGGGCAGAAGATTAACCCGCAGTAGATTGCCATTGTTTTCTTTGGTAGACTGGTAGCCAGCTAAGGCTATAAAATCCAATCTGTCCTGTTATTTAACACATAGCTTGAAGGAGACGAGATAGATTATATTACATTATTATATAAAGTGTTAGTGGGGGATCAGTTTATTACTTTATGAAAATAGAAAACCAATCCCCCATTTTATGTCCAGTACAAGTTTTAATTATGCTTCCAACTATTATATTCAGTCAGTCAGTTAAGTGCCATATGTGATACAAGCTTTGGACGATCATGTCTCGAAAGTGACATGACTGACTGGGCAAAAGATTATCCCGTAGTAGGTTACCATTGCTTTCTGCGGTAGACTGGTTGCCAGCCAATCTATAGAACCCAATTTGTCCTATTATTTAACCAATAACTGGAGGGAAGAGACGGATTAATACCTTTCTCAAGGGTATTTGTGCGTAAGTGAATTCAAGGAATTCAACTGGAATTCGAACTCGGCTCCCCGATTTGTCGTTTCGAGTCGATATCCACAACACCACAACGCATATCCGGTGTTGCATTACGTGAAAATAAATTGGCCTGAAATAGCATCGATAAGGAACTGCAACAAACCAATTCTTTCCTCGTCTTGAAGGACATTTGCTTAAAGATAAACAATTTCTGACCTGTAAATAGGTTAAGTTCTTGTTTAAAAAAATTTGTTTAAAAAAAAAGAAATGTTTTATATAAAGTATATATGAAGGAGGTTTGGTTTGGTTTGGTTTGGTTTTGTTTGTTTTGGTTACTTTTGGTTTGGTTTTGTTTGTTTTGGTTTGGTTTGGTTTGGTTTGTTTTACAGTATATAAAACCCTTGGGATTATTTAATACCGAAGCATTAGTTTCTTCGAAAACGTATTTTTGTTGGTAACATTTTTCCTTCAAAAATGTTTTGTTGGTAATATTTTTCAATCAAAATCTTTTACTTGCATATTTCATAAAAGTCTGTTTTTATACCTTCATAGCATTTTGACCCCTGTTTGAAGGGTCATCTATTTGCCCATAGCTTGTACCCTAACAGGTGCTACCATCCCGAGTCAGGGTGGACCTGGAAACAACAGCAATTAAGAGGTGGTTCCAAGCTCCTCGCAACCTCGAAATCAGAGGCCTTTTTGCTGGATGCAGTTTACCATCATACCCAGAACCGTAAATGAAACAAGGTTCTCATGTTGACGCTGTAAGAGACCTTAGTCCCTTTTTATTTTGAAACTGCTGTTTTTCTCAACTGAAATGGACACCATCCGAAGACAAAGAGTGCTTGTCTTTGTCAGCCAGCTCCCTCTTAGAAGACGGAGCCTCAATTGAAGCAAACACTAGCCGAAGACAAAGAGATTGCTTTTCTTTGTCGGCCAATTCTCTGTCTGTATACGGGACCCCTACTGAATGAAACACTACCCGACAACAAAGAGCGCTTGTCTTTGTCAGCCAATTCTCTCTCCGTAGACGGGGCCTCAACTGAATCAAACACAACCGCAAGACAAAGAGTTCGTTTCTCATTGTCAGTCAATTCTTTGTCCGTATACGGGGTCACAACTGAATTGAAATCTACCCAAAAAGACAAACAGCTTGCTTATTTTTGTCAGACGATTATTTCACCATAGCCGGGGCCTCAAATGAATCGAAAACAGAGACGTTGACCGAACGTTAGCGAATACAGAGACCGACAGTTTTGTATTAGAGGGGAACGCTGAGCATTTACCCAATTCTTACCCACTGAGACGGAATATGACTCAATATGGGATTCTTTGGAGAAAGCCGAGCACGGACTCTCAGGCGATGGGTCAAATTTTTGCCCACCTCCAGCATATGAGAGATCTTGCTCTAAGCCTCTCTATAAATTTTCACCCATTTCAATGCTCGCAAACGAACCATCAAACTAAGTGATACATCACTCAAGAAAAAGAGATTTTTAGTTTTACTCAGTCGAGTCCCAGTTTGCAGACCGAACCTCGACTAAGTCGTTCTCTTCTTGAAGACAGCGAGTTCGATTGACAGTTTCTTGTTCGAGTGAAACAACACCGAGTATTTCAACAATGACTCTTCACTGAGACGGGATGTTATTCAGGCTTTATGTGGAAAACACTAGCGCGCACACTCAGACCAAAGTTCAAAATTAGCCAGTCGCCTAAATACGCTGGATCAGCCTTAAGACTGTCCATTGTTATTAACCGAGTATCTCTCCGTATACCTATCACCGACTAAGAATTCCAGTCTTTCTTAGTCGAATCTCTGTCCGTAGACGAAGCCTAGACTGAGTCAAACTCTGCCCGAAGAGAGAGAGAGAGAGAGAGAGAGAGAGAGAGAGAGAGAGAGAGAGAGAGTGCTTTTCTGTTGTTCTCAGGCGAGTTGTAGACGATCCCTGACCGAGTCGTTCTTTCCAAGCAGACGGAGAACTCGATTGAGTGTTTCGTATTGGTGGGGGACACTGTATTTACCGAAAACCTTCTTCCATTGAGGCGGGATGTGACACAAGCTTGGGGTTTATGTTGGAAACCCGAGCGCAAATTTTATGGTTCAAAGGAAAAAAATTATCCAGTTCCCAGCTTGTCTGTCTTTCCCAGTCGAGTTCCAGTTCGTTACTATGCCCCGACTTAGTTGTTCTCAGCCCGAAGACGAAAATCCCGATGTCGAATGTGAAAACAGTGTATTTAACAGTGACCTTCCCACAAAGGCAGGATGTGTCACAAGGCCAAATTTTTTATAGGAATTCGGAACGAGTACACTCGGGTAAAAAATTTTCCGTAGACGCTGCATTGGTAGAGTGGGGCTTTTACCTACTTTTTCCGCAGACTAGGCTATACGAAAGACAGTCTCGCCTGGGTTTCTCCTGCTTGAAGTCAGAGATTCCGATAAAGTTGTGTTCCAGTGGAACACTAGGTCTAAATTCTTTATTTAAAACCTCTTGCCTAGTTCATTTTTCTTCCTGGGAGATGTCTGAAGTGAGTAACGTGTTCAAACACACAGTGTCCCAGATCAGCATTTGTAACCGAAACCTTGTGTGCATAAACATTGTTCTGATGAAACTAACAACTTTTCTTCAGTTTCCCTGGGTATTTGGCCTAGATAGTTTTTTGTAACATGGATGTTAAACCAAATTCAATGGAACCAGACTATCCACAAACCATCTCTTTAAAAATACGTCAATGAAACCTGATCTACAAACTGATTTATTGCAAAGAACACACATATTCATACGAACCTATCGTAAAAATCTTGTCGATATTAAGTAACCCATTGAGATTAATAGAGCATAAAACCAAATAAACGAAATAAAATTGTTACTGATCATTCTATTACTAAGTCGCGTTTCGTTACAAACCATTACAGCTTGATTTTCTCATTATTTTCAACGTTCTACCTATTTCGCATAAAATGACTATCACATAGCTATCACTCAGACTACGGTTTAGTAAAACTTCCTACGTAAAGGATTGAGTTTCGATTAATCAATGACGTAAATGTTTAATCAAAAAGTTTTTCTTGACCTTTCGTAATGAAAATCTCATTGGAGAGAAAATACGAGTGCAAAAGAAAATAAAAGAAAAAATTTCTTTTCTTTTTCAGTTCTACCTTCGTCAGTGAAGAGATTAAGTCTTATTTTAATCTGTTCTATTCCTACACATTAATTTCTCCGGTGTTTCAAGTTTCTTTGCATTTGTTAAGTATGTATATGAAATCTTTAATGCACTTTGACAAGACAGACGAACAGACGCTGGTTAATCAATATATAATTACACAGTCGAACGAACGGATTAAATAAAATGTCTGTAAAGTTGTTACTGCCTGTAATGAAAAAGTAACACTGTTATTCTTGTAAATCTTTTTGTTTTATGAATAATAAAAATATATCGTGATATTAGTGACGATACTATATGCATCTTTTTCATGGAAATGTTTCCTGTTGAATTTATAAGGAATTACGAGGAGGATCAATACCAGAGTAACAAGAGATGTTCATTTGCATGAAAATATACTGTCATAATCTTATTACAAGTTTTGGTTTGTCCCATTAAAGAATATATATATATATATATATATATATATATATATATATTCCGATAGAGTGTATTTGTATTAGAAAAAATGAATAAAAATTGACAACAGAAATAACTATTTCTAGCCGACGCTGTGGGAGGCAATCTTGATAATGTCCCTCAGAGGCTTGGGCTAAGAATAATTTTTGCCCTTGTCTGTTTTTATTCATATATATATATATATATATATATATATATATATATACCAATTATATATATATCGATTATATATACATATATATCAATAATATATTGATATATCCCTGAAAGAAATATCAGTGTAAAGATTAGTGGAAGACTGGTACTCGACACAGGAATACGATATAACGGATTTATTGTACTAAAGTACAATTAACAATAAGATATAGATAAGCAATCAACGAGTAGGAGAGGAATAAACTATCAAATAGAGAATGCCTTCGCCTAAGACGTTTGTATTTACTAGCCTTCCCACGCAAGGCCAGATGTGACACATGGTCATTTTATAGTGGGTATTCCCGGCCATATAGCCGGGCCAAAAAATCTCTGTCTATTTTTACCGAGTCGTGGTTCTACCCTTCGGCGGAACCACGACTGGGTTTGTGCTCTCTGCTCGGAAGCAGCGAGCGCCCTCTACCCGAAGGCAGAGCGCTGACAGTGTCATAGCGTCGTCAGGCGAGTGCCGAAGACGTTTGTATTTACTAGCCTTCCCACGCAAGGCCAGATGTGACACATGGTCATTTTATAGTGGGTATTCCCGGCCATATAGCCGGGCCAAAAAATCTCTGTCTATTTTTACCGAGTCGTGGTTCTACCCTTCGGCGGAACCACGACTGGGTTTGTGCTCTCTGCTCGGAAGCAGCGAGCGCCCTCTACCCGAAGGCAGAGCGCTGACAGTGTCATAGCGTCGTCAGGCGAGTGCCGAAGACGTTTGTATTTACTAGCCTTCCCACGCAAGGCCGGATGTGACACATGGTCATTTTATAGTGGGTATTCCCGGCCATATAGCCGGGCCAAAAAATCTCTGTCTATTTTTACCGAGTCGTGGTTCTACCCTTCGGCGGAACCACGACTGGGTTATTGCTCTCTGCTCGGAAGCAGAGAGCGCCCTCTACCCGAAGGCAGAGTGCTGACAGTGTCATAGCGTCGTCAGGCGAGTGCCGAAGACGTTTGCTCTCTCTTTGATTGTCACCGTCCTTTATAGTCTAGAGTATTCCATTCTCGGGGATGGCAGGATGTTGCACCATAACATATATATATATATATATATATATATATATATATATATATATATATATATATATCGAGAGAGATAGAAAGAGAGATAGAGAGTGAGAGAGTGTGTATGTTGAGTTGTAATGATGCCTAGTGCTAAGATATTTGTCTTTGCAGCGATTTACTGATAAGAAAGATATTTTGGCAAGCGGGATTTTGTCGTAAAGTGCTCATATCGAGATGGAGGGTCAATAAAATTACTTTTGTGAAGTTTATCACTTAACTATGCAGGCTCATGCCGATATCAAAGCTTCATGTGAGACGTCGTCACGCGTCAGGGTGTTTTTCTCCACTGCTGTTGTTTCCCGCTTTTAATCTTATTATTATGCAACTTGATGTAAATTAAATGTTTTTGCATGTGAGTGATTCTACAGATGGTTTATTGGTTTTGGTTGCTTTTTTGTGCTGAATTATTTTTAATTTGTTTTATATTTTGCTGGTGGTTGATTTATCTATTCAACTTGCCCAACGAAACTATTCTGCGAACCCTAGATGTTATGCCAGGATTCGTCATCTGGGACCACGATTTGAACATAAGGCATGCAGATAACACAGTGCTGATAGCAGACACCGAATGGAAACGACAAGACCTCCTACAGAAGGTAGCTGAAGAGAGTGACAAAAAAGGACTACAAATACAATGCAAGAAAACCGAATGCATGGTCATAAAAAAAAAAGGGCAAGCCAAATACCGAATTCAAGTGGGGAATACTCAAATCAAGCAGGTACAGAAGTTTAAATATCGGGGAAGTGTTCTAACAGAAGACGGAAAGTGCAACACATAGATTTGAAGGCGAATTGGCAGGGCGAAGGACGCGTTCCAGAAGCTGAGTAAAGTATTAAGAAAGAAAAATGTCGCTAGAAACAAAGAAGAGAGTACTGGATTGCTATGTGATGTCACTTCTACAATATGTCAGTGAATACTGGACAATATCAAAGATGATGGTAAACTCTGATAAAAAATTGAAATGTTGTTCTACAGAAGGATACTGCGGATATCATGGATCTAGTATGTTAGCAATGATGAGGTTTAGAAAAGGATGGAAACGAAAAGCAAATTAATACTAAGCATAAGGGAAATACAGCTAAAGTTCTTAAGGCAAGCAATGAGGAAGGAGGGATTGGAGAACCTGATACTAACAGGTCAGATAAAGGGGAAAAGAGACTGGGGAAAGCAGCGGATAACATATTTGAAGGACCTGATCAGGTGGATGACGGAACAGGTGTTGCGTGATGTAACAGGAGAACGTATTCCAAGAGCCACCAGGGATAGGGGGCGTGGAGCGACATGATTGCCTACGTCCTGAAAGGACAAGTCACATAGAAGAAGAAGAAGAAGAAGAAGAAGAAGAAGAAGAAGAAGAAGAAGAAGAAGAAGGTGGTGGTTGATTTATTTTATTGCTTTTGAAGCGTGTAAATGGCTGTCTGCTAAAAAGCTTAATTATGATTTGGTTCATATATATATATAAGAAAATTAAGGCAAACATGTTATTTTATGGTAAGTCAGAAGTATAGGCCTATTTCAGGCGAACCATCTTCAGCTTCCGTCTTTATTGCACAAAGATTTTACACGAAAAATCTTTTTTCGCGTAAAATCTTGTGTACAATAAAGACGGAAGCTGAAGATGGTTCACCTGAAATAGGCCTACACTTCTGATTTACCATAAAATAACGTGTCTGCCTTAATTTTCCTTTTAATTTTTCTTATATTTCCTCTATATGTATTTATATACATATATATTTAGATCTCCCTTAGAGAGTTATCCTACCACTGTATGTACAGGATACTCCTTTGGATTCTTCTATATCTACACCGCATGCTGAAATATATATATATATATATATATGCAACATATCATACAAGCTTATTTTCGATTTCAAAATATTAACCAGCAATACATATTTAAAAAAATACCTTACCACACACACACATACATATATATATATATGTATGTGTGTGTGTGTGTGGGGGGGGTTATAATCAATTGCTAAAAAAAAACTATAATTCAGCCTGCTGTTAAAATTTATTGTCTACTCATTTAAATAATATGGTCCCAGTATGTATCTTACCCAGACAAAATCAAAAAGTATTATATCTTGACATTATACTACTCTGTTAGCTTTCGTGACCCAAATTTTTATTTAAATCAATAGACAATAAATTTTAACAGCAGGTTGAATTATAGTTTTCTTTAACTTTTTATTATACCTCATGTATATATATATATATATATATATATATATATATATATAAACTTTTTTATGAATGAAAATTTGTCTGTGTGTGTGTATGTGTGTGTGTGTGTCCGTTACCTATAGATACAGAAACGGCTGAACCGATTTTCTTGAAAATTTACACTGTTGTACTATAAGCGTCTGCGAGTGTTCTTAGCTAGGTTTTGTGTCGAGGTACCCCCCCAGAAATATTGAAAATTGATAATCGGAAAAAATCGGGTTATAGAAGGAGTGGTCCGAATTTAATCAAATTTGATACACTCATAGACAAAGACATAAGAAACGATATTCAGAAATTTCTATGTTGCAGTTCTTACAATAGTGCAGAAAATTGGTAACATATATATATAAAAGGCAAGATGTTTGTGTGTGTGTGTGTGTGTGTTTATCTGCCTGTATGTCTTTTATACAAATCCACAATTTTTATCCGATTCTCACCAAACTTCACACAAATATTCTTTAGGCTGTGTCTGAGTTCCAGGAACACTAATTAGTTTCAAAGTTTTCATTACGAGCAACGCCGGGCTATACTGCTAGTATATATATATATATATATATATATATATATATATATTAGGTATAAAAAAAACTTTTCCTTACACCTAATTGTGTGTAGGGCAGCGTTTTGCTGTTTCCGTAACAAACTGTTTTTTTATAGAGCCGGATAGTTGGCCCTGCCCACAAACATCAAACCGCAAACCCAGAGATCCGAAGACGTATTGGAGTGGCCAAGGACGTATTCCAAAGATGAGAAAAGTTAAGATACACAAAAACCTCGTTGGAAACAAAGACAGCATTACTGGTGATATCTGTCCTGTTATATGGCATCTTATGCTGGACAATCTCCTCAAAGATGAAGAAGAGACTTGAAGCAACCAAAATGTGGTTTTACAGACGTATGCTGATGATGCCATGGACCGAACATGTGACGTTAGCATTAAAAATAGTGCTTTATTAGTGACTTATTAACTGTTACACTATTAATTCTTCGATATGGCATTTCGTGACAGCCATGTCATAGCGGACTTTACTGTCTATATAGAAAAATATATACAGACGTTAAAATTAAATTTACGGGAATCAGCAAGAAATTAGATGTAGAGAAGAAATATTTATTTGTGGAAAATAAGTCAGATTCCACCGAAAGATGTCTATACAGACTTTATTGTTTAATAGGTGAGCAAAATTTTGGCAATGTTGCCGAATAAAAATGGGACACAAACAGAAAAGTATGAGATAACTCACTTATGCATCAATGGTTCAGTTAGGCGACAAAGACAACGGAGAGAAATATTTGCACAAAAACGTATCACTGCGCAAAATATCCTTACCGCTATTTTGTTAATAATCATAATTAAATATACTTTTAATTTCAAGCCAGTGTAACTGATTTCCTTCGGGGAAATGCATAAGACAGGTTGAAATTTAACCGAAATAGGCTGACCTATGATATATCGTAGAGCGGCGGGAAAGTCGAAATGATCTTCACATTAATTCGCCGATTTTAAGTTGATTTCAATTTTCTCGCCGAAGACGTAATATAATTCTTTAAAAGCCAGCGGTAGATTTTATTGCGCTAACATATGAGATGTTCGTTCAGGGTTTGTGTTATGTTCAGAGCCGAATTCAATTTATACGCCACATCTCTTGCATTCATTTTCGAATAAACATCTGAATCAATAATTTTTTTTTGGAATTACTAGAATTCTTTCGTCTGCTCGTAAAAAGAATAAGGAAAATTTTGGTGGGGAATAACGTTTATAGATTTGCATTGATCAGATCTTTCTCAGGCCATGGCATCGGACATAGTCGAAAATTATTGCTTTTTTTTATAATCTCGTTAGATAGTATGCATTTTGTTTAACAGCATATCAACCTCTGTGGGTTATTTAATGCCGAAAAGGTGAGGTTTAAAAAAGAATTTTTTAATGTTTGGTTATAGTGAGAAAGTTGATTTAGTCAGATTTTAACGAAAGTTTGTTTTTATTCTTTTTTATTTTAGAAAAACGAAAATGTACTCTAGTTTTGTATTCAAAGATATTTTGCTGAGATTAAGTTTTTC
The DNA here is from genome assembly GCA_037127315.1 of Ascarosepion bandense. Lineage (NCBI taxonomy): Eukaryota > Metazoa > Mollusca > Cephalopoda > Sepiida > Sepiidae > Ascarosepion > Ascarosepion bandense. The sequence continues at coordinate 4,022,274 of JBBBDQ010000403.1, forward strand.
TTTCAAAAATGTGTTATGTTAATAACGTTTTCTTCAAAAATGTATATTTTCTATAAAATTCTCTTTTTATGGATATATTTCTTTAAAAGTAAATTTTTATACTTTCATAGTGTTTTTTACCCCAGTTTGGGGGTTAACTATTTGCCCATAGCTGAGACCCTAACAGGTACTACCACTCCGGCTCAGAGTGGACTTGGGAACAACAGAAATTAAGAGGTGGTTCTAAGCACCTCACAACCTCCTATTCAGAGACCTTGCTACTGGATGCAGTTTATCGTCATGCCCAGGACGTATAATCTCAGTAGAAAAGATCCAGTTTATAATATACATTGATTTAAAATCATCTGAGGCTTCTTTAAAAGTAATCTGTAATTAATTATTTTTAAAGTTAAAACAGAAAACAAAGTTTGAAACTGTCTTCTACGAATATAGTATTTTTTAAATAACTAAGCAGTTATCAATGATTTGAGCAAAGTTTCCGGCTTATCAACACTTTTTAGTTTATTTAAAGCCAGAAAATATTTTTATATTGTAAGAAGTTTTTGAGCTAACAATGATTTAGCAATATAAGTCATACTAATTAATCCATAGCTGGGGAGTAATTTCCCAAGTATATTTTGCGCGTAATTGAATATAGCAAACCGAACTAAAAATAGAACTTTGCTTTCCAATTAACAATATCGAACCATTATACATTACACCACCCCCACATCGAAGCTTAAAGCACATAGTATTTCAAAGTGGTCAACCATCAAGTGACTGACCGGGCTCGACATTGCTTAATTTTGGTCAGTTTGTTTATCTGAGTTTTGTTTAACTGCATGTCAACCTCTGTGGGTTATTCAATACCAAAAAAGATATGAGAAGGTTGATTTAATTAGATTTTGATGATTTTTTTTATATTTTAGAACAGTGAAGATGTCTTCTAGTTTTGTATTAAAATGTATTGCTAGTAATAATTTTTTCCTTCAAAACTGTATTATGGCAATATTTTTTTCCTTCAAAAATGTATATATTTCTATAAAAGTCTATTTTTATGTATATATTTCTATAAAAGTGTATTTTTATACTTTCATAGTGTTTTGACCCCAGTCTGGAGGTTAACTATTTGCCCATAGCTGCCCGGCTATGGGCAAATAATTAAACCCCAGCAAGGGGTTGACCCTCTAAATAGGGTTCAAAACACTATGAAAGTCTGTTTAGAGGGTGAACTATTTGCCCATAGCTGGGATTCTAACAGGTTCTACCACTCCCGGTCAGAGTGGACCTGAGAACAACAAAAATTAAAAGGTGGTTCCATGCTCCTCACAACCTCCCAATCAGAGGCCTTGCTGGTGTTTAATTATTTGCCCAAAGCCGGGCAGCTATGGGCAAATAGTTAACCCCCAAACTTTTATAGAAAAATATACATATTGATATAAAATTTTGATAGATGTTATGGCTCCATTTAATGTTTTTTCGTATCTCCCTAACATTCCTAGCGTTACATAGACTAATTTCTCCTTAGTGTATGGGATGTAATTAACAAAACGATTTTTTGTATATCTCTTAAGCTGGGGTTTCGAGGGATTCTGTCAATATTTTTTTTTTTTATCATTCCAAGTACACCCAATATCACTGGTACGATACTTGTTTTTAATTTCCACTTTTTTCTATTTCAATTTCCAGGTCTTTATATTTTGACAGTTTTTCGAATTCCTTGGGTGCCATGTTACAATCAAATGGACAAGCCATATCAAGTCATAAGCAAGTTTTTTTCTTTTTGGTTTTTAACAATAATGTCCGGCCTATTTGCTTCAATATTTCTGTCTGTGTAGATGGTGTAATCCCATAGAATGGTGACATCTATTTCTGTAACTGGAACTGGGTGATGTTCATACCAGTGTTTGTTTACATATTTTCCATTAGGTAATACTAAGATTTTATTATTATTATTATTGTTGCTCATTATCAATGTGCTTGTTTTTAATTCTTCCACACTCTGTAACTCTTAACGTCTTAGGGGCTTTCTTGCCTTGTCTGAGAGTAATACTGAATAAATAAAATGTCATTTTCAGTGTTTCATACTGGTGACGGCAGAGTCTTAAACTTTAAATTTTCATGTCAGATGCTTATGTGCCAGTATATAGGTATATGAATCTATATGTTTGAATGACGATGAATGAACGTCGCAGGAATATTCAGTGTAATTTACATTTTTATTGTTGTTATTCTTATGAATTTCCTGGGAGTGAATATCACAAATTCAGCCACCATGTTGTTGATTTTGCATTTATCCTATTTGCTTGGTTGTGATTTTGTGTTTAAAACTTCCGCTTGATTGGATGAGACATTTCAGTGCCGGCAAAGTACGATTCCCACTCGTCTTCCATCGATTTTTTATCATTGTGACCATTAAAGCAAAGTTTCTCGTATAGCAATCTTCTTTCTTGGAAATTTAAATCGGATATCGTTGTTGATCGAGACAGAACAAAAGTCACAGATATGAGATAGAAAATAAATAAAACAACAACAATGTAAATATATTATGCCCAACTTAGACAGCAGTTTAGTCGTATAGGTATATCCCTCTCGGTAATTTTAGTGTGTGTGGATATTATGTACACATCAGATAACCTCGTTTGGATACCCTCGTTGAATATTCTGCGGAACCGCCTCTCAAAGGTTTTTTTCCCGACCACTACTATCGTAACCTTTTCAAGTCAAAGATTAACCGTTATCTACCCCTCCTATCCATATAAACTTACCCTTAACGTCACGCTTTACTTCGAGTTTCCTTTGGGCTTTATACAGGTTGAAACTAGCTGTAAAAAAACAAAGGGAAAAATATATCTGATATTACATATTACATTATTTAGTATGCAAACATTTAAACAGATATTTGTATAAACTTACTTAAAATAAATATTTATTGCTTTTAGTATACGCAGCACACATACATGTAAGAAGGTATGGGTTTCCTACATTTAAAAATAAACATCACATACCTGAAAAATGAAATCGAGCTTCAACAATATACTGTCTTTGGTGTTTTAAAAGAAAAAGAAATTCGTGTTATACTAACAAATCTCTAAGTATTGAATACATTCTCTAACCTCTTCATTCAGTCAGTTAAGTGCCATGCGCGATACATGCTTGGGCGATCATGTCTCGAAAGAGACATGACTGACTGGACAGAAGATTATCTCGCAGTAGGTTGCCATTACTTTCTGCGGTAGACTGGTTGCCCAATCTGTCTTGTTATTTAACCCATAACTCGAAGGAAGAGACTGATTAATACCTTTCCCAAGGGTATTTGCGCGTAAGTGAATGCAATGAATTCAACTGGAATTCGAACTCGGCTCCCCGATTTCTCGTTTCGAGCCGATATCCACTGCACCACAACGCACATCTGTGTATTACTTATTCTATAAGACATACATATATATATATTTTAACGAAACTTGGTTATAAACAACCGACAATTTGAAATGAATTGTTTGAATAATATTTTTTTTTATCGACACTCCTATTTGCGTAGATATTCTGTTTTTAATTAAACAGTATTATATATTTATATCTTAGTGGCCTGATTATTTACGATAAATTGTTATTCCGAAAATGTGTGTCATTCGGCAGGATTTGAACCTGCGACCCTTACCTACGTAAGAGAAGCTACCATTTGATCGGGCAATGTCTTAAACCGCCCGACCACGAATAGCCTCCAGTCTAAACGAGGTTTTTATCACGCCTATATAACACAATTTCGATCCATCGCAAACAACCATATCTGCTCTGAAATGTATCGAAATGTCAACAAATTTAAACATAAAAATATATATATATAAAAATTAAAATCTTCTGTACAATAAAGACGGAAGCTGAAGATGTTCCACCTGAAATAGGCTTATACTTTAGCTTAACCATGGAATAACGTGTCTGTCTTAATTTTTACATATATTTGCTCTATATGTATTGATATACATATATATTCTGTGTTCTCCTAGAGAGTTATCCTACCATTTTATGTACAGGATACTCCTTTGGATTCTTCTATATCTACACCGTATATATATATATATATGTATATATATAGATAAATTAAAATAAATTTTCAAAATTCAAAAATATTGAATGAACATTTCAACATGAAATCCCTAAGAGAGGTTTCACATATCCTCAGCAACACAGTCTAAATCAAATATATATATATATATATATATATATAAATTAAAATAAATTTTCAAAATTCAAAAAATATTGAATGAACATTTGAACATGAAATCCTTAAGAGAGGTTTCACATATCCTCAGCAACACAGTATAAATCAAATATATATATATATATATATATATATATATATATATATATAAATTAAAATAAATTTTCAAAAATCAAAAATATTGAATGAACATTTGAACATGAAATCCCTAAGAGAGGTTTCACGTATCCTCAGCAACACAGTCTAAATCAAATATATATATATATATATATATGTATATATATATATATATATATATATATATAAATTAAAATAAATTTTCAAAATTCAAAAAATATTGAATGAACATTTGAACATGAAATCCCTAAGAGAGGTTTCACATATCCCATATCCTCAGCAACACAGTCTAAATCATATATATATATATATATATATATATATATATATATATATATATATATATAAATTAAAATAAATTTTCAAAATTCAAAAATATTGAATGAACATTTGAACATGAAATCCCTAAGAGAGGTTTCACATATCCTCAACAACACAGTCTAAATCAAAATGAAGAAAAATAAAATTAAAAAGAAGAAAAATGTAAAGAAATAAAAAATAAAGAACGGTTAAAATTTGAGAAATATACGTCACGAAAAGTTTTTTTTTTTAATCAGTCTATTTTGGATTTTTACTTTTTGATAGAGTTGAAAGTGAAGAGATGGAAATTTGGCATGTCTCGCTTAATGGACGAAAAGAGTTAAGGAATGGGCGGTCGTTAAATTGAGAATTGGGTTAAACAAAACAGAACAGAAAGGGAAGGGGCGGAATATAAAAATGTATAGAGAAAAAATAAAGAAGGGGAAAAAAGAAAAGAAAGAAAAAGGAGAAAATATCAAATAGAAAACGCTTGATACGTGTCAAACAAATTTAACTTTAAATGTTTAAAAGGGTTAAAGTTTTAGAAAAAAGAGACTTATTTGAAAAAAGTATATTTAGGGGACAAAATAAAAATAGGATTTTAAAAATTTAATTATGTTAATCTAATTAAAGATATTTTTAGGTATAGACAAACTAAATAACAATTAAAGAAAATTATAAATTAAAAAAAATTATATATATATGAAAAAAAAGAAATATTTGGAGAATGTGTAAAACCAAATCTGTTCCAGATAGACTATTCATGAAAATATTCTGATTATATATATATATATATATATATATATAATTTTCAATGTTTCGTGCTTGGTAACTACAGAGGCTCAAACTTTGAACTTATATAAGCGATGCTTATGTGCCAATTGAGTTGTATAGTTGTTTACCATTATATACCACTATGCAGGCGTGGCTTTTTTTTTTAAGCGCACCGATGAAGACCAATTTTGACGTCATCGCTGTCTTGTATCGAGCGAGTTATCAGGAATTGCTGAATGCATCAAGGAAAAGGGTAGCATCAAATGAGAATACTATATCGTTTGTCATTACTGCGCCTAACTCATGTCGATTTCACTGAATAGTATAGAACTCAACAAGCTAAGGGTTGCTGCTATAGATTCCGTTGCGTTTCACGTAATCTATCAGGTTGTTAGCTCTACGTCCCAACGGCTCATCATCGACCAAGTGTAAAGTGCTCAGTTAGTCCCAGTATTTAAGTCCGAGATGGGTCATTCACCACTATCCATTAGAAATATCCTTCCGAGTATCGAATGGTGCAGGTGTGGATTTTTTAAACGCATGGATAAGGACCAACTTTGTCGGCATCCCAACGAGAAGTCAGCAGGCGAGAAAAGAATTTCTCACGCTTTCTGACACGTATTCACCAAAGCGTTTTCAGTTAGGCCTGTAGCGGATAAGAAATTAATTAAAATCAACTTTTTTCTTCACTTTTACAAAAAAATCACATTGACGTGTGAAATCCTGGTTTTCGTTAAGCACATGGTCAATCCATGAAAACGCCACGTTTACAGTCTAGATTTCTCTCCTATCCTTTGAGTTTTCTCTCTCTACTTCCCTTTCACTTTCTCTCTATCTCACTCTCTATCGCTCTCGCACACACACGCACACTCTTACTCTCTGTGTATCTATCTCCTTCTCACAAACAAACTCACACTCGCTGTATCACCCTCTCTACATCGTTTGCCATCCCTCACCTGAGTCACGTCGATTTCTCTGAATGATATGAAAGAAGAAGCTAAGGATTGTTCCTATGGATTCCGTAGCACATAGGTTTTTACGTGACAGGTGGGGTGTGTTAAAATCAAGATGGTACGAAAATTTAAATATCTGGGAAGTGTTCTAACTGAAGATGGAAAATGTGAAACAGAGATCCAAAGGTGAAGTGGCATGGCGAAAGACGCGTTCCAGAAGCTGAGTAAAGTATTAAGACACAGGAAACTTTCTCTAGAAACAAAGAAGAGAGTAGTGGATTGCTATGTGATGTCAGTTCTTTAATATGGCAGTGAATGTTGGACAATATAATCAAAGATGAAAGGAGAAATTGAAGAAACTGAATTGTGGTTCTACAGAAGCATACTGGATATAAAATGGGGGATCAATTCTTTATTACAATCAATATATAAACTGATCCCTCACTTTGTGGTCACAGCAGTTTCTATACATTTATATTCCTGAGATCCAAAAGCACAAGGAAGCATTCCAGAAGTTGAGTAAATTATTAAGGAACAGGACAATTTCGCTAGAAACAAAGAAGAGAGTACTGTATTGCTATGTGATGTCAGTCCTTCAATATGGCAGTGAATGTTGGACAATATCATCAAAGATGAAAGGAGAAATTGAAGAAACTGAATTGTGGTTCTACAGAAGCATACTGGATATAAAATGGGGGATCAATTCTTTATTACAATCAATATATAAACTGATCCCTCACTTTGTGGTCACAGCAGTTTCTATACATTTATATTCCTGCCATCCAAAAGCACAAGGAAGCATTCCAGAAGTTGAGTAAAGTATTAAGAAACAGGAAACTTTCTCTAGAAACAAAGAAGAGAGTAGTGGATTGCTATGTGATGTCAGTTCTTTAATATGGCAGTGAATGTTGGACAATATAATCAAAGATGAAAGGAGAAATTGAAGAAACTGAATTGTGGTTCTACAGAAGCATACTGGATATAAAATCCTATGGATTCCGTAGCACATAGGTTTTTACGTGACAGGCAGGGTGCGACACTGAGATCCAAAGGTGAATTGGCATGGCGAAAGACGCGTTCCAGAAGCTGAGTAAAGTATTAAGACACAGGAAACTTTCTCTAGAAACAAAGAAAAGAGTAGTGGATTGCTATGTGATGTCAGTTCTTCTTGAATGTTGGACAATATCAACAAATATGAAGGGAAAACTTGAAGCAGCTGATATGTGGTTCTATGCTGCGGATATGGTGGACCGAGCATGTGAGCAATGACGAAGTTTTGGAAATTATGGAAACGAAAAGGAAATTAATATTGAGCATCAGGAAGAGACAAATGAGGTTCCTGGGACATGCAGAGAGGAAGGAGGGCTTGGAGAACCTGATAGTAACAGGCCAAATAGAGGGGGAAAAGAGACAGAGGAAAGCAGCGGATAACATATTTAAAAGGCATGAGCAGGTGGATAACAGAACGGGGTCTGAGAGACGTTGCAAGAGAAAGAAAGACGTGGAAGGCCATAATCGTCTACGTCCTGAAAGGGCAAGGTAGATAAAAGAAGAAGAAGTAGCTTAGGTTGTTAGCTCCATGTCGCAACAGCTGGCCTCGGCAAAGTTTAAATAGCTCAGTTTGACCTGATATTAAACCTAGAGATGAGTTGTTAACCATTACATAACAAATATCGTTCTGAGTATCGAATTTATGCAGACGAGGGTTTTTATTAAGCGCACGGATGAAGACTATCTTTGACGTCATCGCTGTTTTGTATCCAGCGAGAAGTCAAGAGATGAGCAATGCATCACAGAAAAAGAATTTGATTTCTTATTTTTGTTATTGCTATGAAGTTCGTGGCAATCACTATGAAAAATTCAGTCCGGCATGTTGTTCTTTAATTTATTTTATAATTTATACATTATTCAATTTTACTGAAATATTTTGTTAATTACTATTGTGTACATGGCCAGCCATATTGCCTTGATATTTTCGCACTGTGATGCATTTTTAACAGTATTTTTACTTGCGAATATAACATAGTATATCAGCTCATTGCCTAACCTTTTTGCATTGTCACCATTTTCAATCTAACGAAAGTGGGTGGTATACATGTCGATGGAAGGTGAGCAACTGACCAGTACTCTCCACATATCTACCAAATAGGTAGCCATCCATGTGTAACGTGTAGATCTGTCATAGCCAACTTTTTCCAGGTTAAACCACTTCTGATGTCCTCCAACTTGAAGACTCACCTTGGTCGTGAAACGTGACCGTTGACAACATCACCCACACCGGTATCTGTTTTCAATCTTGAAAGCGCTTCACTACAATAGATGTAGGTTGGGTGGTTTTATTTAGCGGAATGGGAGTCTGTATGAGTTATTTAATGCTGAGATCTCGATATTTTGTATGCGATTTAAATTTATTTTTTGGAGACAATTGTTGTGGGCTTTCCCCTTTTCATAAGGATGGACTCCTCCAGTATATTTATACTACTGCCATAGAAGATAGACGGAAGAATACCGCGTTTTCACAGATAGTATCCGGAGAATACAAGAGTCCGGAGAGAGATTAGCAGTCAGTACACAGTAATTCATATTATCTCTGTGTGCCACTCATCGAGAGATTATTGCGCAGTACCCGTCACCTTCTGACGCGGACAGACTCAATATACTACGGCTTCACCTCCAGAGACTTGTACATATACTTTTTACTAACCTGTTTTCCTGGACTACTAATCTTTATTTAAGTCTGTATCCTTACGTTAATACACTTATTTTCTATCTCAATTACTGGTCATTGTTCATTTATTTGTGCGGACCCCATTCTCGGGGCCCACAACACCTGGACTACTAATCTTTATTCAAGTCTGTATCCTTACGTTAATACACTTATTTTCTATCTCAACTACTGGTTGGTGTTCATTTATTTGTGCAGACCCCATTCCCGGGGCCCACAACAATAGTAATAGTTTCGGTGATACAAGTTTTGCGGGTGTGCGTTGTGGTGCGGCTCGGAACGAGAATTTGGAGAGCCGTATTGGAATTCCAGCTGAATTCATTGCATTCACTTACTTAGGAAAGCTATTATTCCGTTTTTTCTTCCTCCTGCTATGGGTTGAATAGCAGAACTGATTGGGTTTTATAGCCATGGTTGGTAACCAGTATACTGTAGAAAATAATGGTAACCTTCTGCCCAGTCAGGTATGTCTCTTTGAGATCGCTCAAGCGTGTATTACGTATGGTACTTAACTAACTGACTAATACAAGTCTTACTGGTTAACCCATAGCTAGGTGAAAAGAGGTGAATTCATACCTTTATTCAGGATATTTGCATATAAGTGAATATGAGGAATCCAAACAGAATTGGATCTCTACTCTCTGATTACCAATTCCAAGCCATTATCCATTGCACCACCGGCACATCCAAGCTTACAGGACCTAGTATTCCCATTTAGGTAGTTAAGAGCCTCGATACCTTATCCATGACACTCTTATTGGTAACTCTTATTTCAACGCGATATGGCCGTATACTTATCTATTACCCAACCTACACATTTAAGGTTACACCGCCTGGTGTCACCTTTGTAGGTATAGACCAGGTTCGACGTTACTTAACTTCGATAATTGTACAGGAACCTTTGCTAAAATGTGATGTGACCGTAGGCCTTCGTTGGCTGTATCATGGAGCTCCAGTTAACCCTTTGTACTACATGAGTTCATCCGCTCATTAGCTGGTATTGCATATACTCCTGCTACAGATACAACCACCGTTCCTGATGACTAGAACCAGGGGTGCCAGTCAATTACCCGACTGCTAGTTAAAGCACTAACAACACTTGTGGCATGAACAGATTTCATTTATATATTATACCAACTCGTCGCTTGTCTTTTTAGGCAACTAACAGTATAGCCCCTCGTTTCTCGGGTGTAATGAAAGCTTTAAAACTAATCCATGCTCAGACACAGCTTAAAGAATACTTGTGTGAAGTTTGGTGAGAATCGGATAAAAATTGTGGATTTGTATAAATGACATACAGACAGATAAACAGACACACACACAAACATCTTGCCTTTTTTATATATATATATATACATTTATATATATATATATATATTATTGATTTTCTGCACTATTGTAAGAACTGCAAACTTGAAACTTCTGAATATCGTTTCTTATGTCTTTGTCTATGAATGTATCAAATTTGATTAAAATCGGACCACTCCTTCTATAACCCGATTTTTTCCGATTATCAATTTTCAATATTTATGGGGGTACGTCAACACAAAACCTAGCTAAGAACACTCGCAGACGCTTATAGTACAACTGTGTAAATTTTCAAGAAAATCGGTTGAGCCGTTTCGGTGTCTATAGGTAACGGACGCACACACAATAAGTTTAGATAGATTGTTTCTCATATTGTATGTCAATTATTCGACGAACGTGTATTTTTTGCTAGAGTAAACTACATTCACTTTCTGCAATGGCTTGACATTCATATAAGCGAATCTTTATGTCGTATATCGTTTGGAAGTCGGATTACTATTCTAAAAATACATAAACTACTGAAATAGCAAGAATGATGGATGAAGACATCACGGAAATTGTGAATGATTGTCTTTGTGTCGGGGATAATTGCACCTCTGAGGATCCTATTAAAATAAGCGATGAATGTGACCATAAAAATAAACACAGCAACATAGATTTATGACTTGGAGATGCAAGCCTCGGGTCGGAATTTGTGTTGAAGAGAAGGAAGATGTCTTCAAGTCCTTCAATGTGATCGTTGTTAAAATAACCATGAGCATCTCATTAATCTTTGATGCTTATTACCAATTTATCTTTTTCTAAAATCAAAACACTTCAAGAGGGAAAAATAAACATAACGTAGAAAGAGAGGGCGAGGCAGAGAGAGAAAGGGAGACAGACAGACATAGACTCGAATTAGTCTCGAATGTGCTTTCATTACTTGCTATTGCCTATTATGCAAAGGCATGGACCCATCTTTTTAATGCTCAATCTACGGGGTAACTATCAGACATACCTTTACCCCCTGTACTTGTTTCGGCATTCATACTGGTCGAGTTGAGCCGGCTTCCTCCCAAGCATTGGAGAAAGATTCATTGGGATTTGTTTAAGGGTAGGATCCCAAGTTCTACACTGTATAGACTACAGGTATTTTAATTATCCCGCAACAGATTGCCTATACCTGCTGCGGTAGACTGGTTACCACCCAAGGCTATAGAAGCCAATCTGCCCTTTTATTTATACCCATAATTGTATGGAAGGGACGAATTAATACTGAAGTTCCTGGGACATGCAATGAGGAAGGAAGGCTGATACTGACAGGCCAGATAGAGTGAAAAAGAGACAGAGGAAATCAGCGGATAACATATTGGAAGGGTCTGAGCAGGTGGATGACAGAACGGGTGAAAGCGTGCTAAGAACACAAGAAATAGGGAGAAGTGGAAGAACATGATCACCTACGTCATGAAAGGACAAAGCACATAGAAGAGGAGTAGAAAGATGAAGGAGTAATGCTAGAACTATCAGAATAGGCATTAATTTCAACATTTTTTTCATTGTATTGGGACACACGTTTTTTTTTGGGGGGGGGGTTTGCCAGGGGCAAAACATTTTTTTCATTGTATTGGGACACACGTTTTTTGGGGGGGTTTTTTGCCAGGGGCAAAACATTTTTTTCATTGTATTGGGACACACGTTTTTTGGGGGGGGTTTTGCCTGGGTCAAAACATTTTTTTCATTGTATTGGGACACACGTTTTTTTGGGGGGTTTTTTTTGCCAGGGGCAAAACATTTTTTCATTGTATTGGGACACACGTTTTTTTGGGGGGGGGGTTTTGCCAGGGGCAAAACATTTTTTTCATTGTATTGGGACACACGTGTTTTTGGGGGTTTTTTTGCCAGGGGCAAAACAATTTTTTCATTGTATTGGGACACACGTTTTTTTTGGGTTTTTTTTTTGCCAGGGGCAAAACATTTTTTTCATTGTATTGGGACACACGTTTTTTGGGGGGTTTTTTGCCAGGGGCAAAACATTTTTTTCATTGTATTGGGACACACGTTTTTTTTGGGGGGGGGGTTTTGCCAGGGGCAAAACATTTTTTTCATTGTATTGGGACACACGTTTTTTGGGGTTTTTTTTTGCCTGGGTCAAAACATTTTTTTCATTGTATTGGAACACACGTTTTTTGGGGGGTTTTTTTGCCAGGGGCAAAACATTTTTTTCATTGTATTGGGACACACGTTTTTTTTGGGTTTTTTTTTGCCAAGGGCAAAACATTTTTTTCATTGTATTGGGACACACGTTTTTTTGGGGGGGTTTTTTGCCAGGGGCAAAACATTTTTTTCATTGTCTTGGGACACACTTTTTTGTTTTTTGGGGGGGGGTTTGCCAGGGGCAAAACATTTTTTTCATTGTATTGGGACACACGTTTTTTTGGGGGTTTTTTTTGCCAGGGGCAAAACATTTTTTTCATTGTACTTTGACACACGTTTTTTTTTTGTTTTTTTTTGCCAGGAGCAAAACATTTTTTTAGCTAATTTAATGATCCTGATTCTGAAAATGACTTTAGATTTTCATTTTTAGTCACCGTTTTTGCTGTAGTGAAATCGCTCGTTGTTGGAAAACGATCAATTTACGATATTAGCTGATCGCAACATTTAGTTAATAATGGTCATAGAAATCCATCAATTTTCAGGTAGGCCGAGCAGTTTATGTCAGCAACCTGTAATAAACTATTTTTAGAAGAAAAAAAGTGTTATTAAACTTTATCAGTAATACACTTTATCGTAATACGCTAATATCATTATTAAGGTTAATCGTTCTACATAACCAACAGCTTGTGGCAGCCAAGGAGACTACGATCACATTTCATAAGGAGGGTGAATGCCCTGCAAAGAAAAAACAAACTGGCCCGAATATGAAGCTGCTGAGCGGAGCCAGTGATTGGGAGGTTTCAGTAGACCTAAGGACGTCTCTAAAATTTCCAATACACATCGCACAGACAAACAAGCGCCCCGACATCATATGGTGGTCAGACTCAAAAAAGACTGTCTTCCTAATACGAATAATAGAAGAGAACAGGGTAGAGGCGCACGAGCTAAAGAAAAACCGATACGAGTCACTGCGTGCCGAATGTGTGGACAATGGTTGGAGGTGTAACGTGATGCCTATTGAGGTTGGCGGTCGTGGATTCCTGGGACGTTCAGTTATTTCTTTTCTTTTCTAAAATAGGCATCACTTGCCGTGGTTTAAAAAGCGCTTCACCCCACATTCGATCAACAGTACAGAACGCGTCAAGTTGGATTTGGTCGAGATCAAAACAACAAGCGAACAAAATTCGCGCAACATCACGATCTAATATGCGCAAGTGAGATATTTGTGTGGTCATCTCTAACGTTTTTTTTTCTTCTTCCTTCACGAGCGCGTTAATAATGGCAAACGCGTTCAGGAAATTTCATTACCGATACAAACTGCAAAGAGGAACGATCGTTTTATTTATTTCTTGATGAGAATATACAAGAGAGACAATCAACAAGTTTATCTTTATACCCTGCCTGGTGGCAAACGCTGCTGGTGGCGCCAGGGGTGACAGTCCCGCCATAGACACCGAAACCATGACATCACCCCTGGTTGGTGACTGATGAAGACAGGGTATTGCACGTAACACACGTCGTATGTTAAAAAAATAGATAAATTTCTGCGATGTGACTGTAGAGCAAAGAGTACGGGTCTCTCAGGATATCTAAACAATGGAAGGACGCTACCAGAAACAGTGAGAACAACGGATGATGGCTGAATACTGCTGGAGTATCAGAAGAGATTTAAATAACATTGAACATGACAGACAATGGAGAAAGAGAACATTTTTAACATAGTTGGAGTACTGCTGCCATTTATGGTCAGGCGTTCCTGCCGTTCTCCTCAGTGTTCTCGACAGGCTCCAAAGGAGAGTCTGTAATGTGATAGGTACTGATCTGGCGGCTCGACTGCAGCCACTTCCCCACCGTCGAAATGTGGCCTCCCTTTGTCTGTTCTATTAATACTTTCATGGCTTCTGCTCGGACGAACTTAAGTCACTGATGCCTCCTCAACAGGTGTTTACTCGTGCAACCAGACTGGCAACTGGGTCCCACCCATTCACAGTCAGGTTAGCCAAATGCAGACGACAATTCTACTCCTGCAGCTTCTTCTCTCGCACTTCCAGCATGTGGAACTCGCTCCCGTATTCTTGCTTTCCTGACGGCTACAACCTCCAGATATTTGAATGCAAAGTCAATACTCATCTACTAACCAATGGACTTAGCTCTCTCCCCACCCCTGTATAACCTTCCCTTTCTCTCCACCTATGTATCTGTCATCGCACCTGCTTTCTCAGCTTTCTATTGCTCCTTTCTAACTAGTTTGTACTCCTCACTCTTTTCTAATTAATCTTTTTACAGTTATGTAGCCCCCTGCACATCAGTGGCATTTCTGCCTTGCTCGGGGTGAAATGATTAAAAAAAAATTATCACGAAAGTTTTATTTCTGCTGTTATTTAATTAAAATATTTGACGGAAATGCTTGTTAGTGTTAATATATTCAATTGTGTTATTTTGAAAGACTTAGAATCTGATTGGTATTGATAAAATAGAATTTCTCAATAAGTATACCAATATTTGTTGATTTAAATACGAACTGAGCGAATTTTACTATTTTATTTTGAGAAATATTGCCATCGGTATATATTAATACAGAAAACGAGAGAAAATGTGATTTATTTTTAAATGAGGCATTTCTGTACAGCAAGAACGGTAAGTAACCATGAAAAAGTAAAGTCATTTACAGTTTAAGCGCCTTTAAATTGTGTCGCGAAACCGTTTAAAAAATTGTTGTCTAGTGTTATTAACTGTATTGTTACTTTTCAGGTCCAACACTGGGCTGAAAGTTCATATGTTTACTATGAAGGCTTTGTGGATGAGCTGTGAAAGTATGCATACACTGATTGTCTTCTCTTATCTAAATCTAATCTAATCTAAACCTATTTATAAATGGAACTTTGTCTCTCTGTGTGTGTATCTGTGTGTGTTTTTCCGTGGCCTATAGACTCCGAAACAGCTGAACTGATTTTCTTGAAAATTTACACAGTTGTACTATAAGCGTCTGCGAGTGTTCTTAGCTACAGTTTGTGTTGAGGTACCCCCGATAAATATCGAAAATCGATAATCGAAAAAATTGGTTTATAGAAGGAGTGGTCCGATTTTAATCAAATTTGATACACTCATAGACAAAGACATAAGAAACGATATTCAGAAGTTTCAAGGTTGCAGTTATTACAATAGTGCAGAAAATTGATAATATATATATATATATATAAACGGCAAGATGTTTGTGTGTGTGTCTGTTTATCTGCCTGTATGTCTGTATTTTTTCAGCCCTTTTATTTTTGTTTTTGCTTCGGGTTTGGCTCTAAGTAGGTATAATTGTAGTTCTTAGTCTCAGCCATCATACAATTTACTCAGAGGACTTATTTAGCCTTCGAAATTCAGTTTACGACGAAAAAACCTATTTGATATCGATAGCAGGAAATCAAAATTTGACTTACATTCATTCATTTTTCTTTCGCTTAAACAGGAAACAACTATTGCTTTTTAGTCTTTTGTGCCAACGTCCAAAGAGTCTGAGCTCCAGGACCATGGATTAGGTTTAAAGCTTTCATTACACCCGAGCAACGCCGGGCTATACTGCTAGTCATTAATAAGTACATGGCTTCTTTTTCTATTTCTATTTTTTTCTGAAAAGTTCATAGGCCGTCTATGAAAGTACGATGTTAGAGCTTTGGGATCTTGCATGCATTACTTTTTGTTCTTTTTATAAATAAATACAATGTTTCATTCCAAATACGAGTGTGGGCTGAGAACTTCATATGTTGACTATGGACCAATGATGCTGGAGTTGCAAACTCTTGTATGCACTAATTTCAACTTATTTTATCAATAAATGCATCGTTTCTTTCCTGGCTCACTGAGCTGAAAAAGTTCATAGGTTGTCTATGAAAGAATGGTGCTAGAACTGCAAAATTCTTGCATATAACATTTTCACCTGTTCTTATAAATAACTACATTGTTTCTTTTCAGGTACGTGTGTGAGCTGAAAAGTTCATATGGTGTCTATGAAAGAATGGTGTCGGTGCTTCAATATATTGCGTTAATTCCAAATCTTCTTACTATTAAAAGTCATTGTTTCTTTGCAGGGACGAGACTGGGCTGAATAGTTACTATGTTGAGTATAAAGTTGTGATATCACAACTTTGAAATCTTTCATAGAGTAATTTCTACTCTTCTTATTTATAAGAATTATATATTCTAGCAGAACTCGTGGAATTTTCACGGAAGGATAATTATGATTTTCTGGAAAAACTTTACTTGGTCATACTACAAATAATAGTAACGTATTTAAACATAAAGTGGCTAATAAAATAACGATAACACATATTGTAATTTTATTAAAATATCTATAAAATTAATGTACATAGAAGCTACTTTACTGTAATCTTATATTACTAGCGGAACCCGTGGGATTTTCCCGGAAGGATAATTATGATTTCCTGGAAACGTTTTACTTTGTCATACTATAAATGATAGTAACGTCTTCAATCATAAAGGTATTGGATAATAACGATAACTCAGAATGCAATTTTATTAAAATATCTATAAAAGTAATGTCTATAAAAGCTACTTTACTGTAATCTTATATTATATTAAGCGGCGTATGCACAAACCATAACCAAAATACTGTACGATATTTTTGAGAGATTTTAAAAGAGAATTTTTTTTATTAATGAAAAATCATGTCTCATGTATCCATTGTAAACAGAAAAGACCAACTGAGAAATGGCCAAGGGTGTAGAGGCCAGAAATTTCGTTATTAGTTAGCGGAATACGACAACAAACCTACATATTTTTACTATGTTGCAGAGTACACACACATATACACACACAATTACTCTACAACCACCACGGTAAGGCTATAGGCTCTCTCCTCCTACTCTCTCACTCTTTAATACCCTTCCGTTTGGCAAAGGTGAGAGGACGGTTGAGGAGAGTAAGAAGATGGCGGTGAAGGAAAAGCTCGTGTAGAGAGTTAGTGTGCAACGGACGGAGGAACTAAGTAACTAACTAAGGTAGGGACAAGCAGGATTATTATATAAACATAATCTCAATTTTTACAATATAACAATTTCAAATTCACCGTCACTATATTTTAACTTTACTTAACACTTCCTATAATACCACCCCTACATTTAATATAAAATATATATAAATTCTTATAACACATAAACACCAACAAAACACAAATAATTACAGCAATATTAGATAAACATAGAAAGACTAAACAAAAAAATACACAAACCTGCCAACGAACTATTTAAATTTCATCTCAACGACTATTTCAAATATCAAACTGTTATAAATAATTCGTGACTGACTTCATAATTTTCATAAAGTTCTTAACAATTTTAACTTTTTTTATCATATTTCTAAATTCATTCATAGGCCAAAAACTTCACACTACTAAAAATATAACCCCTGATGATGGTTATAACAACCGTAAAATTATCATGTTAGCTACCCCAAAATAAATCCATATTTTGTTGTTTCACAAATATTTATTTTATTTTTTATCTCACATATATATATTAATGTTAATTAACATTGTTTCTAAACAGGCACGTGACTGTGTTGAAAAGCTATTAGGCTTACGCTGAAGGAGTGATGTTAAAGGTGGAAAATCTTATTTTTCCAACTCATTTTCTTAACAACTGCGCTCTTTCGCTTCTATTAAACTGACATCTGACCAGCTTTTGAGATTTCACTCACCCAATCGACTGAGTCGATTAAAAACTTAATTGGGCGATTAAAGTTTATTGCTTTACTCGCCCGCGGTCGATTAAAAATCCTGCAATGAAAAAGGAAATCTGATTCTTTTACAACACAAATGTATGCCATTGAAGATTCACAAGTTACTTAGAATGACCTACAATGACATTATTGAATTCTTGTTTTTTATCGTCCCGGTCAGTGTAAACATTCGTTTAATTAACGCTTCCAGAGTGAAGCGAAAATGTCTCTGTCGCCCAGATTAAAGACGCACACAGATTTTTAGAAACTTATTTTGAAAAATATTATCCTACATTTCCTCCCCGCTTAAGAACAGTAAAAATGAACATTTGAAAGAAAGAAAAAATACGCATACTTTTTTCAACCACGCCCCGAAAAACAAATTTAATTGGAGTAGATAGACTAAACTATCGCCCGGTTCACACTCCACCCTCGTCTATTTCACAGGTGAAGAGGCTCATCTCTTGTTTCCTGTTTAGGATGCGGTTTCCGGTTTTCTCTTCTCACTTTTTTTTCAATTGGAGTAGATAGACTAAACTATCGCCCGGTTTACACTCCAACCACGTCTATTGAACAGGTGAAGAAGGTCATCCCTTGTTTCCTGTTTAGGATGCAGTTTCCGGTTTTCTATTTTCCAATCTTCTCACATTTTTTTTCTCATTTGGAGTAGACAGACTAAACTATCGCCCGGTTCACACTCCACCCTCGTCTATTGAACAGGTGTAGAGGCTCATACATTGTTTCCTGTTTAGGATGCGGTTTCCGGTTTTTTTCTTTTCTAATCTTTTCACACCTATGTAGCCCCCTGCACATCAGTGGCGTTACCGCCTGCTCGGGGTGATATGATTAAAAAAAAAAGATTAGACAAGTAAGTAATTTTTTTATTGAAAATCATTGAGAAAGTTAGATTTTTTATTTTTTTATCATCTGTAACATGGAAGTTGTAGGCAAACAGAAGAAAGAAACTACGAATTTAGGTACCTCCACTCAATTGCCAAATAAAATCAGCATATCATGATGTTAAATGCGCTCAAACTTCATGAAAACAAAGTTGGTCGAGTGATTTCTTTTTCAAATCTCAAAGGCTGCATCTGGCTATGCAAACTCTGAGAATTGAGAATATTCAGCGCCATGAACTTGACAGGGTTCCTCATATGCTTCAAAGAAAACCAAAGTAGTTTTGTCTGTCGGGAAAGTGATAGCCTCAGTTCTTGAAAATGTATTGATGAAAAAAGGCATTATTGAATGTTTTCAAAAGCCCCCCCCCCACGTTCAGTCGGGAGTCAGTCAGTTAAGTGCTATACTTGATATACGCTTGTGCAAGATCATGTCTTAAGAGAAACGTTACTTACAGAAGAGAAGATTTTCCGCAGTAGGTTACCTGTGGTAGTCTGGTTTCCAACCAAGGATATAGAACCCAATCTGTCATGTTATCTAACCCATAGCTGGAAGGAAGAGACGGATTTAATACCTTTCTCAAGGGTATTTATACGTAGGTGAAGGCAACGAATTCAACTGTAATTCGAACACCGTGCAGATATATCCACTGTACTACAACGTAGATAAAAATTACAAGTTATTCCAAATTCCTGAAGCAGTTATGAAAGGCTATTAAAACAAAATTATGAGGTAAACAGACGAAATGGGACTTTCTGTGCGTGACTGTTACTTTGGACTCGTTAATCACCCTCCGTATTCTACTAATTAGGCCACATTTGACTTTCATCTCTTTTCCCAATAGGAAAAACAGGGTTGGTTTTAGGAGCATTATAGGCTTGCTTGAAATGAAGTCTTAACAGTAATATTGGCTTGCTTAAGGTGAGGCCTTAGCAGCATTATAAGCTTACTTGAGGTGAGGTCTTAGCAGCAGTATGGGCTTGCTTAAAGAGAGGTCTTAGCAGCATTATAAACTTGCTTGAAGTGAGGTCTTAGGAGCATGATAGGCCTGCTTGGGGTGAAGTCTTAGCAACATTATGGGCTTGCTGAAGTGAGGTCTTAGGAGTATTATAGACTTGCTTGAAATGAAGCCTTAACAGTAATATTGGCTTGCTTAAGGTGAGGCCTTAGCAGCATTATAAGCTTACTTGAGGTGAGGTCTTAGCAGCAGTATGGGCTTGCTTAAAGAGAGGTCTTAGCAGCATTATAGACTTGCTTGAAGTGAGGTCTTAGGAGCATGATAGTCCTGCTTGGGGTGAAGTCTTAGCAACATTATGGGCTTGTTTGAAGTGAGGTCTTAGGAGCATTATAGGAATGCTTGAGGCAAGGTCTTAGCAGCATTATAGGGTTTCTAGAAGTGAGTATTTAGCACCACTATAGGCTTGCTAGAAAGTGAGGTTTTAGCAGCATTATAAGCTTGTTTTGGAGTAACCGATACCACAGAAGTACGCTTATTGGTCGCATAGCCCATGGTTTAAAATGGTCTATTTAAGTAAAGAATAGTAACATTCGAGGCTTAATATTTGAGTGTCATTCGAATAATATTCGGACTAATTACTATGGCGACTAATGCGTTCTAGACCCTTCCTCTTCGTGTTGCATGTTATGTCTTGTCTGTTATTGTAACTATTGTATTGTTCTGTGTATATCAATTTAGCTGAATCATTCCGCAGAAAAATTTCTCTGTGTATCGTATCCACCTCGGTGTTACAACACTGCTACTGATGAATTTCTTACTAACGATAAAAATATTTTTCAGAACTGACACACGGATGGATGAATATGTGAATCGCGAGGGGGAATGTGTTGAAAAACAAATTTTATTTGGTCACTTCCAATGAGTGTATAGTTGTTTTTTATTCGAGGATCTCACCACACTTTGTCGTTGACCACTCGATTTTAAAATTATGATACAATTTCAACAATCATATTTTAAAAGTGTAGATAGACTAAACTATCGCCCAGTCCACACTCCACCCACGTCTATTGAGCAGGTGAAGAGGCTCATCCCTTGTTTCCTGTTTAGGATGTGGTTTCCGGCTTTCTCTTTTCCAATCTTTTCACTATTACCTAGCCCCCTGCACATCAGTGGCGTTACCGCCTTTCTCGTGGTGATACGATCAAAAAGAAATGTTACTGCATGATGTGTCTGGATAACGAAAAACATTTCAACGAAACAGAAGTCCCTTCCATGCCTGCTTCCCCGACGGCTACAATCTCCAGGAGTTTAAACGTAAGGTCAATAGACACCTCCTAACACACTAACTTGCATCTATTCTCTCAAACACTCTCACCATCTACCCAACCCTCGGTACCCTTACCCATCTATCACCCTCCTTCTGACATTTCCTATATCTAACCATCCTTTCCCATCACTCCCCCGACCCTATGTAACCCCCTGCGCTACAGTGGCAGTGGAATGCCTTGCTCGGGGTGAAACGATTTAAAAGAAAAAAAGAAAGAACATCTCACTCAAATCTAGAATTGACGTAACATAAACGTATCTTACAAATAATCTATACATATAAAAAGCAATCTGTGAGTCTGTGTTTGACTGTAAGTTATACACGCCTACAATTTTAAAGCTACGCCATTAAAACTTTCTAGGGACACATATCTACAGGGAAGCCAGATCGACACATAGTTTTGAGTTTAAGTTCAGCAATTTTCCCTCTCGCACTTTTTGTCCAATGGAGCTGATTGTTTACATTTGCTCCGTAAAATATCTAAGATGGTTGCTGCATTACGTCACAGAAATCAAATCACACTTGTCAAACGCAACTAAAATATTTTTTGATACAAGAAAAATTTGCGTTTATATTTAATATTTTCCTCTAAAATTAAATGTCTACATTTTTAAATATTCTTCGAAAATTTCTGAGCTGAGAGCGTGAGTTTTTATATTCTTAATTTCAGTAAAAAAAAAAATATATTTTAAATTCATTTAGTCAACAAAAAATGTAAATATTTTCTACCGTAATTTTGAAACAAAAACAAAAGCAATGTTGTTTACAATGTCACTCAAAAAATCAAATCACGTTTACTCAAAACAAAAGAAAATAGATTTTTTAATGGAATTTTTTAACAATATTTAAACAACAATTTTATATATAATAATTTTGTTATATAACCGAGTCCTATTACTAAAATGTTCTGAGTTACACGGGCAAAGCCGGGCTATGATGCTAGTATACATTATGTTTAAGATTGACTTAAAATGTCCAATAGTTTCTTATTTCGCATTTCTCGACTGATAAAGTTTCGGTTTGTACAGTGTTTAAAAAATTTCTACAGAACTTCAGTCGCCATCTTCTTTCTTCCCGAACTCCTGCCTCCCATAAGCATGGACCAAGCGATTCTCCCTGAAAGCAACACACTCCGCCTCCTCGGCCTTACCCTCTCCTCAGACCTCAAATGGAACCACTATATTGAATCCATAGCTAAATCTACTTCTAAGAAGGTTGGGTCACTATGTCGATCCAGGATGTTTTTCCGCCTGAATCCATCCTGCATATATACAAATCAACCATCCATCCGTACATGGAGTACTGCTGCCATTTATGGTCAGGCGCCCCTGCAGTTCTCCTCAGTGTTCTCGACTGGCTCCAAAGGAGAGTCTGTAATGTGATAGGTACTGATCTGGCGGCTCGACTGCAGCCACTTCCCCACCGTCGAAATATGGCCTCCCTTTTGTCTGTTCTATCAATACTTTCATGGTTTCTACTCGGACAAACTTAAGTCACTGGTGCCTCCTCAACAGGTGTTTACTCGTGCCAACCAGACTGGCAACTGGTCCCACCCATTCACAGTTAGGTTAGCCAAATGCAGACGACAATTCTACTCCTGCAGCTTCTTCTCTCGCACTTCCCGCCTGTGGAACTCGCTCCCATATTCTTGCTTTCCTGACGGCTACAACCTCCAAAAATTTAATTGCAATGTCATAACTCATCTATTAACCACTGGACTCTAGCTCTGTCCCCACCCCCGTATAACCTTCCCTTTCTCTCCACCTATGTATCTGTCATCGCACCTGCTTTCTCAGCTTTCTATTGTTCCTTTATAAGTAGTTTGTACTCCTCACTCTTTTATAAGTAATCTTTTTACATTTATGTAGCCCCTTGCACATCAGTGGCGTTTCCGCCTTGCTCGAGGTGAAATTATTAAAAAAAATGTAATAAAGTCTGTTTCAAATGAAAGAATTGTTACACAATGTTCATGAATTGTTTAGAAAATGTTCAAGTGTTCCTAAGTTTAGAATAGATCAACAGTTCTTAAACAGAATGTTTAGCATAGTGACCACTGGTAATTTAAACAATGTAAGTATGTGTCTGTGTGTACGTTTTTTTTCCGTGTAAGTAAGATGAGTAACATGCGAGAAAAGTAATTGATGCTTTTATTAAGTAACTGTGGACATTTAGCGTCTTCATTGCAGCCCTTGATGCCATTGGACTTATATTGAAAAATTCGACAAGAAGGCGACGGACATGAAGAAGTGGTTGTTGAGGGATAGGAACACTTCAATAACAGTTCTCGTTGATCATTGACTCAATAAGCGGAAGACACTTTCCTGTATTTGGTCTATGGCACCTGATAAACTTTATTCGTTGCGTTTATCAACATGCCATCCTTACGTTTAACGTTTTCGGCCGCCAGATTTGTTTCCACATTGAATTAAGATAAGTCTCAAGTTGTTCACTTGGGAAAATTCGTTCATGCATTAGCAACTAAACATAAGAATATATTATACCTATGACTGGGGGTAGGTTATTTGCTTTCGAATAGTAATTCGGCTAGAGAGTATGTAAAATTATCGGATAATACAAAAATCTAAACAATTTCCCCCCCACTCGTAATTAATTTACATTTTTAAAACGTCATACCTTTTTAGAACGTAGGTGAACTTATTTGATAATTATCTGCGAATTGCTTGGAATCCTTGATGAAAATAGATAAAAGTATGCTAACCTTAACCCTCTTAATTTATTCTGGTATTTAATCGATAATCCCGAATAAGCAAGCACCATATATTTAGCATAATATATTTTCATCCGTTATC
The DNA here is from genome assembly GCA_037127315.1 of Ascarosepion bandense. NCBI lineage: Eukaryota > Metazoa > Mollusca > Cephalopoda > Sepiida > Sepiidae > Ascarosepion > Ascarosepion bandense. The sequence goes on from JBBBDQ010000403.1 coordinate 4,046,501, forward strand.
ACAAATTTATTGTTCTTATTCTCTGAAGATGGCTATGGATTCCTAGGATGTATGGTGAGGCGGGGAATAGTTTAAATCCAAGGCTACAGAGTCCAGTTTACCCTCGTATTTTAAAAATGCATATGAATATATAAGCACTACAGAACAAAAATAATGTATTAAAAAATAATCTCTTTTTATGACGAGGACATCAGAACTGGTCAAATTTCTTTTCTGTGAATTGACATAATGTTTTGGAGAATAGTGGAAAGATATGTTGATAACCAAGGCTAGAATTTCGAATCTACCCTGATAACACATTGAATTTAAATAAAGAATATGGACAATACTAATGTCAATAAATTTATCAAATATCAGGCCTTAATTAGGGTTTCTATACGAAACTCTTGAAAGAGATAGGAAAGTACTTGTTGGCATTTTTCAGATTTACAAATAATGTAAGCCATTTTCACTTTGTTCATCTTTCGCTCTTACCACAAAAAGAAAAAACAAGTTTAATCAACTGTTTTCATTTAGTTAATGTCACAATTGAAATAAACATTTCTATTTTTTGTTTAAAATAAAAATATCTCAATTATCTATCTAGCTCTCTATTTAGGTATCTATGTCTGCTCTTTCTGTCTTTTCTAATTCAGTCTCTTTCTTTCTCCGTTTATTTTTATCTATCTATCTATCTATCTATCTATCTATCTATCTATCTATCTATCTATCTATCTCAGTCTGTTCTTTCTTTTCTACTTCAGTCCCTTTCTTTTCCATTTCAGTATCTATATATATATATATATATATATATATATATATATATATATATATATATATATTGTAAATCGCCTCAAGATACAGAAAGTATTTTTACCAAGGTTGCGGAAATAACTCATTTTCAAATAAAAAACATTCAAAAGTTTTACAATATAAATAAATTGAACACTTTTTAATACGGCTGTCTAATTTAATTATGACCAAATAAATAACTATATATATATATATATATATATATATATATATATATATATATATATAATTTAATTAATTAATATATATATAATTTAATTACTTAATATATATATATATATATATATATATATATAAAATTTAATTATTTAATTATTCAATTACTTACTTTTTGGTCATAATAACATTAGACCAGTACACGCTGGTATTAAAAAGTGTTCAATACAATTATGTTGTAGAACTTTTGAATATTATTCATTTGTAAATTTATAATATACACTACCGGCCACAATTATTAGGCCAATCCAGTTTTTAATAAATGATGTATTTCATACTATTTTCAGTTTTTATTGCCAAGTGGATAATTCTAAATGAAGACAAAGATTTATACTTAATATTTGTTTGATATTTTTAAAATCGGGTATGATATACTCATGATTCGTAGTGATGTAACTTTAATTGATGGTTAGTGTTCCAGGGTTAATAAAAAAAAAACGAAGGGCTTGTGGACATTTGCTTATATGAATTTTTGTCATAGATTTAGTGTGAGAAATCTACTTCTCAGTGTTTTTAAATATATTTCTGATACACCCAATATGACGTTTAGAGTTGAAGACGTATAGAGTTGAAGTAGAGCTTAGAAGAGACCCGAAATCCAATCTCGAGGCATAGTGTGAACCGGACGATAGGCGAAATATTGAAAAGAAAATAAATAAATGATGAAAGTATTCAAATTTTAGTCAGAGACGTTAGACGTATAGAGTTGAAGTAGAGCTTAGAAGAGACCCGAAATCCAATTCTAAACAGGAAAAAAGAGATAATACTCTACTCTTGTTCAAAAGATTGTGGAGGAGACGTTAAAAGTAGAATGAGACAGAAACCGGAAACCCAATCCTAAGCAGTAAATCTATGCTTCTTTTCAAAAGACCGTGGAGGAGACGTTAGAATTATAGAGTTGAAGTAGAATAAGAAGGGACCGGAAACTCAATCCTAAACAGTAAATCTATGCTTCTTTTCAAAAGACCGTGGAGGAGACGTTAGAAGTATAGAGTTGAAGTAGAATTAAAAGGAACTGAAAACCCAATCCTAAACAGGAAACAATGTATAAAATCTACTCCACTTCAAAAAACCGTGGAGGATAATTCTATTTCAAACTCTATGGAGACTTGAACGGGAAATAAACTGCAGGAGTCAAATGTTAAAATTCTATAATGTTTTTTTCGATTTATTAACATTTTTGAGAAATGATGAAATTTGCTTGAAATTAATTTGAAGAATTTATGTGCTTTAAGCAACCGATCGCGTGACTTCTGTGAAAATTTGATTAAAAGAAATTAAATTCAAATAACTTTGTTAAAAAATTTCATTTTGTTTGGAATACTTTCAGATATTTCTTCGTCTGCATGAAATTAAACGAACACACACACAGATCAAAAAGTTTCATGGAGTTATATGTGGGATAGAAAATTAAGAATTTAAATCAACTTTCCTCTTCACTTTTACAAAAATTCACTATGACCTGTGAAATCCTGGATTTGCCGCATAGAAAAAGGATTGATCTTGTGCTTACAGAAAAAGTCGAAACCGGATTTCGCGAGGAGATGTTAAATTGGTTTTCTGACCAATGAAATTGATTTGCAAGACCTAAAATGACTTACCAAACCAGTGCAAAAAATCTGAACTCCTCTAAAGGCTTTGATCAGACCAGAGCCAGTCAATCAATGATGGTTGCAGCAGAGACGACAAGCTAAAATATAACGGGAAAAGCCTCAAGTTGACCCGGACAAATCTCCTCTTTCTCGTGTACTGATTCCTATTACTTCTTCTCCAAACACATTCCTACCAAACAAAAGTTCATATATACATACCTACAGACGCATAAACTCTTCTCAACAAATTACTACTACGAACATTTCTTCAACTCTTGATACCCTAAACTTTGTTATTAACGTATATTACCATCATTATTAACTACCTGATGACACATTGTTCTTACAATGTTGAAACAAAATGTACAATTTTGTAGTAGCTTGTAGTTCTAAGGTATAACTTAGAATCTAAAATTCTGAAATTTTCTAGCCAATGAAAAGTGAGCGATTCTCAAAACTAAAAGCGCATATAAACCTTCTAACCTGTTCACCGACCACTTATCTATATATACACGATGTTTTCGTCCGTCAGAAAGACAAACGAATCTAGATATGTAAAGTCAGAAATTTAGTCGCCCGAAGAGAGTCAGCTTTGGACTAGAAACAAGTGTAGCGGCACAAATATAATTATGGGCACCTAATGTATTATACAAAAGATAAATAATATTATTCATAATAATAAAACTAAATCTACACATTTTTTTGAGTGTGGGTTGATTTAATTTAATGTAGATGCCCTCCAATATCTGAAGCTTTTTTACTGTGTGTATGTGTAAGTATTGTTATGTTATCGACTAAAATCTGTCTAACATTATATATATGGCTATGTTGTTCTAACAAATGTTGTTTAATTGAACTATGATAAAAAAATGACAGGTAAGTCTACGGAAGAGCGTGGTTGTAGTAAAACCAATATATGTAGTGAGTTTATTATTAGTACCAGAGATACAATCTTTGAACGTCATGTAAATTGACACTACATTGTTTAGAACGTTTCATAATTAAACATAATAGAAATCCATTATCTTTTATATTTAATAACACACACACACACACACACACACACACACACACACACACACGTTCATATATATATATATATATATATATATATATATATATAATGATGTCACCCCAAGCAAGGCATTTTACTGCCACTATTGTGAAGGAGATTACGTAGGAGGAAAGTTATGAGAAAGAGTGACAGGTTATAGGGGGTGTCAGGAAGTGGGTAAGAGAAGGATGAGAATACTGATGAGAGTGGAGTAGACGGAGAAAGGAACAAGAGAAAGAGGATGCAAGTTAGTGAGATACGAGATGACTTTTGACTTTACATTTAAATTCTTGGAGATTGTAGCTGTCGGGGAAACAAGGAAATGGAAGTGAATTCCACAGGTGAGAAATGTGGGGAAAGAAGCTGCTGGAGTAGAATTTGCGTTTACATCTTATTTGTTTCACAGTAAAAGGGTGGGACCTAATTGCTAATCTTGTGGCTCGAGTAAAATCGTATATAGAGGGCACTAGTGAGCTAAGTTCATCAGAGCAGAAGCCGTGAAAGTACTTGTAGAAGCGTCACAAGGAAGCCACACTCTGCCGGTGAGAAAGTGACTGTATCCGAGCTGCCAAATCGGGATCGATCACATTGCAGATCCTCCCCTGAATTTTGTCAAGAACCCCTAGGTAGATAGTAGGATAGTTTAGAAGACAAGAGTTCTTACTGATAAATTTTTACCCAAGTAAGTGATAAATTCATTGAGTTTTAGCTCTCTTTCTCTCTCTCTCTCTCTCTCTCTCTCTCTCTATATATATATATATATATATATATATATATATATCCGCAGACAGATCTGTTTTGCTGTCTTACCGCTCATCAGTACGGCTAGACATCCGATTGCTATTAGCTAAGTTTGAAACCCGACCGAATTGACACCAGTCTGAGATTCTACCTTTAAAGAGATAGGCTCGGTAGAGGAAGGCTGAATATACCGTGTTGCAAACAATGTAAACACACGCCAGTAGCCGAGAGCGTACAAATTCATTCCTGAATGAACGATGAGTAGATGCGAGAGTAGCTACTGTTTTTGTTTTTTTTTAAATGTAGCTGTTTTTTTTCTACCATTCCTCCATATATATAATCACATAAGCTTCAATAATTCTAATTTGTTTTGAACAATGTCTATCAGATTTTTAACATTAATTTATAACAATACTGCAGTTAAATTTTTGGGTGGTTTGAATATGTGTCTTATAAAACTGAATTTATTATGTAGATTAAACTAATTTTAAAGCTTCTGAAATCTAATAAAAGTACTCATTTGTTTTCTCTGTAATAGGTGCGTTGTGGTGCAGTTGATATTGGCTCAAGAGTCGGAAGTCGGAAAGTTGAGCGTAAATTACAATTTAATTCGTTTCGTCCACGTACGCACAAATACCCTTGGAAAAGGTACGAATCAACCTCCTCTACGCAGCCATGGTTGAATAAAAGGATAAATGGGGTTCTATAGCCACTGGTTGGCAACCAGTCCAACGCAGAAAGTAACGGCAAACTACTGCGCGAACATTTTTGGGTCACTATGTCGATCCAGGATGTTTTTTCCACCTGAATCCATCCTGCATATATACAAGTCAACCATCCGTCCGTGCATGGAGTACTGCTGCCATTTATGGTCGGGTGCCCCTGCCGTTCTCCTCAGTGTTCTTGACAAGCTCCAAAAGTAGTCTGTAATGTGATAGGTACTGATCTGGCGACTCGACTGCAGCCACTTTCCCATCGTCGAAATGTGGCCTCTCTCTGTCTCTTCTATAAATACTTTCATGGCTTCTGCTCGGATGAGCTTAAGTCACTGATGCCTCCTCAACAGGTGTTTACCCGTACAACCAGACTGGCAACTGGGTCCCACCCATTCACAGTCAGGTTAGCCAAATACAGACGACAATTCTACTCCTGCAGCTTCCTCTCTCGCACTTCCAGCCTGTGGAACTCACTCCCGTATTCTTGCTTTCCTGACGGCTACGACCTCCAGAAATTTAAATGCAAAGTTAATACTCACCTACTAACCACTGGACTCTAGCTCTCTCCCCTCCCCTGTATAATCTTCACGTTCTCTCCGCCCATGTATCTCTCATTGCACCTGCTTTCTCAGCTTTCTATTGTTCCTTTCTAACTAGCTTGTACTCCTCACTCTTTTCTAATTAATCTTTCTACATTTATGTAACCCCCTGCACATCAGTGGCGTTTCTGCCTTGCTCGGGGTGAAATGATTAAAAAAAAAAAAAAAATCAGTCATGACTTTTTTGAGACATGATCACCAAAGCGTGTATCACGTATGGCACTTAACTGATGGATCCAGATAAAAGAATTGTATAACAAAACAGATTAGCTTCTATAGCGGTAAATGTTTGTTTTGTTCCCCGAAGGCCTTTACCCTTTCAAATCTATACAAAACATCCGTATTTCCGTGCAAATGTAAATGCTGAACTCAAATCGATAATTGTTTATTGACGAAACCTACCTGTTTTCAAGTTTACAACCAGAAAAATATCGAACTTCTTTTCGCTGTTTATTTCACCCCGTAGTTAGCCAATTTTCCGACCATTTTACTTCCTTTTTGCGATTACTACGCGGAAATTGACATCCGAAACCAAACAAATTGCGGAGTATCTGCTCAAAGGCAGTAAACCGGCCAAGACAAGTATCCTACGCGGCAAGTCATTCAGCGGTGAATCAGATATGAGAACGGTGGTAAGGGCTGAGATATAGTCCGATTTTATTCTGGTCGATAAACGGAAAAAAGTTAGGTTTCTTCAATAAACAATTATCGATTTGAGTTCAGCATATATATTTGCACGTAATTAATGGTCTTTAGGAAAGATTTGACGGGGGTAAAGGCTTTTGGGGAACAAAACAAAAATTTACCTCTATAGCCGCGGTTGATAGCCTACAGCAGAAACTAATGGCCACCTACTGCGGGATATTCATCTGCCGAATCAGTCATTATTTTTTCGAGAAATGATCGCCCAAGCGTGTATCATAAATAGCATTTAACTGACTGAAAATAAAGTTACTGATCAAAGGGAATGACAACACTGAGGATATCAAAAGAGCTTCATAGTGATTATTGAACGAAAAAGATTGCTGTAGAAAATATAACTAAGTTATTAAAATAGAAGCAAGTGACAAGGATTTAAGAACTTGAGGACAAAACTTGAAGCAGCAAAAATGTGGTTCTACAGAAGGATGTTGCGGATATAAAGTAGGGGATCAGTTCCATATGACAATCAATGTATAAACTGACCCCTCACTTTGTGGTTACAGCAGTTTCTATACATTTGTATTCCTGAGATCCAAAAGCACAAGGATGCATTCGAGGAGCTGAGTAATTACTAACACACAGGAAAATCTCAATAGAAACAAAGAAAAGAGTGCTGGATTGCTATGTGATGTCAGTTCTTCAATACGGCAGTGAATGCTGGACAATATCATTGAAAATGAGGACAAAACATGAAGCAGCGGAAATGTGGTTCTACAGAAGGATGCTGCGGATATCGTGGACTGAGCATGCAAGCAACGATGTGGTGTTGGAAAGAATGGCAACAAAAAGGAAATTAATACCGAGCATCAGGAAGAGACAAGTGAAGTTTCTGAGACATGCAATAAGGAAGGATGGCTTGGAGAATCTGATACTGACAGGCCAGATAGAAGGAAAAAGAGACAGAGGAAGGCAGCATATAAAATATTTGCAGGGCCTGATCAGGTGGATGACGGAACGGGGGTTGCCAGGAGTAACAGGAGCAAACATACTAAGAGCCACAAGGAATAGGGAGACGTGGAGAACCATGATCGCCTATGTCCTGAAGGGAAAGGGCACATAGAAGTAGAAGAAAAAGAAGAAGAAGAAGAAGATCATCGAGAAGAATGTAGATTAAATCGAGTTATGTCGAAACAAGAACATTTGACCAGTATTCATACCTTTGAGGAGGCTGCAGTTGAAGGAATGTTAAAGGTCAAAATGTGCCGAACGCATTGCAAATTTGGATCTGTCAAGAAATCTCCAAGGCAAACTCTTCTCAGTAAAGCAACGATTTGAAAGCGTCAAAATTATACCAAGAAATACATGAACAAACGAATCTCAGGTGACACTCGGCAGAAATGGGCCAAACGGACGATTCTATCAGAGGCAAATATGCCTATCGCTAAATAATGTAGCAAGGAGACGGTACTGTGATGCGATACGCCCTAGTTATTAACGAAAACATTATTGATACCTTCAAATCGATGAAGGATGTAAAGTAAGCAATACTAACTATTGTCATTATATGGACAAGCTTTATTTGAATGGTACATTTCCTAGCAATTTTGTATTCATGTACGATGACGCTCCTTTGCAAGTATATTGGGTTACCCGTGATTTTTTTAGTGGGAAGGTTTACACGAGAAGAAAATGGAAAAACCACCGCCGGATCCCCATCTGAGCTGGATCGAAAATCTATGATCAGTTATGAAGATTGAAATTATATGGAAAGGGGCAAACAATATGAATGCAAGGCAGGCCAATGAGAAGCAAGTAAAAACTCTGAAATTGAACCCGCTTAAGTACAGCGAAAGAGTTAACAAAATAAATACAATGGAACCCACCTGTTGTTAACGACCACTTTTCTATGCACGGACGATTTGCTAATGTTAATTGACCCTTAGGGAGCGACCACCTCCAGAAGGTGACCAGCGACTAACATCGACGAGTGAAAATCACTGATCAAGCGACCGCTTTAAAAAATAATCCATTTTGGTCGTACACTGCGAACTTCTAAATTAGGAGAAACTAAATGAGTAATCTATTTAATTTTGCTTTGATCTAAGTCAGGAACACTTCCTCATTGTTTTGTTATTGTAGTGTTGTATCAAACTGTTATTTGTTGTTGAAATGTACATTGCCGGAGTTCAATTTTTATCTTTATTTTCATCTGAGTTTAAAAATACAAAGTTTAGAACGACTCATGATTAAACATAATAAGTATTCATTCTCTGTTATATTTAGCAGTATATATATACATATATATATATATATATTTGTTATCCACATACAATTCTGTTTCGCTATATCACAGCTCATCAGTGTGACTAGAAATATATATATGACAATCTGAAGATCGGGACACTCGGAATAGGACTTGGGCCATTCTTTCATAGAAATTAACATTGTCAAGTGTTGTTGGCTTTGTTTAGGTAATCTTTGCGTAGAGAAGTTGGCTGAGTAAGTAGAAGGTTTGTCTTTAGTTCTTTTTTAATGCTGTCCTTCTTCGTGATTTTATTTTGTTCAAGGGTATTCCGGTCTTTCGACAAGTTGTCTGTTGTTCCCATCAACGCTTTTGCTTTTTCTTTAATATATGCATATCAGTCAGTCAGTTAGTTAAGTGCCAGACGTGATACACGCTTTGGGCGATCATGTCTCGAAAGAGACATGACTGACTGTGCAGAAGATTTTCCTGCAGTAGGTTGTTATTTATCAATAAATAGATAATAACAGCAAGTGCAGTAATAGTGTAGTTGGGATAATAAGTCGGAATAAGACATTGCTTTCTGCGGTAGACTGGTAGCCAGCCAATGCTATGGAACCCAATCTGTCTTATCATTTAATCCATAACTGGAGGTAAGAGCCGGATTAATACCTTTCCCAAGGGTATTTGTGCGTAAGTGAATGCAATGAATTCAACTGGAATCCGAACTCGGCTCCCCGATTTGTCGTTCCGAGTCGATATCCACTGCACCACAACGCACACCCGAATACATAATATAAATTTTTCTTTAATCTATCTATCTATCTATCTATCTATCTATCTATCTATCTATCTATCTATCTATCACAGTCTTTTAATATATATCTATCTATCTATCTATCTATCTATCTATCTATCTATCTATCTAGCGCGTGCGTGTGTACACTGGAATAGCAAATGATGTTTTCGAAAATCAAAGAAATGTAACAAGAAACAGGAAGGTCTCGTTAGTAGTTACGAAAAAATGAGAACTGAGCTGTCGAATGTCAGACAATTTCCTCACAGACGATGAGGACAAAACAAAAATGTGCTTATACAGAAGGATGCTGAGGATACCCTGAATTGAACATAGAGATAATAACACAGTCTCAGGGTAAATAGAACCAAATCAGGACACTTATACTTCGAATCATAAAGAGATAGTTAAAGCTCTATTTAATTTTTATAATCGTTTCACGTCAAGCAAGAGAGGACTGCAACTTGTACGCAGGTGCTTTGAAGACGTAGGGAGATGGTTACTGTTTATACGTTTCGTCTTTTGTCATACTTAACCGAACTTCCTACAGCTTACAAGTTTTATGCAGTTTCCTGTTTAGGATGTAGTCTCCGGTTTTTCTCTTTTCCAATCTTTTCACTCTTTTTTTTATTTTATATTTTTTTTTCAATTGGAGTAGATAGACTAAACTATCGCCAGGTTCACACTCCAGCCACATCTATTGAACTGGTGAAGAGGCTCATCCCTTGTTTCCTGTTTAGGATGTGGTTTCCGGTTTTTCTCTTTTTCAATCTTTTCACTCTTTTATTTTATTTTATTTTTATTTCAATTGGAGTAGATAGTCTCAACTATCGCCCGGTTCACACTCCACCCACACCTATTGAACAGGTGAAGAGGCTCATCCTTTGTTTCCTGTTTAGGATGTGGTTTCCGGTTTTTCTCCTTTCCAATCTTTTCACTCTTACGTAGCCCTCTGCGCATCAGTGGCGTTTTCGCCTTGCTTGGGGTGATATGTTTAAAAAAAAAATTATCATCATAAGGAGATATCATTAGGTTTTCATTAGAAAATTGGTTGTCGGCAAGTTGGAATGATGTTGAAATAGTGGAATTGTGTAAAAATAAGAATATACAGTTGTCATGTGAAAACAGAAATTTATTAACAGGAAAGAATAACAAGAATTCGTGGAATGTTAAATGAGAAAGTTAAGGGTATCAAGATTTGTAGAAAATGGTCGTAATAGTAATTGTTGAAAGAGTATATGCGTACGTACATATGTATGAGCGTTTGTTTGGTAGGAAGGTCTTTGGATGGCGAAGAAGAAGTAAAAGGAATCAGCACACGGGAAAGAAAGAGAAGGACAACAGGCGACGTGACCTATGCCTGGGTTGATTTGACGCTGAAGTTACTTTTTAGTTTTGTTTTTCTCGACGCTCCCATCCGACTCTGACTGAGGCTGATTAAGTCCTTTTGTTGTGAGTGAGTGAGTGAGTTTTGTTTAACGGCATATCAACACCTCTGTGGGTCATTTATTGCCAAAAAGGTGGGGTTTTAAAGTATTTTTTAATGTTCTGTTATCGTGAGAAGTTTAATTTAGTCAGGCTTTAACGAAAATTTGTTTTTATTCTTTTTTATTTTAGAAAAATGAAAATGTATTCTAGTTTTGTTTTCAAAAATGTTTTGCTGAGAATCTTTTTTCTTCAAAAATGTGTTGTGGTAATAATTTTTTCTTCAAAAATGTATATTTTTCTATAAAAGTTTATTTTTATGTATATATATTTCTATAAAAGCATTTGTATGCTTTCATAGTGTTTTGACTCCAGTTTGGGGGTTAACTATTTGCCCATTGTTGGGACCGAACAGGTGCTACCACTCCGGGTCAGGGTGGACATGAGAACAACAGCAATTAAGAGATGGTTCCATGCTCCTCACAACTCCCCAATCAGAGGCCTTGCTGCCGGATGCAATTTACAGTCATGCCCAGGACCATACTTTTATTGAAATCTAGATCTTTTTGGTCTTGCAAGTCGCTTCAATTGGTTAGAAAATCAATTTAACACCGACTTGCGAAATCCGGTTTTGACATTTTCTTTAAGCACATGGTCAATCCTTTTTCTATTTGGTAAAAACCAGGATTTCATACATCATTGTGAATTTTGTAAAAGTGAAGAACGTTGATTTTAATTCTTAATTTCTTATCCACCACAAGGCCAAGTGAAAGAAAAGGAAAAAAAAAACCTATCAAAAATCAACTTACCAGGGATGTCAAAGAAGGGATAAAAGAAAGATGGGGAACACGGAGATAGGAGATGGCTATTAACGTTGCATTTAATTGTTTAGGGATAGTAGCAAGGAAGAGAAGCAGTAATATAGAAGGGATTTTCAGGGGCGAGAAGGACGAGAAAAGAAGCTGTTAGAGTAGAAGTGGAGTTACATTTGACTGTTTTTACGGTAAAAGGTTGCGGATTTTGTCACTTACAGGTCATACGGAAGACAAAAGAAACAGAGGAAAGAAGCAAATAAATCTACAGAACAAGCTGTGTAAATTGCCCGGAGAACAGGGGGTGGGAGGGATAGTGTCAGGACAGGGGGTGGGAGGGATAGTATAAGCAACATCAAGTAGGAGAGATGATGTAGAACAGGGGGTGGGAGGGATAGTATAAGCAACATCAAGTAGGAGAGATGGTGTCAGGACAGGGGGTGGGAGGGATAGTATAAGCAACATCAAGTAGGAGAGATGATGTCAGAACAGGGAGTGGAAGCGATAGTGTCAGAACAGGGAGTGGGAAGGATAGTTTCAGAACAGGGAATGAGAGGGATTGCTTCAAAACAGGGAGTGGGAGGAAAATGTCAGCAAAGGGAGTGGCAGGGATAGGAAAGCTAGGAAAATGTGGCGGGCAATAATCCCTCATATCCTGAAGGGACACGGCTCATATAAGAGGAAGTTTGATTTTTGACTGGCTGATTTAATAGATCCGTTGATGTCCGTTTGTCCACTAAACCACACACTTGTTGGTGTGTAAAACATTTCTTTAAAGTGAGGTGTAAACTGAAAAGCAATTGAACAGAAAGATAATGTCAGTGCGGAAATGAAGTCGCGTTGAAGACAAGAGATTGGAAGCTAAGATTAAAATGGGTGAATCTTACCTTTATGGCAACAATAAGAAAGAATGGTGTCGTAAACCGCAGCTGGACAGGCGTCCTCATATTTTACGTCTACGTATAAAGCTGTACGAATTATTCTTTGTTTTCTTTCCCAACTGAACGTTTACGACTTCTCAGAAAGACAAGTCCGGTTTCAGACATTATTTTTCCTTAAGCCATTGCAGTAAATAGCACATATAAATGCATCAAATGCAGTGGCCGATTTCCAAGTTGCCTTATAAAGAACTTAGATATACATCACGCAAGACACGGGTAAAACACAAAGCAACAAATAACAAAGAAATATATATATATATATATATATATATATATATATAGTACTGTGCAAAAGTATTAGGATAAGAACTATTTTATCTTTTACTAGCAGTATAGCCCGGTGTTGCTCGGGTGTAATGAAATCTTTAAAACTAATCCACGGTCCTGGAGCTCAGACTCAGCCTAATGAATATTTGTGTGAAGTTTGGTGAGAATCGGATGAAAATTGTGGATTTGTATAAAGGACATACAGACAGATAAATAGACACACACACAAACATCTTGCCGTTTATATATATATATATATATATATATATATATATATTATCGATTTTCTGCACTATTGTAAGAACTGCAACCTTGAAACTTCTGAATATCGTTTCTTATGTCTTTGTCTATGAGTGTATCAAATTTGATTAAAATCGGACCACTCCTTCTATAACCCGATTTTTTCGATTATCGATTTTCGATATTTATCAGGGGGTACCTCGACACAAAACCTATCTAAGAACACTCGCAGACAATTATAGTACAACTGTGTAAATTTTAAAGAAAATCGGCCAGCTCTTTCGGAGTCTAAAGGTAACGGACACACACAAACATACACAGACACACACAGACAAAGTTCCATTTATAAATAAGTTTAGATAAGGCCGCAAAATAAAGTTTAAAATCTTCCTTGTCCTAACACTAGGACAAGGAATTAGGACAGGCGTGATTTTCCTAAAATCCTCACTGAAATTTAAATACAGGGTGAAAAGCCAAGTAAATTGCTAATAAATACTGATTATTTAAAACTAGGTGTAAAAGAAATGTATTAAAAAGAAGTCATACTTAATTTTTCCTGTTTTTTATTAACCAAGTTATTTTGAAACTACTCATTATTCTATTATCCTTGGATATGACTGACGTTTTTCTTATTCCCCCAACTTGAATTGAAAAATCTAATGTTACTTCGCAAAATACACTTTGGGAACAAATATAAGCTGCTTGGCACGAGATACCATTAATACATTGAAGAAGCTCGTGATGTCAATGCCTGACAGAATGAAGGATGTGATCAAAGCAAAAGGCTATTATACTAAATATTAAATTTATTTTGTAACAAGTACTTTTTCTTGTTAAAGTATTTGTTGAGTAAATCAAATAAAATTAATGAAATTGTTTATTTTCTGTCACTATGCCTCATAAAAGATAAAATAGTTCTTGTTTTAATACTTTTGCACGGTACTATATATATATATATATATAAGTTAACTATATCGTTAAAAACTACTTAATTTTTATCTACTTGTTGATATAATGTTTTCACATGTGAGTTTTAAATATAATTTCCTCTTAATTTTAAATTGTAATTATTCTGAAGAGTTAAACTCGAATTTTCTCAATGTTGATATTATCTTATTCATGCTATAAAATATGTCGTAATATCTTTTTAAGTGGTTGTTGGGACGCCCGCGCCTATTCGGCTATAATGGATTATTCCATTACTATGTAAAGTAATGGTGGCATCTACGTTTGATAGAGAGTGTGCCGAGCAGCCGATCGACAAGTCAGTCGTAGACTTCCGGTGACGACCCGGAAGTACCCATTGCTCATACTACGTCTTACGACGGTTGAGACGATTAACCTTTATTCTTGTATTGGATACTAATAACCTTTGTAAATACTATTTTCACGGAATACAACAATTAACCTATTCCTGTTGTTGAGTTATTTATTCTTACTCATGACATAACAGTGGTTATTGTTATAAGAATGATATCTAATAAGATACTTTTTATATATTTTCAAATTGTGATATTGATATTTTTTTTTTTTTTTTTATAAGCGTTTCACCCCGAGCAAGGCATGTCACTGCCACTACTGTGCAGGGGGCTACGTAGAGTGGAGAAAGGCTGGTTAAATATAGGAAATAACAGAGGGTGGGTGATAGGCGGGTGAGGATACCGAGAATGAGGGTTGGGTAGATGAGAGTGTTGTGAGAATAGTTGGGAGTTAGTGTGATAGGTCTATTGACCCTACATTTAAACACCTGGAGATTGTAACTGTCGGGAATGCAGATTTGTGGAAGGGAGAAGAAGCTGTTGGAGTAGAATTTACGGTTACATCTTATTTGTTTAACTGTAAAAGGGTGGGACCTAGTTGCTAATCTAGTATCTCGTGTAAATTCGTGCTTGGGCGGCACCAGTGATACAATTATTCTTCGATTATCATTTTATTACTTAATAATAATAAAAAGCTGCACCAACTTTTTAACAGTACAAACTTATATTAATATTTATCAATAAACTAGCAGTAAAACCCGGCGTTGCTCGGGTTTAATGAAAGCTTTAAAATTAATCCTTGGTCCTGAAGCTCAGACTTTTTGGGCGTTGACACGAAAGACTAAAAAGCATTAGTTGTTTCCAGTTAAAGCGAAACCGTAGATTAAAAGAAAAATGAATGGATGTAAGTCAAATTTTGATTTCCGGTATCGATGTCAAATAAGTTTTCCGTCGCAAACTGAATTTTGAAGGCTAAATAAGTCCTTTGAGTAAATGATATCAGGGCTGAGACTAAGAACTACAATTATACCTACTTAGAGCAAAACCCGAAGCAAAAACCAAAATAAAAGTGCTAAAAACCTGATTTTGATCAGACCCGATAGCATATCGGAGTATCGATTTCTAATATCGGAGTCAAAAAAGTTATCCAAGGATAAACTAATCTAAGTAAGTCCATGAAAACTTACCGTACCCATCGGGAGTAGAATTGGAGAAAATGAGCCATACTGATGGCTGAATATCGGCTTTTGATCAGCTTCGATAGAATATCGGGGGTATCGATTTCCGATATCTGGGAAAATGAGTCGTCTGAGAAGATCTACTAATGTCTATGTCTAAAAACTATAATTTTACAAAGTTAGAGCAAATTCTGCAGCAAGAACCACAATAAAAGGGCTGAAATCCTGATCTTGATCAGACCTGATCGGATATCGGGGTATCGATTTCAGATATCGGGGGGAAATAGGAAAAAATAAGTATATTCATAATCTGACCGGAAGCCTAAAGAATATTGTGTAAAGTTTGATGAGAATCGGAGAAAAATTGTTGATTTGTATAAAGGACATACAGATAGACACAAACATAAACATCTTGCCTTATATATATATATATATATATATATATATATATATATATATAAAATCATATCACCCCGGGCAAGGCGGTAAGGCCACTGGTGTGGAGGGGGCTACGTAAGAGTGAAAAGATTGGAAAAGAGAAAGACGGTAACTACATCCTAAACAGGGGAAAAGGGATGAGCCTCTACACCTGTTCAATAGACATGGGTGGAGTGTGATCCGGGCGATAGTTCAGTCTATCTACTCCAATTGAAAAAAAAACAAATAAACAAAAAGGAAAAGTGAAAAGATTGGAAAAGAGAAAGCCGGAAACCACATCCTAAACAGGGAACAAGGGATGAGCCTCTATACCTGTTCAATAGACGTGGGTGGAGTGTGAGCCGATATCCACTGTACCACAAATAAGTTCTATTTATATGGTGTTTTATCAAATGGGAACGAAGTTAGCAGCAGATAAAAAGGTGTTATTGGCCAAATTTTATAAGCATCATTATTAGATCACGTTATTTAAGTCATGGCAATTATGTGTGAAAAATAATATTGTCCAAATATCCGCCAAGTGTTCGGAGGATGGTAAAAAGTTTTAATGACGTCTCTGCATAATGTTTTATTGACGTCTCCATCTCACTAATGTCTTATCATCTCATCCTTCAGCTGTTGAATTGTTGTTGTTTGTTGGCAGTGATCTTACTTCTGAGATAATCTCAAAAGAAGAAATCTAAAGGCGATCGTGGTGGTCAATTGACATCATTGTCTTGAAAGATGATACGACCTGAAAACTTGAAAGATGATACGACCTGAAAACTTGAAAGATGATACGACCTGAAAACTTGAAAAATGATACGACCTGAAAACTTGAAAGATGATACGACCTGAAAACTTGAAAGATGATACGACCTGAAAACTTGAAAGATGATACGACCTGAAAACTTGAAAGATGATACGACCTGAAAACTTCTTATGTTTGAACTTTCATTTTCGTAATTGGCTTCGATAACTTGAACACGTTGTTCCATTATTAATCTTTCCATGGTTGCAATTGCCAAAGACTAAAGTCGTTAAATCTAAAAGAAATTGAAAAAAAAAATATTAAACGATTGAACTTAATTTACATTTAAAATCTATCCAAGTTATTAAAACACCCTATACTTACAAAATATGTCATAATATTTTGTTAAATCATTAAAATTATGGGAATATGATCAGATGTGGGTTTTAAACATATTTTCTAATTAAGAAAGTAATCTTATGTAACTACGCTCCCTTGGCTTATAAGCCGATTCATCTGAGAATAGTTTTTAAAAAATAAACAATTACAAAATATATTTGCTGTTTTGTTTCACACACTTCTGTCATTTCGTAGACAACGTCATATTCCAATAATTTTTATGACTTTTCGGAATGGACAATTTTCTATTTATCTATGTAAACCGAAGAGAGAGGAGGTACTAGATTATGGGGAATGCAATGCCGTTGAGGATAAATGTCTCAGACATGCTCAAGTGAAGCGTGAGTCTAATTATATAGTTAATATACAATCTTGTAAATATGATGTGTGTGGCCAGGTTATGTAAGCTATCTGAAAGGTCATGAGAACAACCGGAAGTAAGCAAGCAGTGCTAATCTGCCTTATCATCATGTCAACAATAACTGCGTTGTTTGAAACAAGATTTACAGTTTTTCTGGAGTAAAAAGGTACAAGAGAGTAAACGGGGGAGTTGCAGGCCATGCAGAACCAATCATCCCAATCTGGGATACAGAAATTATTTGTCATATATGCATAAGTTTGATGAGCAACATAACGAAACATATTGTCCGAATCCTGGTGAATCAAGCAGAATCAGTTCGGAAATCGGACAAGAACAGTGCGATTTCGCCAAGGACACTGAAACAAGGAATGCGATATTTTCTTTTTAATCACATCACCCCAAGCAAGGCGGTAAGGCCACTGGTGTGCAGGAGGCTACGTAAGAGTGAATAAATTGGAAAAGAGAAAGCCGGAAACCACGACCTAAACAGGGAACAAGGGATGAGCTTCTACACCTGTTCAACAGACGTGGGTGGGGTGTGAACCGGGCAATAGTTCAGTCTATCTACTCCAATTGAAAAATAAATAAATAAATAAAAAGAAAAGTGAAAAGATTGGAAAAGAGAAAGCCGGAAACCATATCCTAAATAGGGAACAAGGAATGAGTCTCTACACCTGTTCAATAGACGTGGGTGGAGTGTGAACCGGGCGATAGTTCAGTCTATCTACTCCAATTGAAAAAAAATAAATAAATAAAAAGAAAAGTGAAAAGATTGGAAAAGAGAAAGCCGGAAACCGCATCCTAAACAGGGAACAAGGGATTTACGCTTAGGATGCTATCAGAAAGAATGATACAAATGAAAAAGGACGTTTACCTGTGTTTTTTAGATTGTGCCAAAGCGTTCGACAAAATACGCAAAAAAAAATGATAGAAATCTCAACTTCGACATATTTGGGAAAGACAGAGTAATTAAGAACCTTTTCTGACAGCAAAACGTCTGCATACAGACAGGAAATGAATTCAGCAGATATAAAAAGATAGAAAAAGGTGTAAGACAAGGATGTGTCTTCTCACCGGATCTATTCAACTTGTACAGTGAAACTCTTCTGAGGACCCTAGTGGTTATGCCAGCATTCGTAATCGGCGGTTACAGTCTGAACAACATAAGATATGCAGATAATACAGTAGTGATAGCCGACACGGAAAGAAAACTTCAAGACCTCTTAAAAAAGGGAGAGAAAGAAAGTCGAAAGAAAGGACTACAAAAAAAAAGAAACTACAAGGAAGCTGATTGTATGATCATCAGCAAACAGAGGAGCCCCAAATCGCCAATTACAGGTTGTGGGTACTGATATCAAGCAAGTACAAATATTTAGGTAGTTTGTGAGTGTTCTAACGGAAGACGGAAAATGCGACACAGATCCATTGGCGAAATGGCATGGCGAAGGACGCATTCCAGAAACAGCGCAGGAAAAAGACAGGAAAATTTCGCTAGACACAAGAGAGTACTAAATTGCTATGTGATGTCTGTTCTTCAATATGGCAGCGAATGCTGAACAATACTATCAAAGATGAAGGAAAAACTTGAAGCAACTGAAATATGATTCTACAGAAAGATGCTGCAGATATTATGTATCGAGCACGTGAGCAATGATAAAGTTTTGGAAAGGCTGGAAATGAAAAGGAAATTAATACTTAGCACCAGGAAAAGAGAGCTGAAATTCCTGTGATGAGGAAAGAAGGTTTTGAGAATCTGATACTCACAGGTCAGATAGAGGGAAAGAGAAACAGAGGAAAGCAGCGGATAACATATTTGACGGGCCTAAGTAGGTAGATAGCAGAGCAGGTTTTGTGTGGGGTAACAGGAGAAAACGTACTAAGCGCCACCAAGGATAGAGAGAGGAGGAAGGCCATGATCACCTACGTCATACAAGAAGAAGAAGGTTCATCATATCTATGAAAGCGAATGTATTTCTCATGAGTAAGATTAGGTTCCGTGGAGGTCGAAACATGATACAAGCCATTGCAAGCGATACGAAGGGTGAGGGACTGACTCACATCTGAGTGGCAATTACCATGTATGCATCCATGTGTGTATATATGCATGTGGGCATGTTCACTTTCTGACCATGAAGAACAGGTTCGAATCTCACTAAGTCAGGATGGGGACTTCTTTATGTTAAGATCGGAGGAGGGGATCCCAGCGTGCGATACGTTTGGAAAGTGCCTAAAAACCATACCATGACGTAGTAAGTGAAATTTGTAAGTAGAAACTAAAAAAAAAAAAAATAAAAATAAACAAAAACAAAAAAAACTAAATGTCATTGGCCAGACAATATAATATTGAACGCATATATTTCAAAAAATAATAATTTAAATTAAAAATTCCCAGCGTGCGATACCTTTGGAAAGTGCTTGTAAACCATACCACAGGTTGACGTAGTAAGTGAAATTCGTTCAGAGCAGAAACTAAAAATAACCAAAAAAAAAAAAAACTAAATGACATTGATATTTTTTTTTTAATCAAATCACCCCGAGCAAGGCGGGAACGCCACTGATGTGCAGGGGGCTACATAAGAGTAAAAGGATTAGAGGAGAGTGAGGAGAAGGACGAACCAGTTAGAAAGAAGCAAGAGAACGATAGGAATACAGGTGTGATGACAGTTGCGAAGGTGAGAGACAGGAAAGGATCTAAAGGACGGTGTGGAAAGAAGTAGGGTCAGCAGTTAAGAAATGAGAATTGACCTTGCATTTAAATTCCTGGAGGTTATAGCCGTCAGGAAAGCTGGAAACGCGGGAAAAGAAGCTGCAGGGGTAGAATTGTTGTCTGCATTTAAGTGATCTAGCTGTGAATGGGTGAGACCCAGTTACCAGTCTGGTTGCACGAGTAAACACCTGTTGCGGAGGCACCAGTGACTTAAGTTTATTAGAGCAGAAGCCATTGAAGTATTTATAGAACAGACAAAGGGAAGCCACATCTCGTCGGTGGGAAAGTGACTGTAGTCAAGCCACCAAGTCGGTACCTATCATATTACTGATTCTCCTTTAGCTCCGGTCAAGAACTAGGAGATGAACAGCGGGGGCACCTGACCATATATGGCAGCAGTACTCCATGCAAGGACAAATGTTGATTTGTGTATATGCAGGATGGTTTCAGGTAGGAAAAACTTCCTGGCCCGACACAGTAACCCAACCTTCGTAGCAGTAGATTTCGCTATTGACTCAATGTAGTGGTTCCACTTGAGATCAGAGGAGAGGGTAAGGCCGAGGAGGCGCAGAGTATTGCTTTCGGGGAGACTCGCTTGGACCATGCTTATGGGAAAGGCAGGAGATGTTAAAAATAATAATTTAACTTAAAAATTCTCAGCGTCATCTTCGCTTTGTGTCCATGTCTAATGCAAACATCAACTTAACCCTCACTTTCCGATCTTGATAGAGTTCAAAAGAATCTCCGAGTCCTTGTTGAAGAAGTATTTTCTACCCACCAAACTGTCTCTTACAGGCGGAATGTAGCGAGTCTCTCACTTCTCTCTCCCTACTTCTATGAAAAGTTTTCGGACAAATTCCATTCATTGGTTCCGCCTGATCTAATATTAACGGCAAGGACATGCCGTGCCGCCTAAACAGCAGCAAACTACCAGAATGCTCTGCGTATTCCATCGAAGAGAAGTACGTTCCACTCAGCCAGGTTCATGGGGAACAGTCTCCTAAGAGAATGTTTATTCGAACACTACAAGGCTAACCTTTATCATTCTCTCCTCTCCATATAATCTTACCCTTAACGTGACCTTCTACCTCGAGTGGGTAGGAGTCTCTACAGGCTAAACGTTACTGTAAAAAACAAAAAAAACAAAACAATAACTTCCTTAAACAGAAATTTTACATACCACGTCATACATATATTTAGGCCTGAACATTGGGTCTTATATATATATATATATATATATATATATATATATATATATATAGTGTATCGAGACAGCAAATAATTTTCTGAACATATACTCTTAAATATAAGAGACAATGAATGTCTATTATGTTTAATCATGAGCCGTTCTAAACGTCGTATTTTGCCTTTAATTTTAGTTGAAAATAAAGACAAAAATTCTCCAACATTTGGATAATTTTTTATTTATTTGGTTCTAAGCTTTCGGCTCACATGAGCCATCTTCAGAGAGGTTATTAAGACGGTAACACAATAATATCCAACATCAGCGACGATTTTATTTTGTGTTTTGTGTTGACATAAAACTTTGCTAGGAACGGCAATAGTTACCAAAAATAACAAACGCAGTTCGCAAATTTGCAATGCAGTTCTATGAGATCACACCGCGTAATAGCGAGAAATGACAACAGAACCAAGTATTCAAATGCAATGTAATGTGTTATGACCAGATTTAAAAGTGATTTAAATCACTTTTAAATCTGCGTTTGTTATTTTTATTTTCAACTGAACTTAAAGCCAAAATACGACGTTTAGAACGGCTCATGATTAAACATAATAGGCATTCATTGTCTCTTATATGTAACAGTATATGTTTAGAATATATATATATATATATATATATATATATATATATATATATATATATATATTCGGAAGGCAATTGATTAGGCATCCTTGGTTTCAAACTTTAGGTATATTCAGAGGTTCATATATGCTGAGTTTGAGTTTAAGTTTTGATTAATGGCATATCAACACCTCTGTGGGTTAATTAATGCCAAAACGTTGGGGTTTTTAGTTCTTTTTATTTAATTTTCAGTTATGGTGAGAAAGTCGATTTACTTAGATTTTGATATTTCTTTGTATTTTAGAAAACTAAAGATGTTTTCTAATTTCATATTCAAAAATATATTGCTGGTAATAATTTTTTCCTTTAAAAAATGAATTATGGCGATATTATTTTAAATGTGTTATGGTAATAATTTGTTCCTTCAAAAATGAATATTTTTCTATAAACGTCTATGTTTATGCATATATATTTCTATAAAAGTCTATTTTTATACTGTCATAGTATTTTGAACCCAGGTGCTACTACCCGGGTCAGGGTGGACAACAGCAATTAAGAGTTCTTTCCATATTCCTCACAACCACCAATCAGAGGCTTTGCTGCCAGATGAGTATACTGTGATACTCAGGACGATTCATATCAAATGATACTCCAACGAGAAAGTTACTAAATGAAAGGTCCTAAGTAATGCCCGGATGTAATCATATCAGAAAATATATTTTAGGATAGTATAAAGATCGGATGAAAATGTTTACAATTCTTTATTTTGAAATTTCAGTTATATTATACTTTGAATTATGCGTTCTGAAAATCCACGCTGAGCGTTAAAACAAATCAAACAAAAAAAAAAAACAAGAAAAAAAACAAGAAAAAATGTTTAAGAATAAGTTGATATAAAACTCCTGAAAATACCGAAAAGTTGAAACCCAGATTGCATAATCGACTGAATTCCGAATGAAAATATTTAAAAGCTCTACATTATATATGAGTGCTTTTTAGTACAACTGTATATGGGTCTACCATATACGTGCGTTGTGGTGCAATGGATATCGACTCGGAACGACAAATCGGGGATCCGAGTTCAAATTCCAGTTGAATTACTTTCATTCAGTTACGCAAAAGTACCCTTGGGAAAAGTATTAATCCGTCTCTTTCCTTCAGTTATTAGTTAAACAATAAGACAGATTGGGTTCTATAGCCTTGGCTAGCAACCAGTCTACAGCACAAATCAATTAATATTAGTATTTAATACTTGATTAAATTGAGGTCAGCATTATTAATTGACTATTAGATCTACTTTATTAATATTTCGAAATTTAAAAAAACAATTTTTCTAAGTTTAACTATTTATTAGATTTAGAAAGTTATTCATATATTATACGAGAAAGATAAAGAACGCACACATAAATAAACCTACAAACATCCACACTTGGAAACATAGACGTGTATATACACATACCCTGGCAAACAGCCATATATAAAGATTAATATATGCACGCATATATACATGCACAAATTTAAAAATTCTGTTTTTATCGACTTGTCAATTTGTCTGTTAAATTTTAACGTTCTATTTGGACTCAGACTGAATTCCCACAATATTGGATACAGTCAGAGCGGTTTCGTAACATGACTAGACTTGAATGAATGAGGTCATGGCAGACACAATCATATTTCAGTGCATGAACGTATAAATATAAATAGATATATACTTACGCAAATACACAAGCTAAAAATAAAAACGTACACGACTAAAAACTCCACAGATTGTAAAAAATATGTAACCACATACATGAAAATACACAAATCCTCTGACATCAAACTAGGTAGATATACTATACACCAATCAAATGCGTATGCATGTACAAAGCGTCACACATATACATATATATGCTAAGCCCCATATTGTTCACATGCAATTATGCTTATGTCAGCCCCAGTGGTCGAGGGCGCGTGTGTGTGTTTCTGCGTCCGTCAATGGGTGTACAAGTGTTAATCTATGTCTACATTTGTATAAAAGGCGTCATGACGACAAATATTCCTCCCAAGTTTCATCCCATTTCCACAAAATACATCAATATACGCATCTCTACATATATCCAGTATTTAAAAAAAAATTTAAATCAGTTTATCTGACGATCGTAAAAGTGTGAAACCCAGGACCACAAGCTTAAAACCATCGAACTAAATATCTATCTATCCATATATTCATACACACACACACACACACATATACACATACACATAAACATACATACATATATAAACAAATACACACATGCATATACACATATATACACAAACATGCATAGTTATATATATATAGACATGCATACCTAGATAACTGAACATACATACAGACATACAATAATGAATACACACACACACACACACACACACACACACACACATATATATATATATATATAAACTTATTTATAAATAGAACTTTGTCATTCTGTGTGTATGTGTGTGTGTCTGTGTGTGTGTGTCTTTGGACGTTGACACGAAAGACTAAAAACCAATAATTGTTTCCAGTTAAAGCGAAACCGTAGACTGAAAGAAAAATGAATGGATTAAGTCAAATTTTGATTTCCTGATAACGATATCAAATGAGCTTTTCTCGTCGTAAACTGAATTTTGAAGGCTAAAATACTTAGAGGCAAACCCGAAGCAAAAACTAAAATAAAAAGGCTGGAAAAATATAGACATACAGGCAGATAAACAGATACACACACAAACATCTAGCCTTATATATATATATATATATATATATATATATATATATATATATATATATATATATTATCGATTTTCTGCACTATTGTAAGAACTGCAACCTTGAAACCTCTGAATATCGCTTCTTATGTCTTTGTCTATGAGTGTATCAAATTTGATTAAAATCGGATCACTCCTTCTATAACACGATTTTTTTCGATTATCGATATTCGATATTTATCGGTGGTACGTCGACACAAACCTAGCTAAGAACACTCGCAAACGCTTATAGTTCAACTGCGTAAATTTTCTAGAAAATCGGTTCAGCCGTTTCGGAGTCTATATGTAACAGACACACAGACAGAGACACACACACACAAAGTTCCATTGATAAATGTTTATATATATATATATATATATATATATATATATATATATATATATATATATATATAATGAACTGAATCACAGTAAGGCAACACTAATAATGACAGACTAAACACCCGAAAATAATGCTAACTTAACAGTAATTTATACCGTCTTGTAACCCGGCGAGAACTACCTTTTACCTTGAAGAACCGTTGTGTGAAACAGCGGTAGGTGGTGGCTCACTTCTAGATTTCTTGTATTATATATGTATATATATATATATATTGTCACGATAAAGAAAATTCAAATAAGTCATCTCAGGAGAGATTTCAAATATCGCAGATAAGATCAGACAGATAAATCAGGAAGGTAGTAGATATTAAGATATTTTAAATTTTCTAAACTGCCATTTTTTATAAAATCGTTTCACCCCACCGCTACTTGTACGCACAGGGTTACAATGAGAAACTATTAAAAAATTAAAAAAAATATAAAGAAACGAGGAGCAGGAGATGTCGAAGAAAGAGTAAGAGAAAGATGGAAATCAAGGAGATAGAAAATAGCAATTGCTGACAAAAAGTAATGAACAGCAAAACACCCACACCGATAGCATCTGATATGGAATTCATCTTGTTCATTGTGTTTCCCGCTCTGCTACGGGTTACGCCGACAACATGCCTCATATTTCTTTAATGCTTTGCACAAAAACACATTCAATGAAAGAAAATAAATCCCGAAGACGAATGATTTATACCAGTGAAGACAGATTAGATTCAATCTGATTGAAAAGTATTCAAATTAACACCAATACAAGTATTGATCTATCTACAGTGTAAGATTCTAGGTATTCAAGCATAAATTTGATATTTGTTTTCCCTTATCTTTGGGAATAGTATATTTTCGCTTCGACAAGTTTAGTCTGTGAATAAATTCACGAATTATATTTTAAACAATGTTAGAAATATGTTGAAGAATTCGTTTGCTGGCCCAGAATGGTAAACTATTGGCCATTACGTTCATTCAGCAATGAATTAGAACTCTCTCAGTTATTGGGCGTGCATAATGATAATATACACGCTAAAAAGTCTGCCTCCTTCTACCGAGCGCCCGTAGTTCAGAGGTAGAATCGTCGACTGATGTCAATTCAGTCGGATTTCAATCTTGGGTAAAAAGCACTCGGCTGTCTAACCGTACTGATGAGCTGTGATACAGCGAAACAAATCTGTCCGCGGATGACTTTATATATATATATATATATAAAATCTATATACATATATATATATATATATATATATATATATATATATCGGTAAAACAGCTCCAATACAATGAGGCACTTGCAAAAATTTGAAGTGTCAACATGCCTCCAGCATTAAAATGTCTTATTGAACCAACAGAGATTCTGTAAATATAATTCTAGCCAAGAAGTTTGCATGCATTCTTGCGATCCTTGCGCTCTGTACACGCTTCCGCTTCTTCTTCTATGTGCCTTGTCCCTTCAGGACGTAGGCGATCATGGATCTCCACGTCTCCCTATCACTTGTGGCTCTTAGTATGTTTGCTCCTGTTGCTCCTGGCAACCCCGTTCCGTCATCCACCTGATCAGACCCTGCAAATATGTTATTTGCTGCCTTCCTCTGTCTCTCCTTCCTTCTATCTGTCCAGTCAGTATCAGGTTCTCCAGGCTCTCCTTCCTCATTGCATGTCCCAGGAACTTCAGTTGTCTCTTCCTGATGCTCAGTATCAATTTCCTTTTTGTTGCCATTCTTTCTAACACTTCGTCGTTGCTTGTATGCTCAGTCCACGATATCCGTAGCATCCTTCTGTAGAACCACATTTCGGCCGCTTCTAGTTTTGTCCTCATTTTCGATGATATTGTCCAGCATTCACAGCCGTATTGAAGAACTGACATCACGTAGCAGTCTAGCACTCTTTTCTTCGTTTCTATTGAGATTTTCCTGTGTGTTAGATGCGAAAATTGCTATGCATTATGTGATGAAGCGAGATAAAAAAAAGTTGTTCACGCGGTATATGGCGTATTGGGGATAGGATAATTGAAGCCAGAGACGTTACCACAGGCAATAAAAAAGAAATATTCCAGAGGAGGAGATTTCAGTTTGACTTCCTTTGCTGAATTATTTATTATTACTACATGGAGGGAGAACACCTGTGGACTAGAGAAAACAGGCTAGGCGCAGAGAAATACTGGAAAGTAAGACAGATTTAGTAATCAGTACATGACAACAACAGTTCCAATAGTGGAGGGGCAAATGAAACAGTGAGTTCTAGATTCCGGATTGTCCCACGAGACAACACAGGTTATAAGTCTTGTTTCCTGGATCTGATATCATAATAATTGAAAGTTAAATCTCTTGGATCGACAGCTGAATGAGAAAAATCAAGCGTAGCAGATTAAAGAAATTGATCCTGGAATGTTTTACTTTCAAATTATCCGGATCGAAAGACACCTGAACTAGTTTGAAGGTCACAACAGCTAAACCATTATTCTTTTACTATATAAATAGACACCGTTATCACTGATATATATATATATATATATATATATATATATATATATATATATATATATATATATAAGGCATCAGCAGTAGATATGACGCAATCATAATTACTATACTGGTTTTTCACCCAAGTGTTTTTTTATGTTGGTGAACAGATGGTGATCAAATCAGAAAAATAGAAAGATGATCAACCATCAAAGATGGTGGAAAAACTTGAAGCATCTGAAATGTGGTTCTACAGAAATATACTGGATATAAAGTGGGGGATCTATTCCATATAACAATCAACATAAAAATGACCCCTCACTTTCTGGTCACAGCAGTTTCTATACATTTATATTCCTGAGATCCAAAAGCACAAGGATTCATTCTAGAAGTTGAGTAAAGTATTAAGAAACAGGACAATTTCGCTAGAAACAAGTACTCTATTGCTATGTGATATCAGTTCTTCAGTATGTCAGTGAATGCTGGACAATGTCATCAAAGATGAAGAACAAACTTGAAGCAACTGAAATGTGGTTCTACAGAAGGATGTTGCGAATATCATGGATCGAGCATGTGAGCAATGACGAAGTCTTGGAAATGATGGAAACGAAAAGGAAATTAATCCTGAGCATCAGGAAGAGACAGCTGATGTTCCTGAGACGCGTAATGAGGAAAGAGTGCTTGGAGAATCTGATACTAAGAGGACAGATAGAGGGAAAGGGAGACAGGGATAACATATTTGAAGGACCTAATCAGGTGGGTGGATGACGGAACGAGGATTTCATGGTGCAACAGGAGAAGGCGTACTCAGAGCCACCAGAGATAGGAAAACGTGGAAAGCAATGATCGGCTACGTCCTGAAGGGACAGGGCACATAGAAGAAGAAGATTGCTTAAGTATATTCAACAGCAGTAAATTCTGAAAGGGATAGCGCATGAAATTAGAAAAGAGAATAATAACAATGATGAAGATGTAACCATTCCAGAGAACCTTAAACTCATAAAACCTAGACAGATTTATAACAGTGGACTCTTTTCCGAAAACTAACGCTGATTACAAATGCTGAATGTTTCTTGCGAAAACCCCGAATATAACTCGTCTTTATTTTCCAACTACAGAACAAGTTCGACATTTGCCAACCCACCTGATTGCTCACATGCTCGATCCTTGAGATTCACAGCATCCTTCTGTAGAACCACATTTCAGTTGCTTCAAGTTTTTCCTTCATCTTTGATGGTATTGTCCAGCATTCACTGCCATATTGAAGAATGGACAGCACGTAGCAATCCAGTACTCTCTTCCTAGTTTCTAGCGAAATTGTCTTTCTTCTTAATACCTTACTCACCTTCTGGAATGCTTCCTTGTGCTTTTGGATCTCAGGAATATAAATGTGTAGGAACTGCTGTGACCACAAAGTAAGGGGTCTTTATTTATGTTGATTGTAATATGGAACTGATCCCCAACTTTATATCCAGTATCTTTCTGTAGAACCACATTTCAGTTGTTTCAAGTTTTTCCATCATCTTTGATGATATTGTCCAGCATTCAATGCCATATTGAAGGATGGACAGCACGTAGCCATCCAGTACTCTCTTCCTAGTTTCTAGCGAAATTGTCCTGTTTCTTAATACCTTACTCAACTTCTGGAATAAGTAATTTAGTTTTCTGATAATTGATCTTTTTGATTATATAACTCCAGTCCATAAGGTTAGCTGAAAAATGATTCTCACTAAAAGTTATTTCGATTTAAGACATTTTTAATCATTGACCTGTGAAAACGTTTGTATCAAGTTGATAATTTTAGACATTTCTGAACGGTTTTATTGTCAGACATGGCATCCATATCAAAGTCTAGGAGTTGAAAGGTTATTTCAGAACGTGACTCGATTTCTTACGCTAATATTTTGAGTGTTACAGTATCTTGTATTACTGGACAAAATAAACCTTGGACAACCTATTAATTCCATTCTTGAAACACTGCATTAAATGTATTATAAATTATCCATACAATAATGCTTATTAATTGTTTCATATACTGGGACAATTTCTTGGTTTCTTTTAGATAATTTAAATACAATTATTTACAATTATGTTACTTTCATATGACATCATATGTTCTGGTTTTCTTCATGTCTGTTTAATCTATTTTTAAATATCGCATCCTCTCTACTTCTTCTTCTTCTTCTTCTTCTTCTTCTTCTTCTTCTTCTTCTTCTTCTTCTATGTGCCCTGTCCCTTAAGGACGTAGGTGATCATGGTTCTCCGCGTCTCCCTATCCCTTGTGGCTCCTAGCACGCCTTCTCCTGTTGCACCTGTCAACCCCCGTTCCGTCATCTACCTGATCATGCCCTGCAAATATTTTATCCGCTGCCTTCCTCTGTCTCTTTTTCCTTCTATCTGGCCAGTTATTATCAGGTTCTCCAAGCCCTCCTTCCTCATTGCATGTCCAAGGAACTTCATTTGTCTCTTCCTGATGCTCAGTATTAATTTCCTTTTTGTTGCCATGCTTTCCAACACCTCATCGTTGCTTGCATGCTCAGTCCGCGATGTCCGCAGCATCCTTCTGTAGA
The DNA here is from genome assembly GCA_037127315.1 of Ascarosepion bandense. Lineage (NCBI taxonomy): Eukaryota > Metazoa > Mollusca > Cephalopoda > Sepiida > Sepiidae > Ascarosepion > Ascarosepion bandense. The sequence continues at coordinate 4,076,616 of JBBBDQ010000403.1, forward strand.
ACCACATTTCCGCTGCTTCAAGTTTTTTCCGCATTTTCGATGATATTGTCCAGCATTCACTGCCGTATTGAAGAACTGACATCACATAGCAATCCAGCACACTTTTCTTTGTTTCTATTGAGATTTTCCTGTGTGTTAGTAATTACTCAGCTCCTGGAATGCATCCTTGTGCTTTTGGATCTCAGGAATACAAATATATAGAAACTGCTGTAACCACAAAGTGAGGGGTCAGTTTATATATTGATTGTCATATGGAACTGATCCCCTACTTTATATCCACATCCTTCTGTAGAACCACATTTCCGCTGCGTCTAGTTTTGTTCTCATTTTCGATGATATTGTCCATCTTTCACTGCCGTATTGAAGAACTGACATCACATAACAATCCAGTACTCTTTTCTTTGTTTCTATTGAGATTTTCCTGTGTGTTAGTATTTTGCTCATCTTCTGGAACGCGCCCCTTGCCATGCCAATTTGCATTTGGATCTCTGTGTCGCACTTTCAATCTCCTGTTCGAACACTTCCTAGGTATTTAAATTTCTTTCACGTCATCTTAATTTTTATTAAAGATCCACGCTATACCACATGTTATTGTTGCAGTTCCATTTTTAATAATAAAGATACATTTGACATACGGATTCTTTAGATTTTATAAAATATTATTATGATGGGTTATCTGAATTTTATGTTTAACATTTCTTGTATTTGTAGTTTTCTTTAAACTTCAAGTGATACTGTATTTTTACGATGTTGGTAAGGATTTATCATATTGCCTGTTGTGCTTTTTTGTTTTAATGATTAATGATATGCGATTTAATAAAACTGCTGTTATATGAATGACAATCTAATCAACGGGATAGTTTAATGTTTGTGTAGAGAATACTGTTAAGAAATATATTAATTAAGATTTTTTTAAAGCAACATGACTTCTTCTTCTATGTGCCCTGTCCCTTCAGGACGTAGGCGATCATGGATCTCCACGTCTCCCTATCCCTTGTGGTTCTTAGTATGTTTGCTCCTGTTGCTCCTGGCAACCCCCGTTCCGTCATCCACCTGATCAGACCCTGCAAATATGTTATCCGCTGCCTTCCTCTGTCTCTCCTTCCTTCTATCTGTCCAGTCAGTATCAGGTTCTCCAGGCTTTCCTTCCTCATTGCATGTTCCAGGAACTTCAGTTGTCTCTTCCTGATGCTCAGCATCAATTTCCTTTTTGTTGACATTCTTTCTAACACTTCGTCGTTGCTTGTATGCTCAGTCCACGATAACCATAGCATCCTTCTGTAGAACCACATTTCGGCCGCTTCTAGTTTTGTCCTCATTTTCGATGATATTGTCCAGCATTCACAGCCGTATTGAAGAACTGACATCACGTAGCAGTCTAGCACTCTTTTCTTCGTTTCTATTGAGATCTTTCTGTGTGTTAGTATTTTGCTCATCTTCTGGAACGCGTCCTTTGCCATGCCAATTCGCCTTCGGATCTCCGTGTCGCACTTTCCATCTCCTGTTAGAACACTTCCTAGGTACTTAAATTCTTGGACTTGTTTGATTCTGTTATACCCCACCTGTATTTGGCATTTTGGGTTGTATCTTTTGCTGATGACCATGCACTCAGTTTTCTTAAAGTTTATTTGTAGTCCCTTCTTGTCACTCTCCACTGCTACTTTCTGTATGAGATCTTGCAGTTTCATTTCCGTGTCCGCAATCAGTACTGTATCGTCCGCGTATCTTATGTTGTTCAGGTTGTGGCCTCCAATAACAAATCCTGGTGTGTCATCTAGGGTCCTCAAAATATTCTCGCTGTATAGGTTGAACAAATCCGGTGAAAAGACACATCCTTGGCTTACGCCTTTTTCTATTTTTGTGTATCTACTGAGGTCGTTACCTGTCCGTATGCAGGCCGTTTGCTGCCAGTAGAGATTCTTGATTATTCTTATGTCTTTGCCGAAAATGTCGAGGTTGCCTAGCATTTCCATCAATTAGGAGGTGATCAATTATGGTTCTAAAGGACTAACTTATAATTAACTGTGAATTGTTCTTGGGAAGTATGGAATGTTATGGCTATTACCGCTGGGTTGGTTCCTTCGACTAAACATCCAAAACTTGTTAAATAGCTTTCGCGGCTGAAATAAATAGGCAAAGAGAAAAAGGAAAAATACAGACACACTAGAGGGACAGTTTGGACACTGATTTTATTTTTGGTTCCGACGACCTCTTGTTGGGGAAATTTCTTCCCGTACAGTTTGGCACGTCTTTACCATCCAAAGTTCAACAGAGAAAGAGATCGAGTTTATTTTTTTACCAGAAGGTCTCTCTTTTTGCGCATGTGTCAATTGCCTTTCATGTCAGAGGACTCCTGGGAGATTTTTATGTTTATTTTATTTCGTACTTTTATTTTGTATTTTTATTTTATTTCGTTGTTTGTTTTTTATTTTATTTCGTATTTTTATTTTATCCTTACAGAAAAACAATAGTTATTTCTCGTTATTTTTGTTGTCTTTTATATAGACTGTCTGTCATCCAAGTCTAGAGATCTCAATCTGAATTATTATTTAATCCTATCTGGAAAGAGTAGAAGTAGATTCTTGTTTTTCGAAGATCAGTTGCGATAATCCTACTGGTGGAAATTGCCTTTTTGTTTGGTTTCATTTTATCTGAAAACTTCGGACAAAAAGATACACTAATCAATTGTCTCGTTTAAAATACTGAAACAGAAAAAATGTTGGAGGATTAACTAAAGCGCGCGTTTATTTTTTTTTTTTTTTGTCTAGAAATGTCTGTAATTGAGATGTAAACTGTTGTGGGGTTCTCCCTTTTCCTAAAGATGGGCTCGTCCAGAGTATACTTATATTACTGCTATAGAAGTGAGACCGGAGAATAACGTGGTTTTGCAGAGAGTTAGCCGGAGAATACGAGAGTTCAGCGAGAGAAATTAGCAGTCAGTACGTAGTAGTTCATAGTAGATCTGTGCTCCACTCATCGAGAAGATCATTACGCCGTACCCGTCAGCTTCTGACGCGGACATACTCAGTATACTACGGCTTCACTTCCAGTAACTTGTACATATACATTTTACTGACTCGCATTCCTGGACTACTAAATCTTCATTCAAGTCTGTATCTCTACGTTATTACACTTATTTTCTATTTCAATTACTGGTCGTTGTTCATTTATTTGTCCGGACCCCATTCTCGGGATCCCGAACATAAATAAAAAGCACAAAATAATTCTCTATTCTGTATACATGTTACGCACTAGGCAAATTCTGTGTAACAATCTTTGTTCGTCCAGTGATTCTGCCAACCTGAAAATATGAGTCATTCCTCGTAGTAAAACCGGAATCGTTTTTTTATGACATAATACACAAGTTAAGTAAATCATTTTAGTAAGTAAATATATTCAGTATAAAGAGATTTGGAGCACATATTTTTTTTCTTTTTTTTTTTGGTACACTGTAACTTTATTGAAAATTTCTTATTTACACTAAGTTCGACTGCTTCCTGGCAGGATAGGAAAGGTCTCTTCGGTACGTACACTAATTATCCTAAGGATATTGACTAAGGTAGAGAATATTATATTTAAGTTTATAAGAAAAATAAATTCGCATATGAATGAGTGGGTGGGTATTGATATTTTTCGCTCCAGCAGAGATTATATATATATATATATGTTGGAGACCAGGTTTATTTGAACAATTTTTATTAATTATGTTCTCTTGTTTTCGAACAAGATATCAGCAGATGTGTTTGGTTTCACTGAGTGTAAATTTGCTTGTACGAAAATTCACTTGTGTTTTAACCATCACTTGTCGTTTTTAAGAATACTGCAACAGATGGCCAGCATTGACACAGAATGCGTTGCAAGACTTATCGATGTTAATTATATTTTCAAACTTAGTTTAAATACTTAATTTTTTTCTTAATTATGGGTTGAAATCTCTGACACATATCTTGAGATGTAGAATGAAACTATATTTCTGTTTCCCTTAATATACGCGGGTTCATTTTATTCTTCAGTAACGCAAGATAAAAGTTAAACGCCGTCTTCTGAAAGTTTTTTTTTATGCGCTATGTTCTTTTAGGACTTCTGCGATTATATATATATAGTCATCCGCAGACAACTCTGTTTCGCTGTATCACAGCTAATCAGTACGATTAGACTCCGATACCTTTTTAACCCAGGATTGAAACCCGACCGAATTGGCGTCAGTCGGCGATTCTACCTCTGGGCTATGGGCATTCGGTAGAAGAAGGCAGACTTTTTAGCGTGTATGTTATCATTATACGCGCCCAATAACCAGAATGCTCTAATTCATTTTATTGAATGAGCGATATATATATATATATATATAGATAGATAGATAGACAGATAGATAGATAGATAGATAGATAGATAGATAGATAGGTGTGAGTTTGTAACCCTGGATTTCACGCTCTTGCGATCGTCAGACAAACAGATTAATTTTTAAAAAATTGGCTATATGTAGGGTTGCGTATATTCGTCTACTTTTGTGAAAGTGGGGGAAAATCTGTCGTCATGACAGACGCAAACATATATATATATATATATATATATATATATATATTTGTACAGCCATTGACGTGCGCAAAGTCACACACACACGCGTCCGCCCACTGGAGCTTGCATAAGCATATATATGCGAATAGTGCGGGGCTCGGCATACATATGTATATGTGTGCCGGTGGCCACATACATACGCATTCGGTTGGTGTATTCGAATAGTGTAGCGATGACAACGCACAGACAGTTGTCGATTTCTCGTACGTACATATGTGCGCATGATGGGGTCTGTGTGAAACTATGATAGGTAAAAATTCTTATTATTTTATTTAAGGCTGTATTGTTATTTTTTATTTTCAAATCGGTTATTAGCTTGTTTTATTTTGTGCTTGAGTATATTTGAATGGTAGAAATTCTAATTTGTAATGCTTGTTAGTATTTATGTGTGGTGGTATTAATTTTACTACGGCAGAGAGGAGTAATTTACGTTAATGATGATTGCGGGCTAATAATGTGATAGTAATATTTGATGATAATAACTGTTGTGGTCGTAAATAGTTATTGTGAAACGCTAGTAGTGATTAGTAATGTGTAATGATAATAACAATAAATGCAATTATTATGGTGATAGTTTGAACTAGAGAATAATTGACAGGATTATGGTATCAGCGGTTTTTTTTTATCCGTTTGGTATAAATTGTGATGATAGGTATTTATTTTCATGTCTGCATTTGGAAATTAGTTCTAATCTTGTGTTTAGTAAGTTCTTTTGTGGGGTATGAGATATAAGTGCTTTTTTTTTCATGTAGGCAAAGTAGGCATTTGTTGTAATGTTGTTGGAAGGTGTTTTTTCAGTATTTTCCAGCTTATTGTTGGTGAAATATTTCTGTCTTTTAGGCGTCTAGTAGTGAGCCGTGTTATTTCACTTATGCCGACTGTTTCCCTAAAGGCATAATTGAGATGTCTTCACTCTTCACGTTTTTGTATAGCCCGCTGTTGTTTCCTAATTTATTTATGTATTTATATGAAACTAGCAGTATAGCCCGGCGTTGCTCGGGTGTAATGAAAGCGTTAAAACTAATCCATTGTCCTGGAGTTCAGACTAAGCTTAAAGAATATTTGTGTGAAGTTTGGTGAGAATCGGATAAAAATTGTGGATTTGTATAAAGGACATACAGGCAAATAAACAGACACACACACAAACATCTTGCCTTATATATATATATATATATATATATATTATCGATTTTTTTGCACTATTGTAAGAACTGCAGCCTTGAAACTTCTGAATATCGTTTCTTAAGTCTTTGTCTATGAGTGTTGATTAAAAACGGACCACTTCTTCTATGACCCGATGTTTTCGATTTTCGATATTTCTCGGGGGTACCTCAACACAAAACCTAGCTAAGAACACTCGCAGACACTTATAATAGAACTGTGTAAATTTTCAAGAAAATCAGTTCAGCCGTTTCGGAGTCTATAGGTAACGGAGACACACACACACACACACACACACACACACACACACACACACACACAGACAAAGTTCCATTTATAAATAAGCTTAGATTTCGTTTAGTTCCCTATTTTTGTGTGCAAGTTATTCTTGTGAGTAAGTCAACCCGAAATGGTAAAAAGAGGTCAAATCAATATAAAGCAATTACAAATATATACACTTAAGCACGCTAAAAAGTGGACAACAGAATTTTTTAAAAAAGCAGTTAACTACCTAGAAATCCTACACGACTCGAGAAACAACATTCACAAGCAAAAAGAATGCATCACTTATGAAGATATCAAATTACAACATAGCTATAACGGAACAATTTTAAATGCCAAAATAATCATAAATCAGCGTGTTCACCCTTGTTTACAAAAATCAACATCAGAGCAATCACAGTTACATTAACTTTGTCTTCATTAGTCACTCGTGACGACGAATTCAGAGGAAAACAAAATAATTGGGTTAAAAATATACGGTTCTTTCAATGATGAATTTCAATATAACTTCAAGAAGCTAATTAGAGACCTACAAAGGATTATTATTAAAAATAGACATGTCTATATTATTCAATAAAACATGCTTGAATGAAGATATGCTGCTTATATATAATTATATATAAAATGAAAATAACTCTGAAATCTGATGTTAAAAGATATATTTACCAAAATTACACAAAAATATTTTTAAATAATTAAATTATTCAATAAAATTGCTATTTGTATCAACTGTAGCCTCCAGACTACTCAGGAATCTCCTGCAACTCTTCTGGACGGTCTTCTTGTTTAAATTGGAAAATGCTGGTATAATGTTGCTTTTAGTTACAAGTTTGATTAGTCTCTCACTGAACTGATTCTCACACATCAAGTGGGTGCAGTTTGGGGAGTTAGGTGGCAATCTAAGGGGTAATGTGGTCGCAGAAAGTGTTGACGGGATTCTTCTGCGTGAGAGGCATTGTGCTATGTCCTATTGCCAGACATAGGGTCTTGACTCAGGGTACGTGATATTGGCCTCCGTGTAGATTCTAAAGCTATGGGAGACAAAGAATGGAGGCATACCGTCGTCATAACTAGGGATCACTCCAAACACATTCTTGACTCAGGGTACGTGATATTGGTCTCCGTGTAGATTCTAAAGCTATGGGAGACAAAGAATGGAGGCATACCGTCGTCATAACTAGGGATCACTCCAAACACATTCTTGACTCAGGGTACGTGATATTGGCCTCCGTGTAGATTCTAAAGCTATGGGAGACAAAGAATGGAGGCATACCGTCGTCATAACTAGGGATCACTCCAAACACATTCTTCGATCAGACTTGATGCTCTTGATAACTTCATTTCTTCTACAGTGTGTGGATATATTGTGGAATGTGACGATTGCAAGTTAGCTCTTAAAAGTACTTTATATAAAATTTTAAAAAAATAAGTGTTTGCAAGACATATTTGAGCCACTCGAGAACAAAACAAAGGAGACGAGTATGTGCAACAGCTTCAACTACTGCAATTCGAAAGCTGAAAACGCTTCACAAATTTTAATGAGTCTATTAGAGATGATATCTTATCATCAATTCCGTTTTCATCTTGTTTCCTGTTAATCAAATTTAAAGCTGATTAATTTTTTTCGCTAATCCGAAAACAGCTTTCTTTTTCCACTAAAAGATTGTAATATTATTAAAGGTATTTTACCTATTAAACTCGAAGATATATATAAATATATATATATATATATATATATATATATATATATATATATATACGAACTTAGAAACCCTTTATGTGAAATATTCAGCTTGGAACACTTAGGTAAATAATTTTAAATTTAGTGAGCTTCAAATTAGCCTAGCCTGAAAAAAACAAATGTCACTAGGTTAGTACTATATATATTATACTAAGCTATATATATAACCCACTTTCTTTACGTTTCAAATCGACGGGTCAACAGTTTAACTGACATGCTGAATGTATCTTTGGATTTTGTTGACATCCGCTCTTACGCGTGCACTTTGATTATATGTTGCGTATATAAATGCTTATGTATAAATATTTGCGTGCGTGTTCGCCAAACTGATGTAGTGGTATATTTTTTCTTAAATTTTCTCTTTTAAGGGAGCGACCTTTATTTTTATTCGTTTTTTTTTTTTTAGGTTTTTGTGAATTTCATTCGTGTAAAATCCTTTGTACAATAAAGACAGAAACTGATGTTGGTTCGCCTGAAAATAGGCCCATACATCCGATTTGCCATTTACGGGTCTGCCTTAATTTTCTTATATTTGCTCTATATGTATTTATATACATAAATATTTATTTGTAGCTTACACTTGCAGTGCTTGCTGTAAAATAAAAACTTTGACTTAAGTACAGAGGTCTATCAAGCTAGAATGATTGATATTGCTTAGAAAAGCACAGAGTCATACGTTCTTCTTCTTCTTCTTTTTCTTCTTCTTCTTCTTCTTCTTCTTCTATGTGCCTTGTCCATTTCAGGACGTAGGCGATCACGGCCTTCCACGTCTCCCTCTCCCTGGTGGCTCTTAGCACGCTTTCTCCTGTTACACCACCCAATCCCCACTCTGAAATCCACTAGCTCAAGACCATAAATCTAGAATGTAAATGTATAGAAACTAGCATGGCCACAAAATGAGGGATCAGTTTATATATTGATTATAACACGCATTTGATCCCCCACTTTATATTCACATTATAATTTCTTATAAACAGTAGGCATATATCTTCTTCTTCTATGTGCCTTGTCCTTTTCAGGTCGTAGGCGATCATGGCCTTCCACGTCTCCCTATCCCTGGTGGCTCTTAGTACGCTTTCTCCTGTAGCAACACGCAACCCCCGTTCTGTCATCCACCTTCTCAGGCGCTTCAAATATGTTATCCGCTACTTTCCTCTGTCTCCTTTTTCCTCTATCTGGCCCGTTAGTATCAGGTTCACCAAACCCTCCTTCCTCAGTGCAAGTCCCAGGAACTTTAGTCGTCTCTTCCTAATGCTCAATATTAATTTCCTTTTCGTTTCCATTCTTTCCAAAACCTCATCATTGCTCACATGCTCGGTACATGTAATACTTAGAATTAGAAAGATACACGTTAAATTTCTAGAACATAGATAACTTGGAGGGTTTAACGCTCCTACGTTACACCAAAGGGGTAAAAGAAAATATCATGCGCTTTTTTGACAATGAGGTTCACCGTAAAAAACCCGGGAAGAGAATCGGGTTCGAGGATTACAAAATAAGTGGCACACTTAATGCGGATAGATGGGGAAGGTAACAATTAAACGTAGACTTGAACGGGTTAATGTTGTAGTGATCGGGAAACATAGATTTGGTAGTCAATTACACAACGCAGTGGTTCGCCAAAAGAAGCTGATTAAGTGAAATTTACTTCTCTCTAGTGGAATATGGAGAGAATTAGAGCGGTTTGCTTCAATGTGCGTAACAGGGTGGGTCATAACCGTGAAGGTTGGAACTGCTGGAATTAAGGAATGTAGTTCTCGGCACTTTTTATAGAATTACCGATAACGCAGTGGGAGTCTTGCTTCATCTCATCTGTGAGAGAGGGGTCGCGCTATGGAAAATAATGTATCACCCACAAGGACGGGGAGATGCGTTTGGACTCGATTGAACCTGGAAAGCGAGGATAGGTCAGCTCATTGTTAAGTATGACATCATGATACTGTTTTAGAGTTTATCTGGCTCTTGTAAAAGTAGAGGATAGCAGTAGGGGGGTATAGGGAACCATTCATCGAAACTTCTGTTTAGTAAGAGATCGTATGTCAATCAGTCAGTTAAAGGCCATACGCTTAGATGATCATATCTCTTTTGATCAATGACTGACTAGGAAGAAGAAAAATTTCCCGTAGTAGTCGCTATTTGTTGCCGGGAGGGACTGGTTGCAATCCAAGTTATAGACCCGAATCTCTCATGCTATTCAAACTACAGCGTGAGGGAGAAGAAATGGATCAATAAAGTCCCAAAGATATTAGCTTGTAAGTGAATGCACTGATAAGGTTTTGGTGGAGTTTAAGTCCCTACAGAGGGTCAAGACACGGCACCTCCCTAAAGAAGCTTCTATTCATCGGGAATGGCAACAATACAAAATTCTCACGTCGATGTTTGTTTTTGATTTAATGAATATGCATACACCTTGGTTCCCCCTCACAGTAATATGATTGGTTGGTGTCAACAATAAATGCAGACTAAGGTGGGGATGCCTAAGACTACGCCTATTAGAACGTCTATTGACTACAGCTATTGCAGAAGCCTACACCTAAGCATACTGAATACGACTAAGACGAGGACTAGCTACTTGCTAGATTGTTCTACTCGGTTGCATTTGCCAAAAACTTTCCAGGACATATCAGTTTTGTAGACATTGAATGTAACAAGCTAGTTTCCTACCACTGAGATTTCAGAGCCTAATCAGATGAAAGACCAGCTTCTAATGCCTGGTGATCACGAGTTTTAGAAGCGCACTAAAACCACTGATGGAAGTTAAATCGTTGAAGGAGAGGAAATTATGAAGGGATGTGGCACGTAGCAGATAAATATTCAAGTTGAAAATAAAATTAAAAAAGAAAATATTTACTTCCTTTTTTAAACTTAAATCAATTTTATTGAACGATATAGAAAAATTCTAACTTCAGGAAAAAATTAAAATATTATCTCACAAATTTTTCGCGTTATTAATTACTGATATCTTATCATCAATTCCGTTTTCATCTTGTTTCCTGTTAATCAAATTTAAAGCTGATTAATTTTTTTCGCTAATCCGAAAACAGCTTTCTTTTTCCACTAAAAGATTGTAATATTATTAAAGGTATTTTACCTATTAAACTCGAAGATATATATATATATATATATATATATATATATATATATATATACGAACTTAGAAACCCTTTATGTGAAATATTCAGCTTGGAACACTTAGGTAAATAGTTTTAAATTTATTGAGCTTCAAATTAGCCTAGCCTGAAAAAAACAAATGTCACTAGGTTAGTACTATATATATTATACTAAGCTATATATATAACCCACTTTCTTTACGTTTCAAATCGACGGGTCAACAGTTTAACTGACATGCTGAATGTATTTTTGGATTTTGTTGACATCCGCTCTTACGCGTGCTCTTGGATTATATTTTGCGTATATAAATGCTTATGTATAAATATTTGTGTGCGTGTTCGCCAAACTGATGTAGTGGTATATTTTTTCTTAAATTTTCTCTTTTAAGGAAGCGACCTTTATTTTTATTCGTTTTTTTTTTTTAGGTTTTTGTGAATTTCATTCGTGTAAAATCCTTTGTACAATAAAGACAGAAACTGATGTTGGTTCGCCTGAAATAGGCCCATACATCCGATTTGCTATTTACGGGTCTGCCTCAATTTTCTTATATTTGCTCTATATGTATTTATATACATAAATATTTAGAACATTCTTAGAGCGTTATCATACCACTGTATGTACAGAATACTTTTATATCTACACCGCATGCTGATATATATATATATATATATATATATATAAACTTATTTATAAATGGAACATTGTCTGAGTGTGTGTGTGTGTGTGTATGTGTGTGTCTGTGTGTGTTTTCGTTTTTTTTTTAATCATAACACCCCAAGAAAGGCAGTCCACTGCCACTATAGCGCAGGGGGTTACATAGAGCGATTGAGTATAGGAAATGTCAGAATGGGGGTGATGGACGAGTTAGGAGGTACCTAGGGAGAGCATTGGAGCAAATGGGCGAGTGCGGAAGGGAATTCCACAGGCGGGAAGTGCAAGAAAAGAAGCTGTTGGAGTAGAAATTGCGGTTACATTCCATCGGTTTCACTGTAAAGGACCTAGTTGCCAATCTAGTATCTCGTGCAAATTCACACCTAGGGGGCACCAATGATTTAAGTTCATCCGAGCTGAAGCCGTGAAATTACTTATAGAAGAGGCATAGGGAAGCCACGTCACGCCGGTGAGAGAGTGACTGCAGCCGGTCAGCTAAGTCGGTATCGATCACATTACAGATGCTCCGCTGTATTTTGTCATAGCAGGGGCACCCGACCAGTGTCCATTACATATAGACTCCGAAACGGCTGAACCAATTTTCTTGAAAATTTACACAGTTGTACTATAAGCGTCTGAGAGTATTCTTAGGTAGGTTTTGTGTCGACGTACCCCCGATAAATATTGAAAATCGATAATCGAAAAAATCGGGTTATAGGAGTGGTCCGATTTTAATCAAATTTGATACACTCATAGACAAAGACATAAGAAACGATATTCAGAAGTTTCAAGGTTGCAGTTCTTACAATAGTGCAGTAAATCGATAATATATATATATATATATATATATATATATATATATATATATATATAAAAGGCAAGAAAGTTTGTATGTGTGTCTGTTTATCTGCCTGTATGTCTGTATTTTTTCAGCCCTTTTATTTTAGTTTTTGCTTCGGGTTTTGCTCTAAGTAGGTATAATTGTAGTTCTTAGTCTCAGCCATGATACCATTTACTCAGAGGACTTCAAAATTCAGTTTACGACGAAAACACTTATTTGATATCAATAGCAGGAATCAAAATTTGACTTACATCCATTCATTTTTCTTTCAGTCTACGGTTTCGCTTTAACTGGAAACAACTATTGCTTTTTAGTCTTTCGTGCCAACGTTCAAAGGGTCTGAGCTCCAGGGCCATGCATTAGTTTTAAAACTTTCATTACACCCGAGCAACGCCGGGCTATACTGCTAGTATATATATAACCTTAGCTATATCCGTATTAGTTCTAACCACCCTAGCGCCATTATAAAGCAAATACCGAAGACCGTAAATGTTAGAATTAACCGATTATCCTCTAACCTTAAAAACTTTAGAATTAATAAAAAACTATAACATAAAGCCCTCTAGAATAACGGATATAATGATAAATCAAAGGATTAACGCCCACTCAGAATCCGGAACCGTTAAAGATCAAAAGTAAACATAGGAAAAGGAAAATTATATGGTTTAACCCCACTTTTTTTAAACTTTCAACTATTAACATTGGGAAGATCTTCCTTAAATTAATAAGTAAACATTTTATGAAGATAACCCCTGAGTAAGACATTCTATAGAAAATCTATCAAGATTAGTTACTCGTGTACCAATAGCATATATAACTTTACTATCTCCCACAATCTTGAAGAAATGGAAGCAATCCAATACGGAAAATAGAATGATACCCCCTGTATCTGTAGATCGAGAAATAACTGTCCGGTTGAAGATTAAGTGTACATCTGAAATCTGATCTATCAAGCCACCATCTACTCTAAGAGAAACAAGGAGAGACATTTTTTTTTTAATCGTATCACCCCGAGCAAGGCAGTAACGCCACTGATGTGCAGGAGGCTACGTAATAGTGAAAAGATTGGAAAAGAAAGCCAGAAACCACATCCTAAACAGGGAACAAGGGATGAGCCTCTTAACCTTTTCAATAGACATGGGTGGAGTATGAACCGGGCGATATCGGAATTTCGGCGGGAATTTGGCAGCATCGACTTTATACCTACAGGCACTCCTTCACCAACCCAAGTTTAAGATTCCAAACAGCAAGAAAATTTCTAGAAAATACTAGGAATTAAATAAAAGTAACTTAGATCCACAGATAAAATGGGAACCTATAACCAAGGCTAGGATCCCTAATATCTTAAGAGATAGGTGTAATCCATGTTTGACAGAAAATATTAAAATTTTAAAATTTCAAGACCAAAATATACTCCTAAACAAACGAAGGGAGATCATATGTATGTCGCCATATAAATAAGTATAAATTACTTTAATTATCCAATTCCCCCATTAGTCCAAATAAAAAAATTAAAAATAATTTTTCTAATGTTGGCCAAGAAGTTACTTCCACACTAATTACTACCACTAGCTCAAGGGTCAGGCCACATACCTCTGACTACCAAGGAAAAATTACTTGAAAATACCTTGGATGTGCGTTGTGGTGTAGTGGATATCGGCTCGGAGCGAGAAATCGGGGAACCGAGTTCGAATTCCAGCCGAGTTCATTGCATTCACTTACGTGCAAATGCACTTGGGAAAGGTATTAATCCGTCTTTTCCATCCAATTATGGATTAAATAACAGGACAGATTGGGTTCTATAGTCTTGGTCGGCTACCAGTCTACCGCAGAAAGCAATGGCAACGTAACTAAAACTTCTACTGGGCATAAAGTGGGGGATCAGTTTTCTATTGTTATGAAGTAATAAACTGATACCCCACTAATTATACTTCATATAACAATTGAATATGATCCATCTGTTCTCACTTCAGCTATAGGTCAAATAACAGGACAGATTGGGTTCCATAGACTTGCCTGGCAACCAGTCTACTGCAGAAAGCAATGGCAAGCTACTGCGGGATAATCTTCTGCCCAGTCAGTCATGTCTCTTTCGCGACATGATCGCCCAAGCGTGTATCACGTATGGCACTTAACTGAAATACCTTCTCTCTGCCTAACCCAATGAGATCCAATACATCCTAACCCCTTCCTTTTCCTAATCTAACATCTGGGCTTAGAATTTTTCCTCAATCACTGTTTATAAGGGGTCGAATGTATGTGTTAAAATGACAGGTTGAAAAATGGCTATTTCCCTACTAAGTTTTATCTGAATTTACAGATAAATAAAGAAATATATATATATATATATATATATATATATATATATATATCACCGACTGACGCCAATTCGGTCGGGTTTCAATCCTGGGTAAAAGGCAACCATGTGGCTGACTGGATATGACATCCAATTCTTTCTGAAACCTCTGCACTGTCCTCAAATTGACACACAGACACTCTGAAATATTTGCGCAAATGTTAAGCAGTATAGGATATCGTTTCTAAATTTCTAGCGGAACGAATTGATTTATTTCACACAGACGGTGTACAACTAACCCTGTGCAGCCGACAAAATAAAAAACAACGCGCCGCGCAAAAATTTAAAAAAAGTACATACCAACAATTTACCCATCGGACCTTATATATTGCACATTCAGTAATGAATTAGAGCACTCTAACTACTGGCGTATGATACATCATTCGCTAAAAGACAGCCTCCTTCTACCGGGCACCCATAGCTCAGGAGTAGAATCTGACGCCAATATGGTCGGGTTTCAATCCTGGATAAAAGCAATCGGATGTCTAACCGTACTGATGAGCTGTGATACATCGAAACAGATCTGTCTGCGGATGATTATATATATATATATATATATATATATCAAGTAGAATATTTGGTATTTAAGTCAGGTAAATTCAGATAGAGACTAACTCAAAAGAACTCAATGTTAAATTTATTTATTTAATTTAACAGTAATTTTTTTCATTTTCATTCATCATCCGTTATACCCAATGGTGTGTAGGGCAGCAACAAAGCTTCTCCACCTCTGCCTATCTTGAGCCAGACTAGTCAATGAACCCCAAGAGTACTGCATGGCTTTCATCTCATTCTCCACCGTAATTCTCCATGTCGTTCTTGGTCTTCCCCTCTTTCTTTTGCCATCTGGAGTCCAGTGCAGTCGCTGTTCTTGTGATTTACTGTGGATCTTTCCGGAGCACATGCCCCATCCATCTCCACCGCCTTCTTGTCATGATGGTGCCCATGTTCTCTTGCTTGCATCTCTTCAACAGCAGGTCTTCATTGGAGATCTTCTCTGACCAAAAATATTCTCAGTATTCGTCTGAGGCATATGGTGCTGTGAAAGGATCGAATTTCGGCGAGATCCGCCTTAGTCATTCTTCAGCACTCAGATTCGTAGAGGAGAATAGATACAACACAGCTCTGGTATAGTTTGATCTTGGTATTGGTGCTGTACTGTGTTGTTCTCCAGATGTTGTTTATTTCCTTAAACACACTCATGGCCTTGCCCAGTCTGCTTTCAATATTCTCTTTCGTGCCACTTTCGGGTCTGATGATACTGAAGTTGTCTGTACGACGTAGATTTTCTCCATTCACTGTGACAGGAGCAGGCCTGTTCACGTTCAATGACATCATTTCAGTCTTTTTAGGTTTAATCTGAAACTCTATCTGCTGCTCAAGGGTTTCCAGTCTGCTGGTCTTGTCCTGTATATGTTGTGGGGTATGGGACAGCAGTGCCAGGTCATCAGCAAAATCCAGATCTTCCAAGGTTGAGAACAGGGTCCAGTGGATCCCTCTCGGAAGGTCCTCTGTTGTCCTTCTCATGACCCGGTCAATGGCCAAGTTGAAGAGGACTGCTGTGATCACGCATCCTTGTCTGACTTTTACTTCAAAGAGGGTGTTGTTATGTTTTACTGAGCATCTGAAGTTGTTGTAAAAGCTCTTGATCAGGAGAACCAATTTGAATGGGATGCCATAATGTCGAAGGATGCTCCAAAGGCTAGCTCTGTGAATGCGGTCAAAAGCCTTTTTGAAGTTCACAAAGTTCACATACAACTGAGTTTGCCACTCTGTACACTGCGTTATGATATTTTGGAGCGCAAAGATTTGATCGGCACATCCTCATTGCTTCCTGAAACCTGTTTGTTCTTTTTTTGAGTGTTTCGACCACAGCGTCCGACATTCTTCAGAGTAATAACATTTTTTTTAGATATTCTATAATTTAATGGGTAATACATATTTCGCAGAAAAAAAATCTGCTGTTCGTCAGACCAAAATGATTATGATTTGGGTCTGACGAATAGCAGGTTTATATTTTTTTGCTGCGAAATGCGTATTATTCATGAAATTGTAGAATATCTAAAAAAATTTCTAGAGTATATATATATATATATATATATATATAATCTCCACTGAGGTGAAATAAAAATAGTTCCCTACCTTGAGCGTAACAGGGAGAAAGATATCGTGTGAATGTGCGAAAAATTAATTAGTCTTTATTCTTCTATGGGCTATAGCACGTGAACGGTCATGACGCTCGATAACTTTCTATCCTTTGTTAATCTCTAGGGGGGGTGTATCTTTTTGTTCTCCTCCTCCTCCTCCTCCTCCTCCTCCGCCATCATCCTAATTATTATTATTATTATTATTGCCGTCGAATAGTATATAAGATATAGAGAGTGTATGGTAAAAACGTGAAGAATCTTTGAAGAAGAATAGGATCAAGAAAGAAGATGCAGATAACGTTCACGCTATGGAAATTCTGTGCGAATTTGTGAATCAATTCAGCCTTTCTTATGAAATTTTAAATGAAAGTTGCCCTGAACGGCCACTCTTCTAGATCACTGGAAATTAGTCAGGTGACACTCATAGTTTTATCACTGGATGTACTGTTTTCTGCATTGTCATAATTGACCTTTCTGATGGCATCATTTTCCAACACGACATTTCAACTATTAATCCTCTCATAACAATAGACAACTATTAACCTTGAACACGTCAATCAGATAAAATTGTCTGCTGATGTAAAAAAAAAATGACCTACAATCTGCATTCAACTGTTTTTGTTTTAATTTTAGGCCTGCAAAACGAATCTTCAGGAGGTAGAGGGTCATAGCTTATCGCAATTTCCTCTCCTTTGTATTTCTTTAAGGTGCTCGTTTCCCTATCCAACTAATAATTGTTTTGTCATCTATCCGCACAAGATGGTTGTTTGTTAATTTCCTGTGCCCCTCTTGCCTTCAATATCTTGTATGTGTTACATTTTTCAAGTTCCTCGGCATGACTGTACACTGCATCCGGCAGCAAGACCTCTGATTCGTAGGTTGTTAGAAGCATGTAACCACCTGTTAATTGCTGTTGTTCTCAGGTTCACTCGGACCCGGAGTGGTAGCACCTGTTAGGGTCACAGCTATGGGCAAATAGTAAACCCCCAAACGGGGGTCAAAACACGATGAAAGTATAAAAATAAACTTTTACTGAAATATATACACAAAAATAGACTTTTATAGAAAAATATTACCAAGAATAATTTTTGGAAAAAAATTATCACCATAACACATTTTTGAAGCAAAAAAAAATATTCTTAGCAAAACATCTTTGAATACGAAACTAGAAGACATTTTCAGTTTTCTAAAATAAAAAAATAAATAAATAAAAACTTTTTCATCAAAATCTGACTAAATCAACCTTCTCACTATAAACCAACTGTTGTGGGATCTCCCTTTTGTATATGATAATGGACTCGACTTAAGTATACATATATTTCTACCATAGAGTTATAGATAGATCTGTCAGAGTTTAACTTCGGACCTGACACTGTCGGCTCTCTGTCTTCGGGCAGAGAGCATAAACCCAGTTGTGGCTATGCCGATGGGTAGAGTCATGACTGGGTAATGGGAGTTAAGTAGGACAACATAGAGCAGCTGAGGTATTATGGTGAACGTGGTAAGAACGGTAAGTAAAAGTGTGGTATTATGGTGTAAGGTTTATTATAAATGTGTCAGGGTCGACGAAAGTGAATAGCTAAGTTAAACTAGGACAGATGAAGACCAGCCTTCCCCAACCCCAATTTCGGCCTTGTGCCACATTTTTTGTAATTTTACAAAAATAAATACGAGTCATGACTGGGTAAAGTCAAACAGGTATTTTTGGCTGGGCTATATGGCCCGGATCACCCACTCTAAAAAGGCCTTGCCCCACATTTTTCCCCAGAGGTGGGGGATGAATTGATATCGATCCGTCAGAGTTTATCTCTGGACTTGACACTGTCGGCTCTTTACCTTTGGGCGGGAGCATAAACCCAGTCGTGGCTATGCCGAAGGGTAGAGTCACGACTGGGAAAAGTCAGACAGCTATTTTTGGCTGGGCTATATGGCCCGACTCACCCTCGCTAAAAGGGATTTGTGCCACATTTTGCCCCATTGGGCGGAGGTGGCTCGATATCGATCCGTTAGAGTATCGCAGAGATACGTTAGAGTTATCCGAGAGTACCGGAACTGATACGTAAGTTACCGAGAGATACCGAAGTTAAGCAGAGATTACCACATCAGAAGTCAGAATAGCTCTGAGCTCCCCTCAGCTAGAATAATATACACGGATATACTATTTCCAATGACTTCACTTCAAGACTTGTATATATCTATTTCTTACTAATAGTATTCCTGGATTACTAATCTGCGTTCAAGTTTGTATGTTACGTTCAATATAACCTACTTTTCTATCTCAATATCTGTTTTTGCTGTTCATTATTTTGTGCGGTTCCTCACCCGGAATCCACAACACAAACATGAAAAAAACCAAAAAAAAAAACCCTTAAAACCTCAACTTTTTGGCATTAAATAAACCAAAGATTTTGATATGACGTTAAACAAATCTCAAACTCAAACATTTTCCAAGCTCTCTTTTTTCTCTATGGGTACGTGATATTTGAATTGTTTGTTCTCAATGCGAAAAATAAATCACCTTTTTCTTTGCTCTTTTCTTAAAACTTCCTTATTTTGAATATGCTCAGTTCATGTTATTCTAAGCATTCTTCTGAAGAACTAGATTTCAATTTTTTGAGAAGATTTTTCAGCAATCGAACTGTTTTTTTACCTTTAAAATTATTGTTTTGTTGTCGTCACTCACTCGTATCCGAAGCGTCATCCTCGCTCTGTTTCTCTGCGGTGGTAGAGATGGCTGTGAATTAAAGAGAGTCTGACGAGGTCTTTCACGTGAATTCGATTTTCGTAGACCGCGCGACGAAGAAGCCTACACACTTGGCCAAAAGCGCCTCTCTTATTAGGTCGAATGGTATTGATACAGGCGAGATCTGGTAAACCTCCTTACTGTCGGCTTAGTCTGTCTTAGTTCCGGCTTGGCTACACCAGCCCAACTGGCGCTGACCTCTTCTACTGGTTTGTCTGTCGAGGTCACGTCGATCTTTGCCCATTCCGCCGTTGGGGTCTTCTGGGGTTTGTCGCGTACAGTCTGGTCTGTCCTCTTTGAGCTTACCGTAGTGGGTTTCCCTTAGCTTCACTCCTGGGATCACGGGGACAAATAAACACTTACAATGGCAATGAACGACCATATATATTTTACACTGGATGTCGAAATGTTCGTTATCAAACACTGCAATCTGATTAATATTATTTTAATGACAATAATAAAAATGAATCAATAAATAAGAAATCTATAAAATTATCAAAACTTATTTATAAATAGAACTTATGTCTGTGTGTGTATGCGTGTCTGTGTGTGTGTTTGTGTGTGTGTGTGTGTCCGTTACCTATAGACTCCGAAACGGCTGAACTGATTTTCTTGAAAATTTACACAGTTGTACTATAAGCGACTGCGAGTGTTCTTAGCTACGTTTTGTGTTGGGGTACCCCCAATAAATATCGAAAATCGATAATCGATAAAATCGGGTTATAGAAGGAGTTGTCCGATTTTAATCAAATTTGATACACTCATAGACAAAGACATAAGAAACGATATTCAGAAGTTTCAAAGTTGCAGTTCTTACAATTATGCTGAAAATCGATAATATATATATATATAAAAGGCAAGATGTTTGCGTGTGTGTCTGTTTATCTGCCTGTATGTCTGTATTTATTTCAGCCCTTTTATTTTAGTTTTTGCTTCGGACTTGGCTCTAAGGAGGTATAATTGTAGTTCTTAGTCTCAGCCATGATACCATTTACTCAGAGGACTTATTTAGCCTTCAAAATTCAGTTTACGACGAAAAAAACTTATTTGATATCGATAGCAGGAAATCAAAATTTGACTTACATCCATTCATTTTTCTTTCAGTCTACGGTTTAATTTTAACTAGAAACAACTATTGCTTTTTAGTTTTTCGTGCCAACGTTTAATGAGTCTGAGATCCAGAACCATGGATTAGCTTTAAAGCTTTCATTACACCCGAGCAACACCGGGCTATACTGCTTGTCATTAAATACATAGAAACATTTCTAATTCTTGTTGTTACTAAAAATAAATATTTGAGCGATAATAAAGAAATAACATTCACTGCCGAATCAAAACGATAAAACGAAGAAAAGGAAATGAACCAATATAACGTTCCTACAATTTTCTTTTACATAAAAATTATTCTCTCTATATAAATGCACGCCTACATTTTTTAAGCTACGCCATTCAAGCTTTCTAGGGACACATATCTACAGGGAAGCCAGGTCGACACATACTTTTTGAGTTTAAGTTCAGCAAATTTTCCTTTTTTCCACTTTTTGGCCAATGGAGCCGATTCTTTACATTTGCTACATAAAACATCTAAGATCTAAGATGGTTGCTAAATTACGTCACAGAAATCCAATCACATGTCTAAAACGCGACTAAAATATTTGTTTATTAAAAAAAAGAGTCTTTATGTTCAATTTTATTTTAATCCTCTCGCTGGCATCTTCTACTACTAAAATGTTCTAAGTTGCCCGGGCAACGCCAGGCTATGATGCTAGTAATTAATAAATGAACGACTGACGTCGCACGGCGGCTGTCAAAGGATTCTTTGGGATTCGTCGTCAACAAAGGAAGATAATCGCTTTTAGCTCTTCGTACAATACATAGATGATTAATGAGTAACCACCCTTATTTAAAGATTCCTATTTACTCGGGTGGCTAATTAATCCCCTGTTCAGGCTTATTTGTCTTTGTTCAACGTGGTTTATACTGTAACCATGCTGAGCGGACATTAATTACAGTTTCTGGGAGAGAGAACCTTATGTAGCCTGAACAACTCTGGACATTGCCAGGACTATCAAACCCTCAGTCACAATGACTTGTAACTTCGTGCTAGCTTTCCATCTACACAATTTCACTCACAATGCCTGGGTCAATCCGTGGTATGTTTTTTAGACACTTTCCAAAGGTGCCGCACTATGGGATCGCCTCCTTCAGCACGATAATATCAAGAAGTCACTTTCCTGAAAAATCGAATATGGTGAGATTCGAACTCAGGCTTCAGAAAAGGAACGTTTCAAGCTTTCGTTACAGGCGCCCATTATACTATGTTATATGATGTTATATATATAAAATAATTAAAATTAAAAATACCTTCATATGTTAGATAATAATGGCTGGCTACTCGTATACGAGGATACCCGTCAACTGGGGCGGCTAACTAATCAACATTGCAGACACTTTTTTTCATTACCCATAAAGCCCACCCGTGGTTTATACTGCAACTATGCTCTGCGGATCTTGGTTATAGTTTCTAGGAGTGAACGCGTTATCTAGCGTGAACAGCACTCTGAACAAGGCCAGGACACTCAAACCCTCCGTCACGATGACTTATGACTTTAAGCTAGCACAGCCATCAACGACTCCTCAAAAAGAGTAGTCTACACAATTTCACTCACAATACCTGGGTCAATCCGTGGTATGTTTTTTAGACACTTTCCAAAGGTGCCGGACGATGGGATCGCCTCCTTCAGCACGATAACATCAAGAAGTCACTTTCCTGAAAAATCGAATATGGTGAGATTCGAACTCAGGCTTCAGAAAAGGAACGTTTCAAGCTTTCGTTACAGGCGCCCATTATACTATTTTGCATGATGTTATGTATATATAATAATTAAAAATTAAAAATACTCATTTATGTTAGATAATAATGGCTGGCTATTCGTATTCGAGGGTACCCGTCTAATAGGGCGGCTAGCTAATCGGCATTGCAGACACCTTTTTTTCAACACCCACAGATCCTACCCGTATCTTTTTTTGCTTTTATCTTCTGGAATTAATTGAATCAAATACAGCTACTTTTAATTTTAAATGACTTATGGTTTTATTTTCCTTTTACTTCTTTTGACTATTTTTTAAAAAATACCCTTGTATGTTAGATAATAATGACTGGCCACTCATATTCGAGTATACCCGTCTACTAAGGTGGCTAGTTAATTCCCATTGCAGACACCTTTTTTCAATACCCACAAAGCCCACTCGTGGTAAATACTGCAACTATACCGAGCGGATCTTGGTTATAGTTTCTAGGATTTAACGTAGTATCTAGCGTGAACAACAGTCTGAACAAGGCCAGGGCACTCAAAACCTCGGTCACGATGACTTATGACTTCGAGCTAGCCCAGTTGTCAACGACTCCTCAAAAAGAGCCGTCTGCCCAATTTCACTCACAAAGTATGGGTTAACCCGTGGTATGTTTTTCAGGCACTTTCCAACGCACGCTGATATCGTCTCCTTCAGCCCGTTAACATCAGGAAGACACCTTCCTGACAAATCAACTATAGTGAGACTCGAAACCAAACCTCGTGGTCAAAAAAAGGAACGTTCCAACCATTCGCATAGATGATTAAGAACATACAAAGAACAGGTGCAAGATTTAACTGCTCTTTTTTCGTGCCATTCGTTTTGAATTGAATATTTAACGAACAGCTGATAATGTGTTTTTCGAGCAAATGAGAGTTTTTCATCTGTACTGGATTCGTTCAAAGAAACATTGTAGTTGAAGATGAGATCCTCGATAATTTTGAGAAGGAACACTGCTACCCAATGCATTTCAATACGTCTGTTATTGCTAATATCCTAGTGCTTGCTTTAACTGAAGTAAATTGTAGAACACATATCTGAATTAGTTTCAATCTCAGTAAAGGCTCCGGATTGAATTAAATCTATCAGGGAAATGTTTCGTCAAATATATTTGTTCAGCGTAAGAAATATGGAACATAACCTACTAAAACAACGAGATGTCTCGCGCGCGATGTCTGAAATATCACGCCTCTGAAGTCTTGCATTGAATACTTGTACATACACAACTGGCCACAATTATTAGGCCACACCAGTTTTTTTTAAATGATGTATTTCATAGTATTTTTAATATATATTGCTAAGTAGATAATTCTAAATAAAAATAGAATAGTTCTTTTGTTACCTTTACTTTGCAATTTTTGTTCAAGGCAGCCAGGAAGCCTTTACTTCGGTTAGCCAATAATAAGAAGAGACTGACATGGGGAAGAGATCACTGGACACCAGAACAGTTCATTTGATGCACATATTATTGTGCAGTATTAAAAAAAGACCATTCTATTTTTATTTAGAATTATCCACGTGGCAATGAATGATAAAAATAGTATGAAACACACCATTTCTTTAAAAAAAAAAAACTGGGGTGGTCTAATAATTATGGCCGGTAGTGTATATAAATCTACCATCCGCCCCTGCATGGAATACTGCTGCCATATCTAGTCGGGTGCCCCTGCTATCCACCTAGGGGTCCTTGACAAAATCCAACGGAGAATCTGTAATTTGATCGATCGCGACTTAGAAGCTAAGAGATAGTCACTTTTACACCGATACTATATGGAATCCGTAGAATCCATAGCTAAATCCGCTGCTAAGATGGTCGGTTCTTTGTATCGTGCTAGGAAGTTTTTTCCCGTGTGAAACCACTTGTACATATATAAATCTACCATCCAACCGTGCATTGAATACTGCTGCCATATCTGGTCGGCTGCTCCTACTATCTACCTAAAGGTCCTTGACAAAATCCAACGTAGAATCTGTAATTTGATCGATCGCGACTTCGAAGCTAAGATATAGTCACTTTTACACCGATACTATATGGAATCCGTAGAATACACAGCTAAATCCGCTGCTAAGATGGTCGGTTCTTTGTATCGGGCTAGGAAGTTTTTCCCATCTGAAACCATCCTGCACATATATAAATCTACCATCCACCCGTGCATTGAATACTGCTGCCATATCTAGTCGGGTGCCCCTGCTATCCACCTAGGGGTCCTTGACAAAATCCAACGGAGAATCTGTAATGTGATCGATCCCGACCAGGCAACCAAGGTACAGTCACTTTCTCACCGGCACAATGTGGCTTCTCTATGTCTCTTCTACAAGTTCTTTCACGGCTTTTAATCCGATGAACTTAGCTCTCTGGTCATTCTGTGCATGAATTTACTCGAGCTACAAGATTAGCAAGTCGTTCCCACCCTTTTACCTTGAAACCAATGAAATGTAAACGTAAATTCTACTCAATTTGCTTCTTTTCTCGCATTTCCAGCCTGTGGAATTCCCTTCCGTTGACTTGCTTCCCCGACAGATACAATCTCCAGGAATTTAAGTGTACAGTCAATTGTCATTTCCTATCTCACTAACTTCCATCCTCTCTCTCTCTCTCTCATGCTTCTTTCTTCGTCCACTCCACTCTCAGTATCTTAACCCTTCTCTCACCCACTTCCTGACACGCCCTGTAACCTGTCATTCTTTCACTTAATTTTCCTCCTATGTCACCCCCTGCACACCAGTGGCAATAGACTGCTTTACTTGGCGAAATATGATTATTAAAAAAAAAAAAAACAGTTACGTAACTTAGGGGTTAGTTTGGCAAGGGTAATGTGGTTAAACAGTGTAAAGATCGGTGAGAAATCGTGCAGGCTACGGTTTTAATCACAATGACATATTTGTTGGATGTTAATGCAAACACTTCAAAGGGCCGGTTAATAAGATACGCATAGAATTGAACAAAGACTCGTTTGTTCAATCAATATATCGTATGGCTATTGTGAGAAGAGATTTATTCATTCATACATCGTTTGTCACTGTGATGAGTATTCAGTCTAACCTTTCAGGGAAATGACTAAGAAATTCAAATTAACGGTAATGCAATTTAATGGATTTTGTAACGGAAACAGAAGCGAAACAAAAATGAAGACATGTAGGAATCGTCGGTAAATTTCAGGCAAATTGTTGTAACTTATTTGGGTCAAACTTATTTTGGTCATTATCTATCTATCTATCTATCTATCTTTACAGTTTGTTCAGACACATCTATCTATCTATCTATCTATCTATCTATCTATCTATCTATCTTATCTATCTACAATTAGCTTTTATCTATCTATCTATCTATCTATCTATCTATCTATCTATCTATCTATCTATCTATCTACAATTAGCTTTTATCTATCTATCTATCTATCTATCTATCTATCTATCACTGTCAATGCTGATCTATCTATCTATCTATCTATCTATCTATCTATCACTGTCAGTGCTGATCTATCTATCTATCTATCTATCTATCTATCTACAATTAGCTTTTATCTATCTATCTATCTATCTATCTATTTATCTATCTATCTATCTATCTATCTACAATTAGCTTTTATCTATCTATCTATCTGTCTATCTATCTATCTATCTATCTATCTATCTATCTATCTATCTATCACTGTCAGTGCTGATCTATCTATCTATCTATCTATCTATCTATCTATCTATCGATCTACCTATCTATCTATGTCAGTCTGTTCATATCTATCTATCTATCTATCTATCTATCTATCTATCACTGTCAATGCTGATCTATCTATCTATCTATCTATCTATCTATCTATCTATCTGTCTGTCTATCTATCTATCTGTCTGTCTATCTATCTATCTATCTATCTATCACTGTCAATGCTGATCTATCTATCTATCTATCTATCTATCTATCTATCTATCTATCTATCACTGTCAGTGCTGATCTATCTATCTATCTATCTATCTATCTATCTATCTATCTATCTATCTATCTATCTATCTAAGCCAAG
This sequence comes from Ascarosepion bandense, assembly GCA_037127315.1. Taxonomy (NCBI): domain Eukaryota; kingdom Metazoa; phylum Mollusca; class Cephalopoda; order Sepiida; family Sepiidae; genus Ascarosepion; species Ascarosepion bandense. Next base: position 4,103,093 of record JBBBDQ010000403.1, read on the forward strand.
GTTTGTTTTGTATGTTTCTCTTTTTAATCATTCTAACCATGAGTGGTTGATTAATAATTGCTTATTTGCTCAGATTTAAAAACGCGAATTTGGTCGAAAAATTCTGAATACCAGCTTTTATCTATTTCGCTTTCTATTTACAAGCTTTCCAAAGATTGGAAGTTTTGTTTTTTTAATGCCGAGGATTCCAACAAAGCGATGTGCCTCCCTCAGTGCAACATAGTCGGTGGCTTAAGGGTCATCAACTAAAGCATGATTGTCTAGACAATAACTCTACTGGTCCAATTTTTAAGAAGCATTTTTACCACAAGCGTATAATGCCACAAACATGAAAGCGGTCACCGGGAGTGAAACAGACTGAGATGTCTGTAAAAGAAGGAACCGAAAGCAGAATACAAAACAAGGAACACGTGATAATTATTTAACTCTGTTTATAAGACGTGGAAGGAGTGTAAACCGGACGAAATCTTATGCAATATCAGTTTCCCGATAAGGAAATCGATACGAAACACTCTCCTCACGGCTGACAAAGGCACTTTTGGTAAAATAAATCTTGCTCTACAGAAGGATGCTGAGACTACCATGGAGTGAATTTTTGAGTAACGAGGACGCTTTAAGGAAAATAGAACAAAGGACGTTTATGTATAAAATCTCAAAGCGACAATTGAAATTCCTTCGATAAATAATGGGGAAAGTGAGTTAGGAGAACCTGGTACTCATAACACTTATTGAAAGCAAGAGAGACAGCCAACCAGCAAATTTTACAACGTCACGTGATTCCAGCATCACGATTTACATCAAAACGCGGTCGACTAAGTTTGTTCTCTGGCGATCCGTTTGCAAAATCAAATATCGGTAGCGACACGTTATTCATATATTAAACAAGACCAGGAAGTTGCGGAGATATCTGACAACTTCTTCCAAACGGAATACAACATACAGAAGAAGAATATTTAACTGGCAAGCCCACAGTACCCCAACGCTGCTACATAAGCTGAATCAACGACAAACAATTTTTCAGATTCTTCATTTATTCGTTTTGCAGTTTTAGATATTGATTTTTGGAGGAAACAATTGATTAATTGATTCGTTTACAACTGTTTATCAATTTTTACAGGCTAATTAAAGCCAGAAAATATTTTTAGATTATGAGAATCTTATTAAAATAATTATGAAATAACCCATCAATGGTGGACGAGGGGAAAAGAGGTTAAGACATACCTTTCCCAAGTGTATTTGAACTTAAATAGAAATGGGAAAACCAGCTGGAATTGGAACTTATCTTTCCGAATAACAATTCCGAGTCGATGTCATTACCTGCACATCCCTGCTTACAGCATCTGGAATTTCCAAGCGTTCCCGCAACGAGGCACTTAGCAGGTTCGACGATGTTTAATTTCCGGTGTTTCAACAACATTATATTTACAGCATTTCGGTTTTCTTTTAAAGAGCTGTTTACTATCACATGGTCAGGTGTGTTGATGAAAATCTTAATTGCTTTTCACTCTTTTACGGACATTCGGCTGCAATCTTTATGTTGTTGTAATGCTGATAATAATAGTATCAAAGCTCTATAAATTACATAACCCAAATATTCATATTTCGAAAGGTGAGTAAATATATGATAAATATTTTTTGCTACAAGAAGGACATCTTACTTTTTTTTAAAAAATTTTTTGTGGGTTAATACCCCAAAAAGATTGTCTATATTATGTGTTTCAATCTCATCACACAAAGGGAATTTTTCAAAGAGAGCTCGACTTATGGTATATAAGAAGCAAATAATAAAGTAGAATCTTTGGTACTTGGTAAGGTAAATTCCACAGAAGATTAAATCCAAAGAGATCTCAATGTTAAAATTTAATAAAGTATTTTACCACCTTACCTCATTACCACCTTACCTCATTACCACCTTACCTCATTACCACATTAGGTCATCTCTTTAGAGATGAATTAATGTGATATACCGGTGACGTATACCAGAGCGACGTAACCTACAAACCAATGTTGACGATCGGCTTGAAATATAACGACGGACAACGTGTGTATAAAAATATATTTAATTTATTATCTGCAACGTGACGATTGGGTGTACAGAAAGCACATATGAGGGAGTGGCAGCTGGAGTTGTCTTTCCTTGAATTCTCTTCGAGTCCTGAACTTGTCTGATCTCTGATGTCTTATATATAAGTTTAGGTTGGCATCTCGTCTTGGTGTAATGGTTAACAAGCGTGTCTCGCTAAAACCTGTTGCGATTGAATTCGGATACTCACTGGGTGCCCCGTATTTTCGACCTTGTGTCACACCTGCGTAAGCTTATATATAAGTTTGGGCTCAGTCGGGCTTCACCTAGTTATATCATTCACTGGCAGACGTAATCACCAATTGTATTTGGCCAACGGCATCTTGATAAAATCACATTATTGTTTATTTCATTGTTAATTTTTTCCAATTTTGACACGCTGACGCAATGCATGTTTATTTCTGACAACCAAAACATATTTTTTGTCGGCTTACTAAAACAGAATTAATTTCTCTACTCATTGTTTTATAATTTCGAAATGATATAATGCAAATTATATTCTGACTTTGATCGTTGTTTTTGCATTTTTTGTTTCTGATCGAATAATTTAATTAAATTATATTCTACTAGCAGTATAGCCCGGTGTTGCTCGGGTGTAATGAAAGCTTTAAAGCTAATCCATGGTCCTGGAGCTCAGACTCTTTAGACGTTGGCACGAAAAACTAAAAAGCAATAGTTGTTTCCAGTTAAAGCAAAACCGTAGACTGAAAGAACAATGAATGGATGTAAGCCAAATTTTGATTTCCTGCTATCGATATCAAATATGTATTTTTCATCGAAAACTGAATTTTGAACGATAAATAAGTCCTCTGAGTAAATGGTATCATGGCTGAGACTAAGAACTACAATTATACCTACTTAGAGCAAAACCCGAAGAAAAAACTAAGATAAAAAGGCTGAAAAAATACCGAGATACAGGCAGATAAACAGACACACACGCAAACATATTACCTTTTATATATATATATATATATATATATATATATATATATATATATATATAATCAATTTTCTGCACTATTCTAAGAACTGCAACCTTGAAACTTCTGAATATCGTTTCTTATGTCTTTGTCTATGGGTGTATCAAATTTGATTAAAATCGGAACACTCCTTCTATAACCCGATTTTATCGATTATCGCTTTTCGATATTTATCGGGGTTACCTCGACACACAACGTAGCTAAGAACACTCGCAGACGCTTATAGTACAACTGTGCAAATTTTTAAGAAAATCGGTTCAGCACGTTTCGGAGTCTATAGGTAACGGATACACACACACACACACACACACACACACACAGAGACAAAGTTCCATTTATAAAATAGGTTTAGATGTATATATAGGGAGTGTTTAGTTAGGATGATAAATTTGCCATTAGAACTGGTTGCCTAAAACGCTTGTTTCAATCTGATAAGTTATCAATTCTATTAAATACCCGGTATATTAATTTATGTATGAAATTACAGATTTTAAAGTTATGTTCTGAAAATGTTTAGTCATTTCAACCCTAGTAAGACAATAAAGCTACTAAGACACTGAGTGGAATACGGAGTGTTCAAGAATACGAGAGAAAAAAAATACAATTAAAAAGAATAGAAATTTTTGAAGGTCAAAGTTGAATGGAATACAAGAAATCGCAAGACATCAGAGATCAGACAAGTTCAGGACGCGAAGAGAATTCAGAGAAAGACAAAACAGCGATCAAAGACAGAATATAATTTACATTATATCATTTCGAAATTATAAAACAATGAATAGAGAAGTTAATTTTGTTTTAGTAAGCCGACAAGAAATATGTTTCGGTTGTCAGAAATAAACAGGCATTGCGTCAGCGTGTCAAAATTGGAAAAAATTAACAATGAAATAAACAATAATGTGATTTTGTCAAAATCCCGATGGCCAAATAAAATTGGTGATTAGGTCTGCCAGCGAATGATATGACTAGGTGAAACTCGACGGAGCCCAAACTTATATATAAGCTGATTTTCTAAGCTCATCTTAGATGTGACACAAGGCCGAAAATATAGGACACCCAGTGAGGATTGAAATTACTACTCAGTCGTAACAGGTTTTAGAGAGACACGCTTGTTAACCATTACACCAAGCCGAGATGCCCACCCAAACTTATATATAAGACAGCAGGGATCAGACAAGTTCAGGACGCGAAGAGAATTCAAAGAAAGGCAACTCCAGCTGTCACTCCCTCGTATGTGCTTCCTCTACACCCAATCGTCACGTTGCAGATAATCGAACGTACGGCTACATGTGCCATTTCAACAGAATATTTATGACCACCCTTAAATCCATAAAGACTAGGTACCATAGACGTGAGTTCATCAGTGCAATTATCTCGAAATTGCTGAGGAACTCTACGTTACGATGATGGGAAAAGGCCTAAAGCTGAGATACCAGGTTAGGACCAATAAAATTGCAGATTGGTCTTTGATTTTATAAAATATCTCCAATTGTATAGAAGGAACATCAGAACATATCTGGCAGCAATATTCAAAGCAAAGGCGAAGGTAGACTTATAAATATGAAAGATAGATTCTGAGCGGTAAAATTGTCTAGCACCATATAGTCCACCAACGAGATAAGTTTGACAAACCGTCCGCCATAATTATGTGTCAAAGAGATTGCAGCTACCTCTGACTGTGAGTATAAGTGTTCTTTTGTTAAAATTTTCTTTAAAAAAGAAAGCAGCTGCGTTCATGAAATTCTCAGTATCCTTCTGTAGAAATACATATCTGTTGTCGCCTTCTGCTTCACCTTATGAGGTTATCTAGTTTTCATTTCCTTACAAGAGGATTCGTATCACAAAGCAATTTAGCCACGTTTTTATTGTTTATAACCAAATTTCCCTGTTTCATAACACTGTTTAGCTTTCCCAGAAAAAAATAAATATCCTAACATTTGGGATGAGATTTCAGATATTACTTGGCTGAAGTCCAAACAAGCACCTCAATCTGCAACGATTTCAAAAGCACACAGCACCATTAAAACAAATATCAAAGCCGCATCAGCTAAATCCGCTGCTATGAAAGTCGGTTCTCTGTGTAGGGCCCGGAAGTTTTTTCCGTCTAAATCTATCCTGCACATTTACAAATCTACCATCCGCCCGTGCATTGAATACTGCTGCCATATCTGGTCGGGTGCCCCTGCTGTTCTCCTCAGGCTTCTCGATAAGGTTCAGAGGAGGGTCTGTAATGTGATAGATACCGACTTGGCAGACCGCCTGCAGTCTCTCTCCCACCGGCGAGACGTGGCTTCCCTTTCACGGCTTCTGCTCCGATGAACTTAGATCACTGGTGCCCCCTAAATACGAATTTGCACGAGATACTAGATTAGCAACTAGATCCCACTCTTTTACAGTGAAACCGATAAAATGCAGCCGTAACTTCTACTCCAACAGTTTCTTTCCTCGCACTTCCCGACTGTGGAATTCTCTTCCAAACGATTGCTTCCCCGACGGCTACAATCTCCAGGAGTTTAAATGTAAGGTCAATACACACCTCCTAACACACTAACCTGCTCCCATTCTATCAAGCACTCTTCCCATCTGCCCGACCCTCATCCTCGCTATCCTTACTCATCTGTCACCTTCCTCCTGACATTCCCTATGTCTAACCACTCCTTCCCTTTACCTTCCCCTATGTAGCCCCATGCGCAATAGTGGCAGTGGAATGCCTTGCTTGGGGTGAGATGATTAAAAAAAAAAAAAAAAAAACCATCCCCATCAAAGATCTTGAGTTTCCTTAATTGGTCAGTCTACTAAGGGAATGTCCAGCAAAGTCTTCCCTAGGGCTTTCTTCCCTCAGCGTAGGGAAATTGCCACTGGTGTATATAGAAACAGCTGGATCTTACAAATCTACACTTGACAGTCAAATAACACAGATAAATGCGATGATAACTACGTTTTCGCCTAATCATGACCCTAGAAGTAAGGGCCTGAAACAGCCTACCCCAGACGTCCAGAAAACTCTCACCGAAACAACAACAATATAAACTCACATCAACAAATGTCCGAAAACCAACAGAAAGAAACTTGAGACTATTTATTACAGAATAGACCAGCCCATTAACCAAGGTGGGGTAATCCATTTGTTGGCCTGCCATTGGTTAGATTTGCTGGCCTGCCATTGGCTAGCTGTTTGATAAAAGAGGTTATCCGTGTCTAACTCTTTTACCCACATGAGGAGGTCATGACACCCACCATTGCGAGGAGGCTATGATAGTTTACAAGGAAGCCATTATGTTCCCAGTAAGTTACTTGACTTCTACACAAACAACGTGCTTGCAAATTATTTTAGCAATTTTAGAAGATTGATACAATCATACATTGTACCGTTGTCAGAAGTTTTTTTTTTATAAGCGTTTCTCCCCGAGCAAGGCATTTCACTACCACTACTGCGCAGGGGGCTACATAGAGTGGAGGAAGGATGGTTAAATATAGGAAATGTCAGAGGGTGGGTGATAGGCGGGTAAGGATACCGAGAATGAGGGTTGGGTAGATGAGAGTGTTGGGAGAATAATTGGAAGTTAGTGTGATAGGAGGTGTCTATTTACCCTACATTTAAACACCTGGAGATTGTAGCTGTCGGGAAAGCAGACATGTGGAAGGGAATTCCACAGGTGGGAAGCGCGAGAAAAGAAGCTGTTGGAGTAGAAATTACGGTTATATCTTATCTGTTTAACTGTAAAAGGGTGGGACCTAGTTGCTAATCTAGTATCTCGTGTAAATCCGTGCTTAGGCGGCACCAATGATCTAAGTTCATCGGAGCAGAAGTCATGAAAGTACTTGTAGAAGAGGCACAGGGAAGCCACAACATGGCAGTGAGAGAGTAGTTGCAGCCGGTCTGCCAAGTCAGTATCAACCACGTTACAGATTCTCCTTTGTATTTTGTCAAGAAGCCCAAGGAGAGTAGCAGGGGCACCCGACCAGATGTGGCAGCAGTATTCAATAAATGGGCGGATGATAGATTTGTATATGTGCAGGATAGATTCAGGCGGGAAAAACTTCCGAGCCCTGCACAGAGAGCCGACTTTCATAGCGGTAGAATTCGGATACTAATTTCGTGATATAATGGCGTCTTGTATTAGTATAATTTAAGCATTTTCTAACTATAATAATATGAGTCACTGTTTGTTTTCAGGTTACCAAGTTGGCTTACGGGATAACGATATAACATGCGTGGTTACAATTTCAGAATTTTAAAATAATGAAAGGATAATTCAATTTTCCGCTAGCAGATTTCGAACTTTAATTCGTAGATGACGTGATAGCGTTTATTGTTAAAGAGTAGATGTTTTAGAATGTGGAAAATATATTTTGATCCACCGGATATTAAGTGAAGGATAGATGACGGCGTATAATGTTGTAAACGGGGTATTTTAAAATAGGGAAATAGAATTAAAATGTAATGCTATGAGATTTCAACAATAATTGTGGTGATTTTCTAATCGCAGATTCGATGCGACATAAGTATCCTGTACGATCAAACTCACAATTTTAGTGTAACTGCCCTTGCAAAACAAGTATTCTCATCCTTATCTTTCCCTCTTTCTGACACAAAAATGTTATAAAGTTCCATGTACCTAGTTTGAAATATATTTATTAAATAATTCTTCACCACAAAATGTTCTACAATTTTTAGATATGTAAACAAATGGGTGTGCGTTGTGGCGCAGTGGATGTCGACACGGAACTCGAAATCGGAGAGCCGAGTTCGAATTCCAGTTAAATTCCTTGCATTCACTTACGCGCAAATACCCTTGGGAAAGCTATTAATCCGTCTATTCCTTCCAGTTATGGATTAAATAACAGGACAGATTGGGTTCTATAGCCTTGGTCGGCAACCAGTCTACCGCAGAAAGCAATGGCAACCTACTGCGGTATAATCTTCTGCCCAGTCAGTCATGTCTCTTTCGAGACATGATCGCCCAAGCGGGTATCACGCATGGCACTTAACTGACTGACTGAAACAAATGGATCGGAAGAGGTGGACCATTTTATTGGCCTTCACATTCACCAGATTTGATTTCATTAGATTTTTTTTTCATGTGAAAATAATTGTGTATGCAACCGAACCTAGTTCATTAGAAGATTTGAAAACTAAAATAACTAATGTGATTTCAGGCATTACTGTAAATCAGTTGGCAAATGTTTTCCGTAAACTGCAAAATTGTATTACCATTTGTATAGCTAAGGATGGAGGGTATGTGGAAACTTAAATAAAATTTCCATAAAACCTTAAAAAATATAGATTTACCTTTTTCTAATTTTTTTTTACAAATTATTTCTATTGCGAATACAAATAAAGTTATCAGTTTCTTAAAGTGCAGAAGAACTTTATGGACACCCTGTATATGTGATGGACCGATCATGCATTGTTATATAATGAATTTAGAAGTGTGACTATTTTCACACTCTATTAGATTTCGGGCAATATTTGTGATAACCTGATAGCATGTTTTGGTATAATTGTATTATTTTGGATTTCCGACTCTTTCCTCACATCGTGATCAACCGAATATTAGATATGGAATGCCATGATAACATGCATTCTTATTAAAGTATTTTAGAAGTGTGACTTCTTTTTCTTCTATATACCTTGTTATTTCAGGACGTAGGCGATCATGGCTTTCCACGTATCCCTAGCCCTTTCTCCTGTTACAACACGCAATCCCCGTTCTTTCACCCACCTGCTGAGGTCCTTCAAATATGTTATCCGCTGCTTTCCCCTGTCTCTTTTTCCCTCTATCTGGCCTGTTAGTATCAGGTTCTCCAAGCCCTCCTTCCTCATTGCTTGTCCCAGGAACTTCAGCTGTTTCTTCCTGATGCTCAGTATTAATTTCCTTTTCGTTTCCATCCTTTTCCAAAACCTTTATCATTGCTCACGTGGTCGGTCCATGATATCCGCAGCATACTTTTGTAGAACCACATTTCAATTGCTTCAAGATTTTCCTTCATCTTTGATGATATAGTCCCGCATTCACTGTCATATTGAAGAATTGACATCACATGGCAAGCTAGTAATCGCTTCTTTGTTTCTAGCGAAATTATCCTGTCTCTTAATACTTTACTCGGCTTCTGGGAAGCGTACTTCGCCATGCCAGGTCGCCTTCCGATCTCTGCGTCGCACTTTCCGTCTTCTGTTAGAACAATTTCCAGTTATTTAGATTTTTGTAACTGCTTGATTTTAGTAACCTACACTTGTATTTGGCATTCTGTGCTTCCCTTTTTACTGATGCCCATGCAGTCGGTCTTGCAGTTTATTTGTAGACTTTTTTGTCATTCTCTCCAGCTACTTTCTGTAGGAGGTATTGTAGTTTTCTTTTCCGTGTCTGCAATCAGCACCGTTTCATCTACGTACCTTAGGTTGTTCAATTTGTGGCCTCTGATGACAAATCCTGGGTCCTCAAAATAGTCTCGCGGTACAAGTTGAACAGGTCCGGTGAAAAGACACATCCTTGTCTTTTTTTTTTCAATCATATCACTCCGAGCAAGGCGGTAAAGCCACTGAAGCGCAGGGGGCTACGTAGGAGTGAAACGATTGGAAAAGAGAAAGCCGGAAACCACATCCTAAACAAGGAACAACGGATGAGCCTCTTCACCTGTTCAATAGACGTGGGTGGAGTGTGAACCGGGCGATAGTTTAGTCTATCTACTCCAATTGAAAAAAAAGAAAAAAGAAAAAAGGAAAAGAGTGAAAAGATTGGAAAAGAGAAAGCCGGAAACCACATCGTAAACAAGGAACAAGGGATGAGCCTCTTCACCTGTTCAATAGACGTGGGTGGAGTGTGAACCGGGCGATAGTGTAGTCTATCTACTCCAATTGAAAAAAAAAAGAAAAGAGTGAAAAGATTGGAAAAGAGAAAGCCGGAAACCACATCCTAAACAAGGGATGCGCCTCTTCACCTGTTCAATAGACGTGGGTGGAGTGTGAACCGGGCGATAGTGTAGTCTATCTACTCCAATTGAAAAAAAAAAGAGAAGAGTGAAAAGATTGGAAAAGAGAAAGCCGGAAACCACATCCTAAACAAGGGATGAGCCTCTTCACCTGTTCAATAGACGTGGGTGGAGTGTGAACCGGGCGATAGTTTAGTCTATCTACTCCAATTGAAAAAAAAAAGAAGAAAAGAGTGAAAAGATTGGAAAAGAGAAAGCCGGAAACCACATCCTAAACAAGGAACAAGGGATGAGCCTCTTCACCTGTTCAATAGACGTGGGTGGAGTGTGAACCGGGCGATAGTTTACGCCCCTTTCTATCTTTGTATAACTGCTGAATTCGTTAGTTGTCTGTATGCAGGCCGTTTGCTGCCAGTGGAGATTATTAATTGCCTTAATGTCAAGGCTGCTGAGCATCTTCATCAATTCGTTGTGGCGAATTTTGTCGAACGCCTTTGCACGATCAGAAGTCATGCTATTAAATTTTGGTTATTACTTATGGAATGTCCAGATAGCATGTATTGTTTTTAATTATTGAAGAAATGTGACTATTTTGACACTATTAGATTTCGGACATTAATTATGCGATAGCCCGAATTATTATTATTGACTTAAAATTAAAAGTGTGAATATTTTGTCTTTCTATTAGATCTTGAACATTGCTTATGGGAGGACATAATATTATTTTATATAGCTGAATATTTTGATATAGTTTTCTGACATTTCTGAGAGAATGGCTTGATAATATTATTGATCTTTAGTTATTTTGGAAGGCAAATAAAATTTCGGACATTACATATGGGATGGATGCTTTTATGCACTGTTAATATTTAATTAAATTTAGAAGTTTTACATTTTTGTTCGATTATGATACAGCAGGAATTCATGTATAATTAACAATATTTATTTTAGAAAAGTCACTATTTTGTCTTGCGATTAGATTTTCGATATTACATACGGGGTGCCCCGATACAATATATTCTTATAATTGAACTATTTTGGAATTCTGACTGTTATATCTTGTAATATAGGGTGATCATTTGATTTGATATTAGATTTCAGACAGAAGAAATGACTCAATGTTATGTATTGTTATCATATAATCTAATCTAAACTTATTTATAAAGGGAACTTTGTCTGTGTGTGTGTATGTGTGTGTGTCTGTGTGTGTCCGTTACCTATAGACTCCGAAACGGCTGAACCTATTTTCTTGAAAATTTACACAGTTGTACTATAAGAGTCTGCGAGTGTTCTTAGCTGGGTTTTGTATTGAAAATCGATAATCGAAAAAATCGGGTTATAGAAGGAGTGTTCCGATTTTAATCAAATTTGATACACCCATAGACAAAGACATAAGAAACGATATTCAAAATTCAGAAGTTTCAAGGTTGCAGTTCCTACAATAGTGCAGAAAATTGATTATATATATATATATATATATATATATATATATATATATATATATATATATTTAAAAGAAGCAAGATGTTTGTGTGTGTGTGTGACTCTTTATCTGCCTGTATGTCTGTATTTTTTTCAGCCCTTTTATTTTAATTTTTGCTTCGGGTTTGGCTCTAAGTAGGTATAATTGTAGTGCTTAGTCTCAGCCATGATACTATTTACTCAGAGGACTTATTTAGACTTCAAGATTCAGTTTACGATGAAAAATACTTATTTGATATCGATAACAGGAAATCAAAATTTGACTTACATCCACTCATTTTTCTTTCAGTCTACGGTTTCGCTTTAACTAGAAGCAACTATTGCTTTTTAGTTTTTCCTGCCAACGTCCAAAGAGTCTGAGCTCCAGGACCATGGATTAGTTTTAAAGCTTTCATTACACCCGAGCAACGCCGGGTTATACTGCTAGTTATTTTATAAGTGTACTTTGACATTATATTGAATGTCGGACATGACTTATGTGGTTACCTGATATAATATATTGTTATTTAATTATTTTAGAAGAGTGACTATTTTGACATGATATTAGATATCGGACATTACTTATGTCAAGAGCCGACAGCATGTATTGTTATGATATAATTATTTTATGAATGTACCCAATTTGGCATTATACTGGATGTCGGATATTACTTCTGAGGTGACCTGATATAATGTATTGTTATTCATTATATTAGAATTGTAACTTTTTTCATATACTATTATATTTTAAACTTTACTTCTGGTCTAGACCAATAGCATGTATTGTTACCATATAATGATTTTAGAAGCGTGACTAGTTGAAAATTATATTAGATTTCGAACATTACTTATGGGATGACCTAATATATTAGCGTTTACTTAATCTAAAAGTGTGAATTTGTTTTCTTGCTATTAGATTTCGTATATTATCATAGGATGACCTCATAGTACGTATTTTTATCATTTAAAGATTATAGAAGCGTGACCATTTTGCATTGATATTAGTTTTCGGACATTACTTTGTGATGGCCTGATAGAATGTATTGTTAAATTTTAATATTTTTTGAAAATTATATATTTTCTTAATATTAAATTGCAGACATTACGTATGGAATTATCTAAAATATGGATTGCTATTTAAAATTTTTAGTAATGTGAATATTTTGATCTTGCTAGTAAAGTTTGGACTTACACATGAAAAAGTTAAATTATGATACAGAAATTCATTTCACCGAAAAAAGGCCGGAGTGTACAACGGCCGAATCGTCGTAAACAAGGCAGCAAAGATGAGGACAATAGTTTGAATAATGTGAATAGTGTGAATTCATTGCTGTCAGAATTCGGACATTGCTTATGAAATAGTCTGATTGCATGTGTCGTTATTCGATTATTATTTTTGACGTTGCTGGATATCGGTTTTTTTATTTATGTGATTGTCTGACAGTATACATTTTTATTATTTAATTATTTTACAAGTTTTAGTATTTTGTTTTTGCTGTTGGATCTCCCTTTTCTACAATAATGGACTCGACTTGGGTATACATATAATCCTGCCATAGAGAGTTACGGAGGAGGACAGAGTGAACGGTAGAGATATCGGAGACTGATCCGTAAGTTACCGAGAGGTACCGAAATTACGCAGAGAATACCGCGTCAGTAGGCATAGTAGCTCCGAGTTCCACTGAGCCAGAATAATATTACACAGATATACTATTTCCAGCACGGCTTCACTTCAAAGACTTGTATATATCTATTGCTTGCTAATCGTGTTTCTGGATTACTATTATAGTGGATTATCCGTTCAAGTGAAGAGTAGTTGTATGTTGTTGCAGATTAACGGAATTTGGCCTCGTTGTAGATAGCCGACTATAAGTCATGAAAAGATTATAAATCAAGAAAAGCAAATTGAGTTTAGAAATAACATTTTATATATACGCATATCAATTAGGGTTATTACAATTAAAGTAATCCTTTAAGTATGGGTCTAATGGACGTTAAAATATTCATGGCAATAAATGCTGAAAAGAGAGTTTTTGCGTATGAATGTAGGAGCGTTGTAAATTAGGAATGTCTTTGATGTATCCGCTCCTTTGGTCGAAGGAAAAGATGATAGTAATTCGCTTGACGTCGGTCAAGGGAGATACTAATTATACTCGTCTCTCTCGAGTCTGTCTGTGTGCGTCTGTCTGGGTCTGTCTGGCGATGCTTTCTGTATCGGCTTTTTATTTCGTCTTTTGGGTCGCAGCAGATCATTTGGGAATTCACATCCGTATTTCTGCAGCCGCTCTCACACCGGCGTGATGTAGCTTCCCTGTGCCTCTTCTACAAGTACTTTCATGGCTTCTGCTCCGATGAGCTTAGATCACTGGTGCCGCCTAAGCACGAATTTACACGAGATACTAGATTAGCAACTAGGTCCCACCCTTTTACAGTTAAACAAATAAGTTGTAACCGTAAATTCTACTCCAACAGCTTCTTTTCTCGCGCTTCCCGCCTGTGGAACTCCCTTTAACAAGTCTGCTTTCCCGACAGTTACAATCTCCAGGTGTTTAAATGTAGGGTCAATAGACACCTCCTATCACACTAACTCCCAACTATTCTCACAACACTCTCATCTACCCAACCCTCATTCTCGGTATCCTCACCCGCCTATCACCCACCCTCTGTTATTTCCTATATTTAACCAGTCTTTCTCCACTCTACGTAACCATCCTGCACAGTAGTGGCAGTGACATGCCTTGCTCGGGGTGAAACGCTTATAAAAAAAAAAAAAAAAAATTTGATTCAAGGCTTCTCATTGGCCGATAAATAAAGTTCGAGTAGGCTCGCGAAATGGAATTTAATATTTAATTAATTTTTCGTTTTCAACCGGAACATCTGCGCGGAGCCATGGTGCGTAGCGACGAGTTTTGGTCATTTACTTTTTAGTCGTGAGAGTGCAAACATCCGGTCTCTCGCTTTGCTCGGTATCACCACACTATCCTGCGTTCAAGTTTGTATATTTACGTTCAATATAACCTATTTTTCTATCTCAAATATCTGTTTCTGTTGTTCATTATTTTGTGCTGTTCCCTACCTGGAATCCAAAACAATAATTTATTTCTCTATTCATTGTTTTATAGCCCTAAATAATCTAATGTAAATTATATTCGCTTCTGACCGAATAATGTAATTAAACTATATTCCATCGTTTATATTTTTTGATCTTGAAAACTTCCGTTTTTGCCACAATACACTGTTTATTTTTTCTGCGTTCCAGCTTCGACTGAAATCTTCCCGTGTTCTTTTTTTGCCTTCGACAGAAATAAATTATTTCAAGTTAAATTATATTCTTCTAATCCATCTATCTATCACTGGCAGTGCTGATCCAACTTTCCATGTATCTATCTATCTACCACTGTCAATGCTGATCTATCTATCTATCTATCTATCTATCTATCTATCTATCTATCTATCTATCTATCTATCTATCTGTCAATAGTGATCTATCTATCTATCTATTTATCTATCTATCTGTCACTGTCAATAGTGATCTATCTATCTATCTATCTATCACTGTCAATAGTGATCTATCTATCTATCTATCTATCTATCTATCTATCTATCTATCTATCACTGTCAATGAGCACAGTCTATCTATCTATCTATCTATCTATCTATCTATCTATCTATCTATCATATTAATAGTGATCTATCTATCTATCTATTTATCTATCTATCTATCTATCAACAAAGTGATCTATCTATCTATCTATCTATCACTGTGTGTTGATCTATCTATCTATCTATCTATCTATCTATCTATCTATCTATCTGTCAGCCATTGATCTATCTATCTATCTATCTATCTATCTATCTATCTATCTATCTATCTATCTATCACTGTCAATAGTGATCTATCTATCTATCTATCTATCTATCACTGTCAATAGTGATCTATCTATCTATCTATCTATCTATCTATCTATCTATCTATCGTAGTGATCTATCTATCTATCTATCTATCTATCTATCTATCAGTATCTATCTATCTATCTATCACTGTCAGTGATCTATCTATCTATCTATCTATCTATCTATCTATCTATCTATCACTGTCAATAGTGATCTATCTATCAGTATCTATCTATCTATCTATCTATCTATCTATCTGTCAATAGTGATCTATCTATCTATCTATCTATCTATCAGTATCTATCTATCTATCTATCTACCAATAAGTGATCTATCTATCTATCTATCTATCTATCTATCTATCTATCTATCACTGTCAACCAATCTATCTATCAGTATCTATCTATCTATCTATCTATCTATCTATCTATCTATCTATCTATCTATCACTGTCTATTAATCTATCTATCTATCTATCTATCTATCTATCTATCTATCTATCTATCTATCTATCTATCTATCTGTCTATTCGCTAATCTTTAAGTTTTCTTTTTGCAAGCTATTTCCGGTTTCTCTACTCAAACATTTTTTGAATTTTCCATAATATTAAAGAACACCGATGAAGCAAATTCAATCCGCTGAAATGATCATAAAATTATAAATTTTGAGTTATATATACCGAACGATACCGAAGTTACACAGAGAATACCGCGTCATTTGATATAGTACCACTGAGCTCCACTCGACCAGAATAATATTACACGGATATGCTATTTCAAACACGGCTTTACTTCAAAAACTTATATATATATATATATATATATATTCCTTACTAATCGTTTTCCTGGATTAGTAATTGGAGTAGATAGACTAAACTATCGCCTGGTTCACACTCCACCCACGTCTATTGAACAGGTGAAGAGGCTCATCCCTTGTTTCTTGTTTAGGATGTGGTTTCCGGTTTTTCTCTTTTCTAATCTTTTCACTGTTTTCTTTTTTTTTCATTTGGAGTAGATAGGCTAAACTATCGCCCGGTTCACACTCCACCAACGTCTATTGAATAGGTGAAGAGGCTCATCCCTTGTCCCCTGTTCAGGATGTGGTTTCGGGCTTTCTCTTTGCCATCTTTTTTACCCTTACGTAGCCCTCTGAGCATTAGTGGCCTTATCGCCTTCCTTGGGGTGATATGATTAAAAAAAAAAAAGTAACCTACGTTCCGGTTTGTCTCTTTCCGTTCAATATAACCTTTTCTTCTATCTCAAATATCTGT
This sequence comes from Ascarosepion bandense, assembly GCA_037127315.1. NCBI lineage: Eukaryota > Metazoa > Mollusca > Cephalopoda > Sepiida > Sepiidae > Ascarosepion > Ascarosepion bandense. Next base: position 4,119,711 of record JBBBDQ010000403.1, read on the forward strand.
ATTGTTGTTCATTATTCTTTGTTGTTCCTCACTCCTAATCCATAACAGTTTTGGGATTAGATTTCGCGCCTTTATGAATTTTTTTAAACTACTGCATCTAAAGTTTGTAAATTTTCGTACTTTTTGTCTGGAAATTTTCATATCTCCACTAATCATCTGTATCTCTTTGTCAAAGTTACATTCATTTTTATGACTGATTTTAACTGTTTCCAGGCTGTCAGGTTTCAGCATTAATCACTTGAAACTTCACAGGAACAAATAGATATTCATAATTAAATATTTAATCCTATTTAATGATTCATATATTCGGTTGTAAATTTCTTTGCTATTTTCGACAAACTTTATCGACACGACGTCCAAAATCTTGAAAAGAATAATGACACTTTCCAGCCATTAAACCGATAGAATATATTTGAATAATGCAAAATAATTCAAGATGCGTATTTTAGCGTATAGTATACCTCTTAGTTTATCTTCATGTTCCTGAATAGTTTTATAGAAGAGTAAAACCCAAATGATGGCGTCCTAATATATCAGGTTGGTGCAAAAGTCATTGCTAATTTAAAATTTCATCTTGAAAATGAAAAACTGTATTTTTGAAAACTTTTATTCATAGCAATAACAAACTTTGCTCTCTATAACTTGATTCCATCCGTCAACGATCTAATAAATGCCTGAGAATAGTTTGTATATATATATATATATATATATATATATATATATATATATATGGGTTGTAATAGATATATAGGTTGTAATAGATATATAGATGTGTTTGAATAGGTTGTAATAGATAGGTGTGTGTGATAGGTTGTAATAGCTAGATGTGTTTGAATAGGTTGTAATAGATAAATAGATGTGTGTGAATAGGTTGTAATAGATAGAGAGATAGATGTGTTTGAATTAGTTGTAATATATATATGTGTGTGAATAGGTTGGAATTGATAGATAGATGTGTGTGAATAGGTTGGAATTGATAGATAGATGTGTGTGAATAGGTTGTAATTGATAGCCAGATAGATGTGTGTTAATAGGTTGTAATTGATAGATAAACCCCTTTGAAAATTAACTGAAACAAAACTACTCTTGTCTTCCTAGGATTTTTAGCATTTATCCTGATCACGTATGCTTCGTCCCTTTGCCTTGTTTTTCTCTTCCGGTCGCATTTTCTCTTACTTTTTGGACTGAGAGTTCCAGTTGTATTTCTTCACTGTGATGTCACAACTGACACCAGCAATATCCGGGATCTTTCTTTAAGGCTTGCCAGTGTGTTTGTGCAGCTTTATAATTTTCGTTGGCTTTCTTGGAATAGCGTCTTATGCGTAGAACAACCAATCGACAGTCGAGACAATAGTGTCTGGGCGTGATAAAAATCTGATACGGTCACAGATGACGCAATATTTTTCAAGGCTCAAAAACTTTCCTCATATTTCCCGAAAATAGATTAATATTACTGCACATCACTGCAAATGACCTAATCTGAGTAAAGAATAGAAATAGATTACACCCTGTCACTCAAGTGAGTCTAAAAATGACCGTATGGTAAAAGAAAGGGAACTATAACAGATGTTTCAATTAATTTGTATATTAAATAATTTAATGATAGCTTCTTGAAAAGAATTTCTGCTAGTTGTGTCTGCTTTGTAGATGTTTCATGTAAAACAATGACTTACAGAATAGGGGTAAGACAAAATTAATGAGGATAATATGAACTTTTTACGAATTAAAACGGTAGTTTTAATTGATGTCCAGCATCATCTATGTTCTGTAGGTTGAACAGAAACAGAATCCATCCTAACAATCGGTAATGTAGGGTTAATAAATAGAAACCACTTCAAATACATCGTTTCATGAAACATTTATAATAAACTTGCGAAAGGAGATAAGGATACTGAACATAGAACACGCTGCCCTATGGATAGTTTCCCTCTAAATCACAAGGTGCTTCTTCTTCTTCTTCTTTTTCTATGTGCCCTGTCCTTTCAAGACGTAGGCGATCATGGTTTTCCACATCTCCCTATCCCTGATGGCCCTTAACACGCTTTCTCCGGTTACACCACGCAACCCTTGTTCGTTTGAAGTGTCTGATCGCAACCCGATCAGGCCCTTGAAATATGTTATCCGCTGCTTTCCTCTGTCTCTTTTTCCCTCTCTCTGGCCTGTTAGTATCAGGTTCTCCAAGCCGTCCTTCCTCATTACTTGTCCCAAGAACTTTAGCTGTTTCAGTATTATTTTCGTTTCCATCCTTTCCAAACCTCATCGTTTTTCGCATACTCGATCCATGATATCCGCAGCATCCTTCTGTAGAGCAACATTTCAATTGATTCATGTTTTTCCTTTATCGTTGATGGTATTGTCCAGCATTCACTGCCATATTGAAGAACTGGCCATATACGGATCCATTTTAATGTCTTAACTACCAACGATATATAATTTGTTTCTTAAATCTTTTAAGTGTTATATCCATTGAGGACGTTTGGGATCATTGCTCTCCACTATTGCCTGTCAATAGAATCGTTTAATAATTTTTGTCCCTTTTGCTGTTTCTTTTAAACCTTGTAATGTCGTCCATTTAAATAAGCTTGCTAGAAAGGTTGTGCTTTCTTTTCCCAGTACCCTTGCTTTGGAAGTATCAAATTTTCTGGGAACATGCCATTTTCCGAGACCTCTTTTCTATATTTTGCGTCTTGGAAATTTCAACAGACTCGTTCTGACGCTAAGTATAAATGTTCTTTTACTTTTCAATATTTATAAAGCTTCCTCGTTGTTCACATCAAAAGTATTCCTAGCATGCTTCTACAAAAACACATTTTTATTTCTTTAAGTCTCTTTATCTTAGAGGAGATTGTATAGCTTTTACTTCCATACAGGAGGACAGTTCTTACATAATACTTCACTGGCCCTGGGTATGACGGTAAACTGTATACGGCACCAAGGCCTCTGATTGGGAGGGTGTGAGGTGCATTAAACCACCTCTTAATTGCTGTTGTTCCCAGGTCCACCCTGACTCGAAGTGGTAGCACCTGTTAGGGTCCCGGCTATGAGCAAATAGTTAACCCCCCCCCCCCAAAAAAAAAACTGGGGTCAAAACAATATGAACGTATAAAAATAGACTTTTATAGAAAAATATACATTTTGAAAGTAGAATATTACCAACATTACATTTTAGAAGAAAAAAATATTGCCAAAATACATTTTTGAAGGAAAAAATATAACCAGCAATATATTTTGAATACAAAACTAGAAGACATATTCAATTTTTTAAAATAAAAAAAAATAGAAATTAAAAAAAATTATTCATCAAAATCTGACTAAATTAACTTTCGCACTAAAACTGAACATAAAAAACCCCCTGAAAATCCCACCTTTTTGGCATTAAATAACCTATAGAGGTTGATATGCCATTAAACAAAACTCAAACTCAAATAATACTTCACTACTCATTTCTTTGTTTCTAACGAAGATTTTCTGTTTATAAATACTTTGCCTCGTATTTTGAAAGGCGCCTTTGGCTATCCCAATACGCCTTCGGCTTTTAGTCCTCTGTTAAAACACTTCCTAGATAATCGATTTAGGTATCTCTGATTGATAACTTTCATGTTGCACTGTTTCTTTTGCTAATAACTTTGCGTTCGGACTTCTGGCAACTAGTGACCAGTCCTTTTTTTTCTAGCTTTCCTTCACTCCTTTTCTGTGTCTGTTATCAACACTGTGACCTAAGATTAAACTATGGATTCCATCAACTGAACCTTTTAATCTTGAAGATAACTAGCCTCCGTCGTGTCTCGTAGAATGACGCTACAGAATCTTAAAAAATTGACAAGATAAAAAAGAAAAAAAAAACAATAGTTACTGAAATAATTCGAAAAGTAAATAAGAGTTTGACGACATGAAATTAAAGTTTAGGGAGGAAACTTCTATTTATACTAGGAAGAGCTATTAACGAACTTGAGAAAATTAGTTTCCATAGAAAAATGTTTTGAGAGACATATTTTACTTATTTTAGCCGACACTAAGGCGTATAGAACTGTTAATCACTTAATGATCACTAGCAGTATAGCCTGGCGTTGCTCGGGTGTAATGAAAGCTTTAAAACTAATTCATGGTACTGGCGCTCAGACTCAGCCTAAAGAATATTTGTGTGAAGTTTTGTGAGAATCGGATAAAAATTGTGAATTTGTATAAAGGACATACAGACAGATAAACACACACACACAAACATCTTCCTTATATATATATATATATATATATATATATATATATATATATATATATATATATTATCGATTTTCTGCACTATTGTAAGAACTGCAACATTGAAACTTCTGAATATCGTTTCTTATGTCTTTGTCTATTGAGTGTATCAAATTGGATTAAAATCGGACCACTCCTTCTATAACCCGATTTTTTCGATTATCGATTTTCGATATTTATCGCGAGTACCTCGACACAAAACCTAGCTAAGAACACTCGCAGACGCTTATAGTACAACTGTGTACATTTTCAAGAAAATCACTTCAACCGTTTCGGAGTGTATAGGTAACGGACACACACAGACACACACAGACAAAGTTCCATTTATAAATAAATTCAGATTTAGATATTTGAGCCGACACTAAGGCGTATGGAACGGCTAATCACTTAATGAGCATTATATTAACCCGTATAAATATTTCGTATAAATTATACATGCATCTTTGAATAAGCTATAACAGAGAAAACAAAGTAGATTTTGCGATTATATAATAACAGTATTTCGATCCCATAATATAGTTTTTTATTTTATTTTATTTTTTTTTTAATGTCGTCCCACTAATGGCACCTTTGAAAAGGCTGTCTGCGAAACAAAGGGGCGGGGACGAATATTTACAACAACCGCGCGCTGTTTAAATTGCCACCCTTCTTCGAACGTAACATTGTCAAAACAATTCAAGTTTTCATATAACGACTGCTGAACGCCTTTGTTCGGGATTTGATAGCGATCGATGCGCTCTCGGCAGTCGATCACGCCAAGCTGTGCGAGCCGCAAGATGCATTAAGATGATGAAAAGTGATGCGCTGTAGTTATTGTACCCTTTGTCGATTTCATGGGCCTGCCAACAAACAAATAAACTTACCCATCTGTGATTATACAAAGCTTTCGGAAGCCAGATTGAAGATCGCAACTTATTCAAAGTTCAAACACCTTGCGGCTACTGATGTGCGCTTTCTAAGTATCAATGCTTGATAACAAGTTTGATAACATGGATGCGCGTTGTGGTGCAGTGCGTATCGGCTCGAAAGATCCGGGAACCGAGTTTGAATTCCAGCTAAATTCTTTGCATTCACTTACGCGCAAATACATTCATCATTATCATTTATCCATCACACCCAATGGTGCATAGGGCAGCAATCATCATCATCATCGTCATCATCATTTATCCATCACGCGCAATGGTGCATAGGGCAGCAATCATCATCATCGTCATCATCATTTATCCATCACACCCAATGGTGCATAGGGCAGCAATCATCATCATCGTCATCATCATTTATCCATCACACCCAATGGTGCATAGGGCAGCAATCATCATCATCGTCATCATCATTTATCCATCACACCCAATGGTGCATAGGGCAGCAATCATCATCATCGTCATCATCATTTATCCATCACACCCAATGGTGCATAGAGCAGCAAATTTTTGTTGCTTTTTCTGTAAGAAACTGTTCTTTAGAGGGCAAGGTTAATAGCCCTGTACCCAACCCCCAAACCTGGCGGACCGGTGGACCATTCTTGGTCCTTACATTTACAGCACCTGGTATTCCTAGATGGTCACCCATTTAAGTACTGACCAGGCTCGATGTTGCTTAACTTCCCATTGGATGATAAATAAAATTCGCGTAGACTCGCGAACTGCAATTTGATATTTATTAATTTTTGGTTTTCTGCCGTGGAGCCGGGTGCGCAAAGACCAGTTTTGGTCATTTGCTTTCTGGATCTCTGAGGGCAAACATCCGGTCTCTCGCTTTGCTCGGTATCACTACAATGCAAAACAGTGGCAGTAAAATGCTTTTCTAGGGACAATATGATAATAAAAAGAAAAAAAAAATCTTTACTATTATAATGTTGGTATAATGTGGGGGATCAATTCTACATTACAATCAATATATAAACTAATCCCTCACTTTATGGCCACATTCATCCTTCTCTTACCCACTTCCTGACACCACCTATAGCCTATCACTCTTTCCCATAACTTTTCTCCTATGTAACCCCATGCAAAACAGTGGCAGTAAAATGCCTTTCTTATGACAATATGATGATAAAAAGAAAAAAAATTCTTTACTATTATAATGTTGGTATAAAGTGGGGGATCAGTTCTACATTAAAATCAATATATACACTGATCCCTCATTTTATGGCCACATTCATCCTTCTTACTCACTTACTGAGACCACCTATAGCCTGTCACTCTTTCTCATAACTTTCCTCCTATGTAACCCCCTGCACAACAGTGGCAGTAAAATGTCTTGCTTGGGGAGATATGATTATAAAAAAAAAATTCCTGCACTATTATAATGTTGGTATAAAGTGGTGGATCAATTCTGCATTACAATCAATATATAAATTGATCCCTCACTTTATGGCCACATTCATCCTTCTCTTATTCACTTCCTGAGACCACCTATAGCTTGTCACTCTTTCTCATAACTTTCCTCCTCTGTAACCCCCTTCACAACAGTGGCAGTAAAATGCCTTGCTTGGGGTGATATGATTATAAAAAGAAAGAAGTTTTTTATACTATTATAATGATGGTATAAAGGGGGGGATCAATTCTACATTACAATCAATATATAAACTGATCCCTCACTTTATGGCCACATTCATACTTCTCTTGCCCACTTCCTGACACCAACTATAGCCTGTCACTCTTTCTCATAACTTTCCTCCTATGTAACCCCATGCACAACAGTGGCAGTAAAATGTCTTGCTTGGTGCGATATGATTATAAAAAGAAAAAAAATACCTGTACTATTATAATGTTGGTATAATGAGGGGGATCAATACTGCATTACAATCAATATATAAACTGATCCCTCACTTTATGGCAACATTCATACTTCTCTTGCCCACTTCCTGACACCAACTATAGCCTGTCAGTCTTTCTCATAACTTTCCTCCTATGTAACCCCCTGCAAAACAGTGGCAGTAAAATTCCTTTCTTGGGGCAATATGATTATATAAAAAAATTTTCTCAAAACTGAACCGTTGAAATTGTTATTTCTATGCTAATCGGTTCTTCCTCGTATTTCGTTTCGTGTGTAGAATTATTTTCTGCTTTTCCATTATTCTGTGAACTGTTTCCTTGAAACCTGTTTTTTTTTTTATTGTCCTTAAATGGATTCTATCAGTCTCAGTCATTAGCCGTAGTGCCGTAGTGCCTTTTATAGACTTACTTCTCGGGAAATGGTTAACGAACCAAACATTCGTGGGATTATAAAAGTTATTCCCTGACCCTAACCCAAAGAATGTGAAAACACTTTCTCTGTTGTTACACGTTAATGAGAAATCAGTTTTGAGTTCGTGTCCAGATGATAGAATTGTCTCCACACAATTTTCAGACGACGACACGGAAAAGAGAGATTTGAACAATAATGACGATGAATGCTTTACTCGCTTTACTGAGACCTCATTTGACCAGCGTCTTTTTCCCATCTGTCATTTTCTTGCTTTCAGACGCTCTTTCCTTCAAACTAAAAGCCCAGTGCCGCTCAATGAACGGCTTGGAAAAAAAAAAGATGAGAAATTGTTATAGCAACGAAGGAAACAACGTACATATAAATGCTAAGCTAAAGAGGAAAATACCTTGTTGTTGTATAGTTTAAACTGTTCAGCAGTAACATTATTGAAATTAGAACTGTTTTAAAAGATTTCACTCCATAAAAAGAATTATTTAACCGCAAGGAAATATAAACAAGTGTGAGTTCAGTAACAGGCTAGATAAGTGGTGAACACAAATTTCAGACAGTTAATTAAAATGGAAATAACTACATGGCTACCAGAAGTGACATCGAATATTGAATGAGAATGATATACACTAGTGATCGTAATAAAGGGTTCGGTTCGAAATTTCAAGAGCCTGAAGAAGGCCGGAGCATACAACGGCCAAAACGTTGTACAAAGATGAGGACAATAATCCAACAATGTAAACAGTGTAAATACTACCCAGTCTCAGAAACATGAGTAATCAATGTTCGACAAGGAGAATTAGTTCTGTACTTCTGAAGAAGGCCGGATCATACAACGGCCAAAACGTTGTACAAAGATGAGGACAATAATCCAGCAATGTAAACAGTGTAAATACTACCCAGTCTCAGAAACATGAGTAATCAATGTTCGACAAAAAGAATTAGTTCTGTATTTTTCACACATACGGAGACAAAGGACGGCAATTGTAAATTTTAATTTTGAGATGAAATGAGACAAACATTTGTAACCATGTATTGAGAGTCAATAAAACCAGACTTCAGATTCATAAATAAAATAAATACCAATAAATCGTTTAATTAAACCTGTCAAAGAGAGTAACAATTCTTTGATTAATCCTGGCGTTATATAGAATGCTTTTTATTTTATATCATTTCATGTTAGCAATTTAACAATTTTAATATAACAGTGACTCGAAATGGAAAATGCGCTTGAAGGAAATAAATTATCAACAGAAGCACAAAAATAGCAACAGAGAAGCTTATCTCAAAGCCAAATTGAAGCAAGACGATCAATTATTAGAGAAAGGTATCTGAGTGCCTCGTAAAAGAGACTTGAACAAATAAGACTGCAATCTGCGAAACGTAAGGGAAACATTTAATTTAATTAATTAAAGAAAGATGGATATTATATTTATATAGATTATGAAAATAACTAAGCAAAGTAAAGGCTAAAAATATTTATTAATCTAAGTTGATTAAACACTTTCTCTATTAATGGGCGTGACTCAAAAGATCTAAAGAAAAATACATATTGGTTACTATTATAGCAGACAATGTAACTGCAGTCAATAAAGAAATGACTTGTTTTAAGGACGGTATTAAAGAGAAAGGAGGTGCGTTATGGTGCAGTGGATATCGACTCGGAACAACAAATCGGAGTTCGAATTCCAGTGGAATACCTTGTTGGAGTTTTTGGGTACTCTTGTATACTAGTGAGCCAGCCATGAGCTGACTCATTTTATAGTTCACCAATAGAAGGGTTAACAAATCAGAAGGCTCAAAATATTCAATGCGACGTGTATAAAGGCGACCATATTTCCCGAGTATTGGCGATATAGTCCGATTCAGTAGAGTGTCTGACTCGTGAGTGTTAACATTTGACATTGTTACATTGAACAGTTTACGTACTGCGCTGTATTCTATATTCATAAACTATGGCGGACATGGTCAACATATTTTTGCATTCACTTACGCGCAAATACGCTTTTGAAATGTATTAATCCGTCTCTTCCCACCAGTTATGGGTTAAATAATAGAACAGATTGGGTTCTATAGCCTTAACTAGCAACCAGTCTACCGAAGAAAGCAATGGCAACCTATTGCGATATAATCTTCTTCCCAGTTAGTCATGTCCCTTTCATCAAACCTAGTCCACTAGAGTTACAGAATAAAAAAAAAAACTTCATTAAACAATAGAAGCCGCATCACTTCGAGACTTTCGAAAGAAGGTACAATCACAATGGATAACACATGTAAATAAAATGAAATGATGAAGTAGTGACACAAGATGTTGATGTTTCACGTAATTTTCAGGAAAAAGTTAGAAAGGAAATCCTCATAAAGACTAGAAAAAGCAGTTACACATAAAAACCTATTTTTCTGATCACCCGTTTTGAAGAATTTCAATCGACAAAAGCTTTAAGTCGGCACCAAGGAATGCCGTATATTTCCTGACTTTTTTTCGATCTATCGATCTATCTATCTATCTATCTATCTATCTATCTATCTATCTATCACAGTCAGTGCTTATCTATCTATCTATCTATCTATCTATCTATCTATCTATCTATCTATCTATCACAGTCAGTGCTTATCTATCTATCTATCTATCTATCTATATATCTATCTATCTATCTATCTATCTATCACAGTCAGTGCTTATCTATCTATCTATCTATCTATCTATCTATCTATCTATCACATTCAGTGCTGATCTATCTATCTATCTATCACAGTCAGTGCTTATCTATCTATCTATCTATCTATCTATCTATCTATCTATCTATCTATCTATCACAGTCAGTGCTTATCTATCTA